>JADMLD010000541.1:0-411360 GCA_017589585.1 Phylloscopus whistleri
CCTGGTGGGAGAGCTTTGGGCTCACCTGGCAGCCACGTCGGTGGCGATGGGGATCTTGAAGATGCTGGACTTGAACTTGGCCAAAGCTGCAAATCTCTGTTTCTGTGAGGAGGAAAACTCCAGGTGAGGGGGGTGGGATGCAGCTGGGGGGAGAGAATCCCTGAAATCCATCCCAGATCCCCTGAAATCCATCCCAGATCCCCTGAACCTTTCCCAGATCTCCATCCCTGATCCCTGAACCTTTCCCTGATCTCCATCCCAAATCCCAGATCTCCATCCTAGATTCCCTGAGCCTTTCCCAGATCTCCATCCCAGATCCCAAATCTCCATCCCAAATCCCAGAGGCTCCAACCCAAATCTCCACCCCAAATCCCTGCCCCAGCTCCAGCCCCTGCTCCCCTCACCTGCTTCATCATGGAGTGCAGAGCCACGGAGGGGAAGTTGAATTTCCTCAGCATCATGTTCAGCACCTGGCAGTCCCTGGAAAGGAGGTAAAAAAAAAAAAAAATAAATAAAAAAAAAAAATCAGGAGAATCCTCAGGATGCTCTGAGAGGATGGATCAGGAGAGAGATGGGACAGGCAGGGACTGTCCCACTTTTCCAGAGTGTTCCAGTATGGTCTGAGGTAATTCCAGGGTTTGGAAAAATGGGACAGAGAGGGACTTTTCAAAATGTTCCAGCTGGTCTGGATAATTCCAGGGGTGGGAAAATGGGACAGGGAGGGACTGTCCCACTTTTCCAGAGTGTTCCAGCATGGTCTGGGATAATTCCACGGTTTGGAAAAACTGGGACAGAGAGGGACTTTTCCAAAATGTTCCAGCATGGTCTGGGATAATTCCAAGGTTTGGAAAAGCTGGGACAGGGAGGAACTTTTCCAGAGTGTTCCAGCATGGTCTGGGATAATTCCAAGGTTTGGAAAAGCTAGGACAGGGAGGAACTTTTCCAGAGTGTTCCAGCATGGTCTGGGATAATTCCAAGGTTTGGAAAAGCTGGGACAGGGAGGAACTTTTCCAGAGTGTTCCAGCATGGTCTGGGATAATTCCAGGAGTGGAAAAGCTGGGACAGACAGGGACTTTTCCAGAGTATTCCAGCACGGTTTGGAACAAATCCAGGGGTGGAAAAGCTGGGACAGGAACTATCCCACTTCTCCAGGGTGTTCCAGCATGGTTGGGGACAATTCCAGGGTTTGGAAAAGCTGGGACAGGAACTATCCCACTTTCCCAGGGTGTTCCAGCATGGTTTGGAACAATTCCAGGGTTTGGAAAAGCTGGGACAGGGCTGAGTGGCAGGAGAAGCAGAGGGAGAGCTGGGCTCACTTGCAGGTTTTGGTGAAGATGATGATGGCCCAGTCCTGGTGCAGGTCCTGGAAGTTCTGCACCAGGTGCACCAGGTGGGCGTCCTTGAGCGCCTCGGGCACCAGCAGGTACCTCTGCTCCAGCTCCTCCACCGTCCTCACCCTGGGGGGAAAAACAGGGAAAAACGGGGAAATGCCAGGGCTGGGAGGCTGGGGAAGCCCTCAGTGTCAGGGCAGGAGAAAGAATGAGAAATTGTCAAAGAATTGTAAGAGAAAGGCCTGAATTGCCAAAGTGAACACGGTACTTGTGATTTTCAAGTTCCCATCTCGCTGTAAAAACTTGTGAGCACAACCCTTCGTGAATTGAACAAAAACAAAATGCACCTGAACAACAAGGGATTTGTCCTGGGAGGGTCAGTAAAGAAAATATGTAAATAATCTGAGAACAGAGAGATTTGATGAGTTCCCAGCTCCCCCAGGAATTCCCAACTTCCTCAGGAATTCTCCGCTCCTTCTCCAGCTCCCTCAGGAATTCTGCAGCCCCTCCCAGGAATTCCTAGCCTTTTCCCAACTCCCTCAGAAATTCTCCAGCTCCCTCAGGAACTCCCCAGCCTTTTCCCAGCTCCCTCAGGAATTCCCAGGGTAATTCCCTGAGGAATTCTCCAGCCCTTTCCCAGCCCCCTCAGGAATTCCCAGCCCCCTCAGGAATTCCCAGCCCTTTCCCAGCCCCCTCAGGAATTCCCAGCCCCCTCAGGAACTCTCCAGCCCTTTCCCAGCCCCCTCAGGAATTCCAGCCCTTTCCCAGCCCCCTCAGGAATTCTCCAGCCCTTTCCCAGCCCCCTCAGCCCCTCCTGGCTCTCCAGCCCCTCCAGCTCCTTGTCCCCACCATCCCCATGGTGCCTCAGTGGCGCCAGCCCAGCAAAAAGCAGGGAAAAAAGAGAAAAAAACCCCCAAAACCAGGAACAAAGCAGGAATTGGGGGCACTGACTGTGACTCAGCCTCCCAGAAGAAGGGGCTGTTGGCAGCCAGGCCCCTCAGCTGGCTGAGCGTGGCCGTCAGGGTGGCACTGAAGAGCAGCGTCTGGCGCCGCGCGGGCACGGCCTCCAGGATCAGCTCCAGGTCGGCACTGAAATCCGCACAGCCCTGCTCCAGCAGGCGGTCAGCCTCGTCCAGCACCTGGGACACACACACTGCCTCAGCACAGGGCTGCTCCTCCCTGGAACTGCCTGCCTGCCCGCACCGGGACACCGGGAACAGGGCTGTGCTGGGAATGGGGCTCTAGAAGGAATGGGGCTGTCCCAGGGAATAAGATTTTAGCAGGGGAATGGGGCTGTCCCAGAGAATGGGGCTTTACCAGGAATGGGGCTTTCTCAGAGAATGGGGCTGTGCCAGGCAATAAGATTTTAGCAGGGAATGGGGATTTACTGGGAATGGGGATTTACTTGGAATGGGGCTTCACCAGGGAATGGGGCTGTCCCAAGGAATAAGATTTTAGTAGGAAATGGGGCTGTCCCAGAGAATGGGGCTGTGCCAGAGAATGGGGCTTTACCAGGGAACGGGGCTTTCCCAGAAATGGGGCCTTAGAGGGAATGTGGCTCTCCCAGGGAATGGGGTTTTCCCTGGAACAGGGTTTTCCCTGGGAATGTGGCTCTCCCAGGGAATGGGGCTCTCCAGGGAATGGGGTTTTCCCTGGAATGGGGCTCTCCCAGGGAACGGGGCTCTCCCTGGGAATGGGGCTTTAGAGGGAATGTGGCTCTCCCAGGGAATGGGGTTTCCCCTGGGAATGGGGCTCTCCCTAGAATGGGGCTCCCCCTGGGAATGGGGCTCTCCAGGGAATGGGGCTCTCCAGGGAATGGGGCTCTCCAGGGAATGGGGCTCTCCCAGGGAATGGGGCTCTCCAGGGAATGGGGCTCTCCAGGGAATGGGGCTCTCCCAGGGAATGGGGCTCTCCCAGGGAATGGGGCTCCCCCAGGGAATGGGGCTCCCCCAGGGAATGGGGTTTTCCCTGGAATGGGCTTTAGAGGGAACAGGGCTCCCCCAGGGAACGGGGCTTTACCAGGAATTTGAGTTTCCTGAGGCTGAAGGTGCTGGAGCTGCGCAGGTGGTCAGCCAGGCGCCCGGGGGTGGCGATCACCACGTGGGGCCTGCGGGACAGCTCCAGGGCCTGGGCCACCATGTCTGGGGGGAGAGAATGGGAATGGGAATGGGGCAGGGGATGGGGCAGGGAGAGGGCAGAGAATGGGGCAGGGAATGGGGAATGGGGCAGGGAATGGGGAATGGGGCAGGGAATGCGGAAAGGGGCAGGGAACGGGGAATGGGGCAGGGAATGGGGCAGGGAATGGGGCAGGGAATGGGAACGGGGCAGGGAATGGGGCAGGGAGGAGCTCAGAAATGTCAGGGAATGGGGAAAGGAAAAGCTCAGGAATGTCAGGGAATGGGGCAGGGAATGGGGCAGGGAATGGGGCAGGGAATGGGGAATGGGGCAGGGAGGAGCTCAGAAATGTCAGGGAACGGGGAAAGGAAAAGCTCAGGAATGTCAGGGAATGGGGCAGGGAAGGGGGCAGGGAAGGGGGCAGGGAAGGGGGCAGGGAAGGGGGCAGGGAAGGGGGCAGGGGGCTGGGAACCAGGCACTCTCCATGCTCCCAGTGGGATCTGCTGGGTGGCAGAGAATCCCACCAGGCTGGGAATGTTCAGCTCTGGGAGCAGGGACAGCACCCAGAGAAGGGCTGGAGCTGTGGCAGGGATTTGGGATGGAGATCTGGGAAAGGTTCACGGATCTGGGACGGATTTCAGAGATTTTCTTCCCCCAGAGCGTGCTGGGCACTGAATTCCCCCAGGGAACAACCCCAGCCCCGAGGCTCCAGGATGGGAGTCTGGGCTGTCCGTGCAGGGCTCAGTGACCCCGAGGGTCCCTCGCAGCCCGGGGAATTCCCAACCCGAGCCCACCCTGGGGGGAAGCAGCAGCAGCAGCAGCTCGGGACTCACCCAGGCCGCCCACCACCACGCACTCCTTCAGGCCCAGGGGTTTGCCCAGCACCCGGAACTGCTCGGCGATCTGAGAGGCCAGCTCCCTGCGGGGGCACCGGAGGGACGGCTCAGCTCAGCTCAGCTCAGCCCAGCCCCGCCCGCAGCCCCCCGGGCCCGCCCGGGGCTCCCCCGGTACCTGGTGGGCGTCAGCACCAGGCAGAAGATGCCGTAGGGATCCTCGGAGAGCACCTGCAGCACCGGCAGCACGAACGCCGCCGTCTTCCCGCTGCCCGTCTTGGCACAGCCCAGGCAGTCCCGGCCTGAGGGGGCACCGGGGCGGCCTCAGCGCGGGGAGGGGAGCGGGGAACGGGACCGGGGAGCGGTGAACGGGAACGGGACCGGGGAGAGGGGGAAAGGGACCGGGGAGAGGGGAACGGGACCGGGAGAGGGGAACGGGACCGGGAGAGGGGAACGGGACCGGGGAGAGCGGAACGGGACCGGGAAAAGGGGAACGGGACCGGGAGAGGGGAACGGGACCGGGAAAAGGGGAACGGGACCGGGGAGAAGGGGAACGGGAACGGGGAGAGGAGAATGGGACCGGGAAAAGGGAACGGGGAGAGGAGAACGGGACAGGGAAGAGGGAACGGGACGGGGAAAAGGGGAACGGGACCGGGGAGAGGAGAACGGGAACGGGAGAGGGGAACGGGACCGGGAAAAGGGGAACGGGACCGGAGAGGGGAAACGGGACCGGGGAGAGGAGAATGGGACCGGGAAAGGAAAACGGGACCGGGAAAAGGGAACGGGGAGAGGAGAACGGGACAGGGAAGAGGGAACGGGACCGGGAGAGGGGAACGGGACGGGGAAAAGGGGAACGGGACCGGGGAGAGGGGGCACGGAGGGGAGAGCGGCCGAGCCCGAGGGAGGGAGGGGATGGGGACCACGAGGGGCCGTTCTCCGCGGACGGAACCGGGCGCATAAGCGGCCCCCCCTTTCCCTTGCGCGCTCACCCTGCAGCACGGCCGGGATGCAGGCGGCCTGCACGGGCGTGGGCCGCAGCAGCCCCACCTGCCGCGCCTGCTCCGCCAGCCACGGCGCCAGCCCCAGCGCCCGGAACGCCGCCATGCCCGCTCCGCTCCGCCCCGCTCCGCCCCGCCCGCCCGCGCCCCGATGGCGTCACCGCCACCCGCGCCGCTCATTGGCCCGTTCGCTCTCGCCCCGCCCACACCCCCGCCCAGCGGGCGGCTTCGCTGACGTCACCCGCTCCTCGCGCCGCTATTGGCGGTTTCCATGGAGACGGCGGCTCCCGGCGGCCCGCGCGGCGCGGGCGCTTCCGGGGACGTGTCTGAGGGCGATGGCGGCCGGGGCGGGCGCGGCGCCGGCGGCGGGGGAGGCGGACGAGCTCTTCGACCTCCGCAACAACTTCTACATCGGCGCCTTCCAGGCCGCCATCAACGAGGCGCAGCGCGCCAAGGTCGGGACTCGGCGGGGCTTTACTGGGGCTGCCTGAGGGGCGATCGGCGGCGCTGCCCGGGCGGGGGTTGGCGGCTCCGGGAGGGTCCGTGTGGGGCCGGGCGGGGTTCGGGGTTTGGGTTCCTGCGGGGTCCGGGTGTCCGCAGCGCTCAAGGTTTGTTTTGTTTTGTTCTGTTTTGCCCTCGCAGCCTTCCAGCCCGCAGAAGGAGCTGGAGCGGGACGTGTTCCTGTTCCGAGCCTACATCGCCCAGGTGAGGCTGCCCGGGCTCGGGGAGCCCATTCCCTTGGTTTATTCCACAATTCCCTCGGTTTATTCCACAATTCCATTGTTTTATTCCATTATTTTATTCCATTATTTCATCTCAATCTCTTTTTATAAAAAGATTTCGTTTTATTTTGCCATTCTGTCTTATCATTTTATCATCTTCCTTTCTTAAGGCCATTTAATTTCATTATTTCTTTTCCATGATTTTATTTGATTATCTCACTTTATCTCACTTTATAAGCTGATTTGATTTCATTATTTAGTCATTTTATTTTCTTATTTCATCTCTTTCTAAAGCTCCTTTCATTCCATGATTTAATTTCATTATTCCATTCCACTTCTATTCCATTATTTTATTCCACTGTGTTATTGCATTATTTCATTTCACTGTGTTGTTATTTTATTTTTATTTTATTTTATTTTTAAGCTGTTTAGTTAAGTTCTTTTTTATTTGATTTATTCTATTCTATTTTATTTTATTTTAGTTTATTACTTTATTTTTATTTTATTTTATTGTTTTAAGCTGTTTAGTTTAGGAGTGTTTTTTTAATTTTAGTTACTTTATTTGTTATTTTTTAAATTATTATTTTATTTTCTCCTTTTTTTAAAAAAACTCATTTCCATCCCCAACCCCCCCTCACCCTTCCCTGGGGAGGGATTGGATTCCCTGTGGAATTGGGAATCCTGTCCTTGCAGCTCCCTGAGAGTTCTGCTCAAACTCCAACCTCTTTTTTCCCTTTTTTCCCCCTTTTTTTTTTCCCTTTTTCCCCCTTTTCCCCCTTTTTTCCCTTTTTTCCTTTTTTCTCCCTTTTCCCCTTTTCTCCCTTTCCCCTCCTTTTTCCCCCTTTTTTCCCTTTTTCCCCATTTTCCCATTTTTTTCCCCTTTTTTTCTTTTTGTTCCCTTTTTTCCCCCTTTTCCCCCTTTATCCTCTTTTCCCCTTTCCCCTTTTTCCCCCTTTTCTCCCTTTTTCCCCCTTCTTTCCCCTTTTCCCTCTTTTCCCCTTCTTTCTCCCTTTTTCCCTTTTTCCCCTGTTTCCCTTTTCCCCCCTTTTTTTCCCATATTTTTCCTTTTTTTTCCCCCTTTTCCCCCCATTTTTTCCATTTTTCCCCCTTTTTCCCCTTTTCCCCCTGTTCCCCTGTCCCTGCCGTTCCAGAGGAAGTTTGGGGTGGTGCTGGATGAGATCCAGGCCAATGCCAGCCCCGAGCTGCAGGCAGTCAGGATGTTTGCAGAGTTCCTGGCCAAGGAGAGCCAGAGGTGAGGGATGATCCAGCCCAGGGGGTCAGGAAATCTGGGAAAGGTGAAATTCCTAAAATTCCAGGGGGGTTGGGGGGTGCAGGGGATTTCCCAGGGGCACCTCCCAGTGCTCCAGGCCTTGGGCACTTCCAGGGCTGGAGCAGCCACAGCTTCCCCCGTTTGCTCCTGTTTTATCTCTTTTTTTTCTCTCATTTTGCATCGTTTTCCCCATTTTTCTCACCCCATTTCTTCCCCATTTCCCTCATTTCTCCCCCATTTTTTCCCATTTCTTCCCCATTCCTCCCCATTCCCCTCATTTTCCCCCCATTTCCTCCCCACTTTCCCCCTCTTTTCTCCCATTTTCCCCCTTTTCCCCCTATTTCTCCTCTTTTCCCCTACTTCCCCCCATTTCCCCCCTGTTTATTCCCCATTCCCCCCTTTTCTCCCATTTCCCCCATTTTCTTCTCCCTTTCCCCCCATTTTTCCCCCTTCCCCCCATTTTTCCCCCCTTTTCTCCCATTCCCCATACCCCTTTTCTCCTCTTTTGTCCCATTTCCCCCCATTTCCCCTCCATTTTCTCTTTTCTCCATTTCCCCCATTTCTTCCCCCTTTTTCCCCCATTTTCTCCTCTTTTCCCCCATTCCTTCCCCAATTTCCCCCCATTTTCTACCCTTTCCCCCATTTCCCCCCCATTTTCCCCCATTTCTCCCATTTCTTCCCAATTTCCCCCCATTCCCCCCATTTTCTCTTCTTTTCTCCCATTTCCCCCCATTTTTTTCCCCCTTTTTCCCCATTTTCTACTCTTTTCCCCATTCCTTCCCCAATTTCCCCCCATTTCCCCCCTTTTCCCCCCATTTTCTCTTCTTTTCTCCCATTTTCCCCCCCTTTCCCCCTCATTTTCTCCTCTTTTCCCCCATTCCTTCCCCAATTTCCCCCATTTCTCCCCCATTTCTCCCCCATTTTTTCCCATTCCTCCCCATTTCCCTCATTCCCCCCCCTCCATTTCCTCCCCATTTCTTCCCCATTTCCCCCCTTTTCTCCCATTCCCCATACCCCTTTTCTCCTCTTTTGTCCCATTTTCCCCCATTTTCTCTTCTTTTCTCCCACTTCCCCCCATTTCTTCCCTGTTTTTCCCCCATTTTCTCCTCTTTTCCCCCATTCCTTCCCCCATTCCCCTCTCCCCCCTCAGGGACTCCATCGTGGCCGAGCTGGACAGGAGGATGTCCAAGAGCCTGGAGGTGTCCAACTGCACCTTCCTGCTGATGGCAGCTGCCATCTACTGCCACCAGCAGCACCCCGAGGCTGCGCTGCGGGCCCTGCACCAGGGGGACAGCCTGGAGTGGTGAGGGCAGCCCCAGCTCTGCTGCAGCTCTGCTGCAGCTCTGGGAGCATCCAGAGGCTCCTCACAGGGGTTTTGGTTGGTGGGTTTGGGGATTTGGGGATTTGGCTGCGTTGCCCGTGGGGGTGGGAGAGTTTGGGTGTTGATCCGTGAGGGGTCTGGGCTGGGAGCAGCTCCAGGATGGGGGTTTGGGTTCAGAGGGAGGTCTAGGGCTGTCCCAGGGGTGGAGAGGGACCTTCAGGACCATCCCAGGTGGGGTTTGGGGTGGGAGGGACCTTCAGGACCATCCCAGGTGGGGTTTGGGGTGGGAGGGACCTCCAGGATTATCCCAGGTGGGGTTTGGGGTCAGGAGGAACCTTCAGGATCATCCCAGGTGGGGTTTGGGGTGGGAGGGACCTTCAGGACCATCCCAGGTGGCTCCAAGCCCTGTCCAGCCTTTCCTTGGACGCTCCCAGGGATGGGAATTCTCTGGGAATTCTCTGGGAATTCTCTGGGGCTTCCTGGCTCAGTCCCTGTGCTCCTGTCCCTGCAGCTTGGCCATGACGATCCAGATCCTACTGAAGCTCGACAGGCTCGACCTGGCCAGGTGGGACTGGGCCCTCCCCCTTCTCCTTTTTCATTTTCCTTTTTCATTTTCCTTTTATTTTCCTTTTTCTTTTCCCTTTTTCTTTCCCTTCCCATCCCTTTCCCCTTTTCTCCTTTTCTCCTTTTCTCTTTCTCTCCTTTTCCTTTCCCCTTCCCCAGGAATCAAACCAGGCCTCTCCTGGTGAAATAAAACATGGAAAACTCGAGGGAAAAACCCTGAAGTTTTTGGTTTTTTGTCCTGAAATCCCTTTTCCTGTGTGGTTCCCCCTTCTCCTGCAGGAAGGAGCTGAAGAAAATGCAGGAGCAGGACGAGGACGCGACGCTGACCCAGCTGGCCACAGCCTGGGTCAACCTGGCCTTGGTGGGTACCCTCACCCAGGAGGAGCCAAACGTTCCCAAAATATTCCCAAAATATCCCAGGCGAGGATGGGGAGCTGCTCTGGTGACCCTGAGGGTGGGAATGGGGAACTCCCAGCTGAGGGAGTGATCCTGAGGGTGGAAATCAGGAATTCCCAGCTCGGGGAATGACCTGAGGGTGGGAATCAGGAATTCCCAGCTTAGGGAATGACTTGTGGGAGGAAATGGGGAACTCCCAGCTCAGGGAATGACCCCTGGCTGGAGCTGTGTGTGACCCCTGTCCCTGACCCTGTGTCTGTCCCTGTCACTGACTGTGCTGTCCCTGTCCCTGTCTGTCCCTGTCCCTGTCTGTCCCTGTCCCTGTCTGTCCCTGCCCCTGTCTGTCCCTCTCTGTCCCTGTCCCTGTCCCTGCCCCTGTCTGTCCCTGCCCCTGTCTGTCCCTGCCCCTGTCTGTCCCTGTCTGTCCCTGTCCCTGTCTGTCCCTGTCCCTGTCTGTCCCTGTCCCTGTCCCTGGCTGTCGCTGTCCCTGTCTGTCCCTGTGTGTGCCCCTGTCTGTCCCTGTCCCTGTCTGCCCCTGTCTGTCCCTGTGTGTGCCCCTGTCTGTCCCTATCCCTGCCCCTGTCTGTCCCTGTCCCTGCCCCTGTCTGTCCCTGCCCCTGTCCCTGACCGTGCTGCCCCTGTCCCTGCAGGGCGGGGAGAAGCTCCAGGACGCCTTTTACACCTTCCAGGAGCTGGCCGAGCGCTGCTGCCCCTCGCTGCTGCTGCTCAACGGCCAGGCCGCCTGCGCCATGGGCCAGGGCCGCTGGGACGAGGCCGAGGGGCTGCTGCAGGAGGCTCTGGACAAGGTACACCTGGGGCTGCTGCAATTCCCCTGCAATTCCACTGCAAATCCTGCTGCAGTCCTGCTGCAATTCCACTGCAATTCCCACTGCAGTCCTGCTGCAATTCCCCTGCAATTCTGCTGTAATTCCCCTGCAATTCCCACTGCAGTTCCCCTGCAATTCCCCTACAATTCCACTGCAATTCCCCTGCAAATCCTGCTGCAATTGTGCAAATCCCCCTGCAGTTCCCCCTGCAATTCCCCTGGAATTCCAACTGCAATTCCACTGCAATTCCCCATGCAGTCCTGCTGCAATTCCCCTGCAATTCCACTGCCATTCCCACTGCAGTCCTACTGCAATTCCACTGCAATTCTGCTGTAATTCCCCTGCAATTCCTACTGCAGTTCCCCTGCAATTCCCCACTGCAATCCCCACTGCAATTCCCACTGCAGTTCCCCTGCAGTTCCCCTGCCTTCCCCCTGCAGCTGGGGTTTTCCTGCTGGAATCCAGGGGAATGGGCAGTTATGGATCTGCCTGGCTGTGCTGGGGCTTCCAGAGGGGTTTGGGTTGGCAGGGATTTAAGGTTTCTTTTATTTGGTTTTGTTTTATTTTTATTGTCTTTTTTATTTTATTTTTATTGTATTTTTTATTTTATCTTCATTGTATTTTTATTTCATTTTTACTGTCTATTTTATGGTCTTTTATTTTTTATTTCACTTTATACTCTATTCCATTTATTTTATATTTTAGGCGTTTTATTTTCCTGTATTTATGTTTTGCTCTGTTTTCAAAAAGGTTTTATTGCATTGCATTTTTTACATTTAATTTTATTTTATCCCATCCCACCCTTTCACCTGCCCAACCCCAGGTGGCTCCAAGCTGCCTTGGGACCCTTCCAGAGCTGCTGCAGGCAGGGATTTCCCTGGGAATTCCATCCCCAACCCCCCTGTGTGTGTGTCTGTCCCTCTGTCTGTCCCTCTGTCTGTCCCTCTGTCTGTCCCTGGGGTAATTCTGCTCTGTGTTCCAGGACAGCAGCCACCCTGAGACCCTGCTGAACCTGGTGGTGCTGTCCCAACACCTGGGCAAGGCCCCGGAGGTGAGCCTGGGGGGGTTGGGGTGTCCCTGCAGCTCTGCCATTTCCTGCAGCTGCAACTCTGCCATTTCCTGCAATTCTGCCATTTCCTGCAGCTCTGCCTGTCCCTGCAGCTCTGCCTGTCCCTGCAGCTCTGCCTGTCCCTGCAGCTCTGCCTGTCCCTGCAGCTCTGCCTGTCCCTGCAGCTCCGCCTGTCCCTGCAACTCTGCCATTTCCTGCAATTCTGCCATTTCCTGCAGCTCTGCCAGTCCCTGCAGCTCTGCCATTTCCTGCAGCTCTGCCATTTCCTGCAACTCTGCCATTTCCTGCAGCTCTGCCTGTCCCTGCAGCTCTGCCTGTTCCTGCAGCTCTGCCTGTTCCTGCAGCTCTGCCATTTCCTGCAGCTCTGCCTGTCCCTGCAGCTGCAGCTCTGCCTGTTCCTTCAGCTGCAGCTCTGCCTTTCCTGCAGCTCTGCCTTTCCCTGCAGCTGCAGCTCTGCCTTTCCCTGCAGCTCTGCCATTTCCTGCACTTCTGCCTTTCCCTGCAGCTCTGCCTTTCCTGCAGCTCCGCCTGTCCCTGCACTTCTGCCTTTCCCTGCAGCTGCAGTTCTGCCTTCTCCTGCAATTCTCTTTCCCTGCACTTCTGCCTTTCCCTGCAGCTCTGCCTTTTCCTGCAAATTTGGCTTTTTCTGCAATTCTGCCTTTTCTTGCAATTTTAGCTTTTCCAGCAATTCTCTTTCCCTGCACTTGTGGCTGTCCCCAGCAGGTTTTGGGGACAGATGGGATCATTTTGGGAACGGGGAGGTCACAGCTGCTGGGGATGGTGGGAATTGTCCTTTCCCATGGAATCAGATGATCCTTGACCTTCCCACCCAAACCATCCCAGAATTCCATAATTAATTCCATAATTCCACCTTATTGAGGAAAAAAAAAACCAACCCCAAACCTGGGCAGAGAAAAAACCTTTGGACTTCTAAGTTTGGCTTTCCCTGATTTTATTTTTAACTTGAAACCACCACTGAAATTAATTTTGAAATATTTCATTTTTTTATTTCAAGTCTGTGCTCGGATCCTGCTGGTGTCAGTTGGGACAGTGAGAAATCAGGATTTTAGGTGTAAAAAACAAACGCAAAACACATTTAGGTGGGATTTGTTCCACTCTGAGATCCCAAAATTGACTTTTTTTTGCCTCCCCAGGTCACCAATCGTTACCTGTCCCAGCTGAAAGATGCTCACAAAAACCACCCCTTCATCAAGGAGTACCAGGCCAAGGTAGGGAGAGGGAAGAAAATGGGAAATAATAACAGAAATAAATCAAATAAATTGAATTTTACCAGGTTCTGATGGAGCCAGGGGGTTCTTTACACACAGATCCCCAGGGGGCAGCTCCATCTCACTCAGGTTTTTTTGGGAATTTTAAGCCAGGAGGAAAAAGCTCTGAGATGCAGATTTTTAATCCAGCTGGAAATTTGTGCTCCAAACAGGAAAAGAAAAAAACTGGGAAAGGGAATTTTGGGGAGAGGGGAAAGGGAAAAGCAGCAAATGACAAAAAAATAATTAAAAAAAAAAAAAGGATGGATGGGATTTGCTGCTGGAATTCCTTCAGTTTTAGAGAGCTGACTGTGTGCAGCCAGGGAAGAGTTGAGATGTGAATTGGAGGATGATTGATTGATAATCATTCATTCATTCATTATTGATGAATGATGAATTTGAGACTTTGCTCTCTTGGCTGTGGTTGCAGGAGAACGACTTTGACCGCCTGGCGCTGCAGTACGCGCCCAGTGCCTGAGCTGGGATCCTCTGGGACCCAAAAAATCCCCTCTGGGACCCAAAAAATCCCCTCTGGGACCCAAAAAATCCCCTCTGGGACACAGAAATTCACTCTGGGACAGGGAAAATTCCCTCTGGAACCCAAAAAATCCCCTCTGGGACCCAAAAAATCCCCTCTGGGACAGGGGAAATCCCTCTGGGACCCAAAAAATCCCCTCTGGGACAGGGAAATTCACTCTGGGACAGGAGGAATCTCCTCTGGGACCCAAAAAATCCCCTCTGGGACACAGAAATTCACTCCTGGGACAGGGAAAATCCCCTCTGGGACACAGAAATTCCCTCTGGGACACGGGAAATCTCCTCTGGGATCCAAAAAATCCCCTCTGGGACCCAGAAATTCCCTCTAGAACCCAAAAAATCCCCTCTGGGACAGGGGAAATCCCTCTGGAACCCAAAAAATCCTCTCTGGGACTCAAAAAATCACCCCTGGAATACAGAAATTCCCCTCTGGGACAGGGGAAATTCTCTTTGGAACATAGAAATCCCCTCTGGAACCCAAAAAAATCCCCCTGGGACAAGTAAAATTCCCCCTGGGACACAAAAAATCCCCTGTAAACCCAGAAATTCCCCCTGGAATACCAAAAATCCTCTCTGGAACATGGAGAATCTCCCCTGGAACCCAGAAATTCCTTCTGGAACGTGGAAAATCCCCTCTGGAACCCAGAAAATCCTTCTGGAATGTGGAAAATCCCCTCTGGAACCCAGAAATTCCTTCCTGGAAGTGAGAAGATTCCCCCTGGAAGATGGAGAAACCCCTCTGCACCCCACACCTGTGGGGACACCCAAAATTTGGGGTCAATTTGGGGGTTCAGGCCCCACCTGAGCCCTGAACTCTGCTGGCAGGAGAATCCCCAGAGCAGCTGGGCCATTCCTGCTCAGTGGAATTCACTCCTGGATCTCTGGAGATTTTGGGATTCCAGCCCTGAGGGGTCCTGGTGGGACAGTGGGAAGGTGAAATTCCAACATCTCAATCCCAAATTCTGCATCTTCTTCCAGCTGCTCTGACAATTCCTTCTGGGATTTAAAAAAGAAAAAAATAAAATCCTTGGGCTCGCTGCTGGCCAGAGGGGGAAACCCCGAAATAAAAACCAGAAAGAAAAATAACAATAAAAAATTAAAAAAATAAAAAATAAAATTAAAAACTAAAATTAAAAATAAAATTAAAAATTAAAAATAATCCTTGTGTAATAAGCTGTAATGTTTCTCCTGCAGTGTCCTTGTCACCAATCCCTGCTGGGTCCAATTCCTGGATTTTTTTAGGAATTCCTGAATTTTTTAGGAATTCCTGTGGCACAAATCCTCTGGAACTCCCCCCAATCCCTGCTGGGAACAAACACCACGGTCCAACCTGACATTTTTAGGAATTCCTGGATTTTTTTAGGAATTACTGTGGCAGAAATCCCCATGGAATTTCCCCCAATTCCTGCCGGGTCCAACCTGGATTTGTTAGGAATTCCTGGATTTTTTTAGGAATTCCTGGATTTTTTTAGGAATTCCTGGATTTTTTAAGAATTCTTGGATTTTTTAGGGATTCTCGTGACAGAGATTCCCATAGAACTGTCCCCAGTCCCTGCCAGGTACAATTCCTGGACTTTTTAGGAATTCCTGGATTTTTTTAAAGAGTTCTCACGGCACAAATCCCCTGGAATTCCCCCCAATCCCTGCTGGGAACACCACGGTCCAACCTGGATTTTTTAGGAATTCCTGGATTTTTTTAGGAACTGGGCTTTTTAGGAATTCGTGGATTTTTTAGGAATTCCTGGATTTTTTTAGGAATCCCTGGATTTTTTCAGAATTCTCACCGCACAAATCCCCTGGAATTCCCCCCCAATCCCTGCCGGGAACTCCGCGGTCCCACCCGATATTTTCAGGAATTATCGCCGCCCCCTCCATGGAGCTCCGAGCCCCAATTGGGGGATTTTTCTCCGGGATCCCCGGGGGCTGCGCGGTGCCCGGGGGGGTCGCGGTGCCCCCCGGCCCCGGTGGCACTGAAAGGTCCCTTTGTCCCCGGCCTTGGCCGGCGCTGAATGTTCCCTTTGTGCGGCTCTGAAAGGCTCCAGTGTGCCCGGGACAGCTCCGGGGAGGGAGAAATTCCCTGGGAACCTCAACAATCCCACAGCGGGGGGACACGGGGGGACAGGGGGGGATATGGGGGGGACAGATGTGAATTTCCTTATTCCAGAGCCATCCTAAAAGTGAATTTCCTTATTCCAGACCCATCTTAAAGGTGAATTTCATTATTACAGACCCATCCTAAAAGTGAATTTTATTCCAGACCCATCTTAAAGATGAATTTCATTATTCCAGGCCCATCCTAAGGATGAATTTCATTATTCCAGGCCCATCTTCAAAGCCAATTTTAGGATTCCAAACCCATCTTCGAAAGTGAATTTCACACTCCAGACCCATCTTCAGAGTGAATTTTATTATTCTGGATCAATCTTAAAAGTGAATTTCATTATTCCAGACCCATCTTGAAGGTGAATTTTATGATTCCAGACCCTTAAACTCCATCAACTCCATTGGGGGAATCTGGGACACCCCTGGGAGCTGCTGAGGAGGGAAGGGCTGGAGTTCCTGCCAGGCTTGTGCTGAGGGAGGAGGGGGAAAAAAAAACTGGAGAAAGAATTTTCTTTGTGTATCAAATGAAAAAAAAAACAAACCCCAAACAAACACCAACAACAACAACAAAAACACCCCAATGCTGGAAGGAGAAGGTTCAGGCAGGGATCCTGAACACGCAGCTCTGAGCTCCTGAACCTGCCCCGAAGTGGCACCTGGAGCCCAAAATTCACACTGAAATCCCGCAAAGTGGCACCTGAGACCCCCAATTTTCACCTGAATCCCCCAAAATGGCACCTGAGACACCCAAAGTGGCACCTAAACCCCAAAATTCACACTTAAATCCCCCGAAGTGGCAACCGAGTCCCCAAACTGGGACTTCAGACCCCCAATTCGCACTCGAATACCCTAAATTGGCACCCGAGACCCCCAAAGTGGCACCTGAGACCCCCAAATTGGCACCCGAGCCCCACAAATTGGCACCCGAGACCCCCCAAAGTGGCACCTGAGACCCCCAATTCAAACTTCAATCCCCCAAAGTGGCACCCGAGCCCCACAAATTGGCACCTTAGACCCCCCCAATTCACACTTCAGTCCCCCAAAGTGGCACCCGAGACCCCCAATTCACACTTCAGTCCCCCAAAGTGGCACCTTAGACCCCCCCAATTCACACTTGAATCCCCCAAAGTGGCACCCGAGCCCCCCAGGCCGCAGCTCCGCTCTGTGCCGAGGATGCCGCGGGCCCCTCCAGCCCCCGCATCCCCCCCGGGGCGGGCACGGGACTTTCCCCCTCCATCCGCTCCCTCACCCCCGGTACCGAAATCCCGAGCTGGATCGATTTATTTTATTTTTTTTTTCCCCTCTCCCGAGGCTCCTCCATCTCCTTTTTCCCCTCCTTCCCCTTCCCTTCGCCCCTCCCGAGGCGCTGCCCCCTCCGGGAGCCCCGGCCGAGCCCTGCGGGGGCCGGGCCGTGCCAGGGGGCGGCTCCAGCCCGGTACCGGCGCTGGGAGGGCGGGGGGGAGAAGCGCTCGGTGCCCGCCCCGCCGGAGCCTGCGCGGGGGCCCGCGGCCGCCGCAGCTCCGCGATGCCTCCTCCGGAGCCCATGCCCGGCTACGCGGAGCTGCTCGGCCGAGCTTACGGCAGCCTGGCCGCGGCGGCTCGGAGCTGCGGGGATTGCGGCTGGGAGCTGGCCGGCCGCACCTGGGCCGAGAACGCGCACCTGGGCTGGGCGGAGGTGCTGCTGTGCGGGCTCTGCGCGCTGGGCTGGACCGCGCTGCGCCGCGCCTGCTCCCGCCGCCTCTTCGGGGTCAGTGCCGGGCACCCCCGGGGGTGGGGGGGGATGATGCGGGAGGGATCGGTGGCGGGGGTGGGCACAGGGGGGTCGGATTTCCCCGCTGCGGGTTTGGGGTGGGCGATGCGGCGCTTTTTTCACCCCGATTCTCCTCCCCCGAGGTGAAGCCGTGAGCGTGGAGCATCCCCAGGGAGCGGGAGAGGCCCCCCCGGGGCCACCGCCGCCTTCCTCCCCCCCCCCCCCAGCGCTGCAGCCCCGCAAGGTTGAGCGGTTTTCTCCTTCCAGGTTATTGCCGGGTTGTTCCTCCGGCGCCGCATCCCTGAGGATGGAGCATCCCCGCCCGCTCCATTTCCCCCCCGGCCCCATTCCCCGCCCTGCATCCATCCCTGCATCCCCGCAAGGCGGTTTCTCCCCGGTTCTTCCCGGTTCTCCCCGGTTCTTCCCAGGTTTTTGTGCCTCTCCTGCAGGATCGCACATCCCGGAGCCCCGGCAGAGCCCCCCCCTGCTCCATTTCCCCCGCCGCGTTTCCATCCCTGCCCCCGCCAGGCTGAGGCGTTTTGTTTTTTATTTCTCTTCCCGGTAATTCCCGGATTTTTCCCAGATTTTTCCCAGTTTTTCCCTCCTTCCACGCCTTTCCCGGGGGGCTGCATCCTGCAGGGTTGAGCATCCCGGAGCCCCGGGCAGAGCCCCCCGTTCTCCTTCCCCCCCCATTTCCATCCCCGCATCCCCTCAGCCTCCGGGTGGTTTCTTCCCGGTTATTCCCAGATTTTTGTTCCTTTCCCGGGGCTGCATCCCGAAGGATCCCGGAGCATCCCGGAGCCCCGGCAGAGCCCCCCCTGCTCCTTTCCCCGCATCCCCACAAGGTCAGGGATTATTTCTTCCCTCTCAGCTGGCCTGGGCAGCGGGGGAAGAAGAGGGGACACATTCCTGCGGGGTTTTTTGGGGGAAATCTGCGTTCCTGGAGCTCGGGGATGGCCCCGCAGGTCCCGCTGTCCCCCGCCGCTGTCACCGCCTGCCCGGGGACAGCAGCTCCGTGCTGGGTTTAATTTCTGGCTCGCCGGGGGCCAGGACAGCGGAGCTCCCTCCCTCCCTCCCTCCCTCCGCTTCCTCCGGAGATGCTGCGGGCGCTGCCCCCGGAGGGCTGGAAGGGCAGAACCGGGGGAAATGCGGAGGATTTGGGGGTCAGGGCACAGCCCCGAGGCGCTTCTGTCACCTCCCTGTGCCGCCAGGCCTCGGGGAGGCTGGGCCAGGCCTCGATCCCCGCCTGAGCTGGGTCCTGATGGATCCCGCGGGAGCCACTGCTGCCCTAAAGGGTTTATTTTGTTTTAATTTATTTATTTTATTTATCCTGCTTGGCTTTATTGGGGTCCTGACCTTGGGCAAGGTCCAACCTGAGCCCTCCAGGGCTGCTGAGGGTGAGGAATCTGCTGGGAATTTGTGCCAGGCTGGATTTTTCCCTCATTCCCTGTCTGCTGTGAGGGGTCAAAGGGGCTGTGGGTGAGGAATCTGCTGGGAATTTGTGCCAGGCTGGATTTCCCTCATTCCCTGTCTGCTGTGAGGGGTCAAAGGGGCTGTGGGTGAGGAAAATGCTGGGAATTCTGTACCAAACTGGATTTTCTCCTCATCCCGTCTGTCCAAGATGCACTGAAGGGGCTCTGGGTGAGGATTGTGAGGGGAATTTTGTGCCAGGCTGGATTTTTCCCTCATTCCCTGTCTGCTGTGAGGGGTCAAAGGGGCTGTGGGTGAGGAATCTGCTGGGAATTCTGTACCAAACTGGATTTTCTCCTCATCCCCTGTCTGTCCAAGATGCACTGAAGGGACTCTGGGTGAGGAAAATGCTGGGAATTTTGTGCCAGGCTGGATTTCCCTCATTCCCTGTCTGGTGTGAGGGGTCAAACGGGCTCTGGGTGAGGAATCCCCTTGTGCGAGGGCTGAGCCCCAGGAGCCCACCCGAGCTCTGGCAGCTCCTGGCAGGTCCTGGCAGGTCCTGGCAGGTCCTGGCAGGTCCTGGCAGGTCCTGGCAGCTCCGAGGTGCCGTTCCCTGGGGAAATGGGTCACTCCTGTAACTGCAGAAGGCCGAGGGGGGCTGAGTGCTTCCCGGGGCTCCATCTGCATGTGCCTGACCCTGATGAGATGCTGGGCAGGATTCTGGTGGCATCAGCTTTCCTCGGCAGCGGGGAGGGACAGCTCCGGCCCCAGGGCTGGGGTTTAAAAGGATTGGAAGCTTTTTCCCTGCTGGAATTGCTGTGGGGAAGGGTGGGAATTGTGGCTTTTCTGTAAAAACCTGACAGCTTTGGGTCTGGGACCCAGCAGGGCACAGCCCCGGGTTTTTCGGGAATAAACTGACCCAGCAAGGCACAGCCTCAGGTTTTGGGGAAAACCCGAAGTGCTGGGTTCATTTATTCCCAAAAAACCCGAGGCTGTGCCTTGCTGGGTCAGGTTATTCCCCAAGCCATTCTTCCAAGGGTTCTGGGATCCTTTGGGTGCCCCATCCCTGGCGTGGCCGATCCAGGGGCAGTGTCCAGCCTGGGGACAGAGGGGACAGAGGGGACAGAGGGGACAGAGCCCCTTGGGCCACCCCCAGAGCCCTGGGAAGAGGCAGGAGCCTCTGGCTGAGGCCGGGCTGGGATCGGGAGCTGCCCGTGCCCCAGGAAAAGCTGCCAATTCCCGGGATGCTCGGTGCCAGCCGCTCCTTTGTGTCCCTCGGGAACGCGCTGTCCCCGCGGGCAGCCCTGGCACCGCCCCGGCCGGGGGGGATCCAATTCCTCTGCAAGAAACCTCGATCGACCCCCCCTGCCCCTGCCCGGCTGCTCCCGACCCCGGGGCTGCGGCTGCGGCTGGGTTTGGGGACCCCCGGAGCTGCTGGGGCTGGATTTGGGGATCCCGGGCTGAGGATTTGGGGACCCCGGGCTGAGGATTTGGGGATCCCGGGCTGCAGATTTGGGGGTTTCTGGAACTGGGACTGGATTCAGAGATCCCTGGCTGAGGATTTAGGGATCCCCGGAGCTGGATTTGGGGATCCCCAGCTGCAGATTTAGGGTTCCCTGGATCTCCCTTGTCCTCCTTGCTGGATCTGGGAGTGGATTTAGGGATCCCTGGCTGTGGATTCAGGGATTTCTGGCTGTGGATTTAGGGATTTCTGGCTACGGATTCAGGGATCCCTGGCTGTGGATTTAGGGATTTCTGGCTGTGGATTCAGGGATCCCTGGCTGTGGATTTAGGGATTTCTGGAGCTGGGACTGGATTCAGGGATCCCTGGCTGCGGATTTAGGGATTTCTGGATGCTCCCGTGTCCTGCTGCTGGAGCTGGGTGTGGATTTAGGGATCCCTGGCTGTGGATTTAAGGATCCCTGGAGCTGGGGGTGGATTCAGGTATCCCTGGCTGTGGATTCAGGGATCCCTGCCCGCGGATTTCGGGATCCCCGGCTGTGCTGGAGGCTGGAAAAGGGAGAGCGGCTGCCTTCGCCCCCTGCCGCGGGTGTTCCCCGGCACCGCGGGCAGCCCCGGCTCCTTCCCCTCACCCTGCCGGGAACGCTGCGGGATCCGCCCCCTCTCCCGGCCCCTCCGCCGCTCCCGGGCCATCGGAAGGTGCCCGTGAGGAGGAGGAGGAGGAGGAGGAGGAGGAGGAAGAGGAGGAGGAGGGGGAGGTTGCCCTTTAAGCAGAGCCCCGTGACATCACCGCCCGGCAGCCCTGGGCTCTCCCAGCCCAGCCAGATCCCGACGCAGCTCCGGTCGCCCGTAGCAACAGGCATCCTGCGCCGTCACCATGGCAACGGCGGCCGGGTGAGGGGAGGACATCCCCGCCCCCCTCCCCACCCCGCGGGGCGGGGGTGGCTCCGGGGGCAGCTGCAGGGACAGCCCCGGGTCACCCCCCGTGTCCCCACCACCCCCCTTCCCGGGCCTGCTCCAGAGGGGCTGGGACGGCATCATCCCTGTGGGGCCTCCACCCCAAATCCTGTGGGGTGAGCAGGGATTTGGGGCTGAGCTCAGATCCCAAATCCATCCTGGGACAGGGGAGGGTATGGAACTGGATGATCCCTGTGCTGCTTCCACCCCAAAGCCTGTGGGGTGAGCAGGGATTTAGTGCTGAGCTCAGATCCCAAATCCAGCCCGGGATAGGGGAAGGGCTGGAACTGGATGATCCCTGTGGTGCTTCCACCCCAAAGCCTGTGGGGTGAGCAGGGATTTGGGGCTGAGCCCAGATCCCAAATCCATCCTGGGACAGGGGAAGGGCTGGAACTGGATGATCCCTGTGGTCCCTCTCATCCCAAACCCTGTGGGGTGAGCAGGGATTTGGGGCCAAGCCCAGATCCCAAATCCATCCTGGGACAGGGGAAGGGCTGGAACTGGATGATCCCTGTGCTGCTTCCACCCCAAAGCCTGTGGGGTGAGCAGGGATTTAGTGCTGAGCTCAGATCCCAAATCCAGCCCGGGATAGGGGAAGGGCTGGAACTGGATGATCCCTGTGGTGCTTCCACCCCAAAGCCTGTGGGGTGAGCAGGGATTTGGGGCTGAGCCCAGATCCCAAATCCATCCTGGGACAGGGGAAGGGCTGGAACTGGATGATCCCTGTGCTGCTTCAACCCCAAAACTCTGTGGGGTGAGCAGGGATTTGGGGCCAAGCTCAGATCCCAAATCCGCCCTGGGACAGGGGAGGGTATGGAACTGGATGATCCCTGTGGGGCCTCCACCCCAAAACTCTGTGGGGTGAGCAGGGATTTGGGGCTGAGCTCAGATCCCAAATCCACCCCGGGATAGGGGAAGGGCTGGAACTGGATGATCCCTGTGGTCCCTCTCATCCCAAACCCTGTGGGGTGAGCAGGGATTTGGGGCCAAGCCCAGATCCCAAATCCATCCTGGGACAGGGGAAGGGCTGGAACTGGATGATCCCTGTGCTGCTTCCACCCCAAAACTCTGTGGGGTGAGCAGGGATTTGGGGCTGAGCTCAGATCCCAAATGTGTCCCTGCCCCACAGATCCCTGTGGTCCCTCTCATCCCAAACCCTGTGGGGTGAGAAGGGATTTGGGGCTGAGCTCAGATCCCAAATCCACCCCGGGATAGGGGAAGGTGTCCCTGCCCCACGGACCCCACAGATCCCTGTGGTCCCTCCCACCCCAAACCCCTGTAGGCTGAGCAGGGATTTGAGGCTCAGCATCCCAAACCCCCCCTGGGGCAGGGGAAGGGCTGGATCTGGGTGATCCCTGTGGGGTGAGGATGGTTTGAGGATCCCAAACCCCCGAGAGCTGCCCCCGTGTTCCCGTGCTCACTCCAACAATCGACTCTCCCCGTGCCCAGGACTTTGTGTCTCTGCTTTATTTATTCCCCCTCCGAGCTTCCTCCCCTTCCCTGCCTTTGGAAAAGGCCTTGGCAGCGGCTCCAGGGCTGGGAAATCTGGAATTTTTGGGATGGGAGCCCCTGAAAAAGGGGAGCCAGCCAGAAAAAAAAACCGGGGCAGCCACAGCGTGGGGACAGCTGGGACCTTAATTTAGGAGCAGAAAGTGCTGACCCGGGGCAGGGTCCAGTTACTCTCCAGGAGTTTTGTTTTCACCTCCAGCTCATCTGGAGCTTCTGAGGGGGTGGGATCTGGGGGTTATCAGCGCTTTGGCTCCCCCAAACCCCTTCCCCGGGCCCTGCCCTGCCCCTGGGCCGTGCCCCGGGGGCTCCGGAGGGGCCCTGGCGCTGTCCCCGCCCCGATGGGAGGCAGGAATGGGGTCTGGAACGGCTCAGCTGCCAGTGAGGGGCAGAAAAAACTCCCTGCCCGGAGCTCCTGGGAGCACACGGGGAAGGGCAGCACCCCCTGCTCCCTCTGTTCCCAAAAAACCCGAGGCTGTGCCGTGCTGGGTCAGTTTATTCCTAAAAAACCTGGGGCTGGGCTGTGCTGGGTCAGTTTATTCCCCAAAAAACCTGAGGCTGTGCCCTGCTGGGTCAGTTTATTCCCAAAAAACTGAGGCTGTGCCGTGCTGGGTCAGTTTATTCCCAAAAAACTGAGGCTGTGCCATGCTGGATCACTTTATTCCCCCCAAAAAATGGGGCTGTGCCGTGCTGGGTTCATTTAATCCTAAAAAACCTGGGACTGTGCTGTGCTGGATCAGTTTATTCCTAAAAAACCCGGGGCTGTGCCGTGCTGGATCCATTTAATCCCCAAAAGCCTGGGGCTGTGCTGGGTCAGTTTATTCCCAAAAAACCTGAGGCTGTTCCATGTTTTCCTGTGATTCCCAGGCTGTCCCTGGCAGGGCTGGGGTGTCCCTGTCCCCCCTCGGGGGCCGGGATGAAGAAATTTTTGGGGATGAACCCTAAGCAGAGCTGCCCCCTGATTTTGGGCAGCTTTGGAGAGGTTTGGTGCTGCAAACACCGCGGGGGGAAAAAAAAATCCCGGCGGGATTGGGGCTGGAAAAGGCGCTGGGAGCGCGGGGAGGGGTGGCACAGCCCGGGGTGGCACCTGGTGGCACTGCTGGGTGTCCCCTGGGCCTTTCCCTGCCCACCCAGACGCTTTTCCCCGGGAGCTGGCGGCGCCGCCGGCTCCATCTGCCCGGGATAATAATGTCCTGACAGCTTCTCCTCCCTCCGCGGCTTTGCCTGGGCTTTATTTTTATTTGATGAGTTCTCGGCTCCACCCCGCCGGGGATGCTCCCGGGATGGGGGAGGATCGGCTGCCACAGCTCCCGGCTCCCGATTTTCCCTTTCCCCGGCCTCATTCCTGCGGGAAAATCCAGGACCCGAGCCTGGCTGGAACCACCCGGCCTCTGGGGATGCTCCTGCCCCCCACCCTGATGAAATTCCCCTTTTTTTTTTCCTGGCAGCCCTTCGGGGAATGGTGCAACCTGCAGCCCAAAGATGCTGCCAAGATGCCCGAGAGTGCCTGGAAGTTGCTTTTCTACTCCTTGTCCTGGTCCTACGGCGCCTACCTGCTCTTCTGCACCGACTACCCCTTCTTCCACGACCCCCCCTCTGTCTTCTATGGTGAGGAAAACAGGAGGAAACCCCGAAATTTCCTTTTTTTTTAATCGTGCCCTGGGTGCAGAGGGCACAAGGGGGTGTCTGAGCTTTTCTTTCAGTCACTGGGTGGCTGCTGGAGGGGCTGGGGAGGTCAGTCAGGAAACAATGAAATAATGGAGAGGGTTGGGTTGGAAAGGAGCTTGAGGATCAGCTCATGGTCACGGGCAGGGAGAGCAAATCAGAGCCTGGAAATCCCTTCATTCCAACCCCTGCCCAAACCAGAGCCTAAAAGTCACCTCATTCCAACTTCTGCCCAAATCAGAGCCCAAAAACCACCTCATTCCCACCTCCTGCACTACATCAGGGCTTAAAAATCCCCTCATTCCCAGCCCCTGCCATGGCCAGGGACACCAGCCCCAGGTTTTCCCTCAGCTCTGGGAGAGGCTTTGGATCCCCACCCAGCCCCTGCCGAGCTGGGAGGGACCTGCATGGGTGGTGGTGGCACCTCCAGGTCCCTGATGTTGGTGTGACCAGTGTCCTGGTGTGACCAGTGTCCCCAAGCTGCTGTGACTGGTGTCCCTGAGCTGGTGGCACCTTCAGGTCCCCAATGCTGGTGTGACCACTGTCCTGTTGTGACTGGTGTCCCCAAGCTGCTGTGACCAGTGTCCCCAATGCCAGTGTGACCAGTGCCCTGCTGTGACCGGTGTCCCCAAGCTGGTGTGACTGGTGTCCCTGAGCTGGTGGCACCTTCAGGTCCTCAGTGTTGGTGTGACCAGTGTCCCGGTGTGACCAGTGTCCCCAAGCTGGTAGCACCTTCAGGTCCTCAGTGCTGGTGTATCCACTGTCCTGTTGTGACTGGTGTCCCCAAGCTGCTGTGACCGGTGTCCCTGAGCTGATGGCACCTTCAGGTCCCCAGTGCTGGTGTGACCAGTGTCCCCAAGCTGGTGTGACTGGTGTCCCTGAGCTGGTGTGACCAGTGTCCTGGCATGACCAGTGTCCCCAAGCTGGTGGCACCTTCAGGTCCTCAGTGCTGGTGTGACTGGTGTCCCCATGTCCCCCAGACTGGAAGCAGGGCATGGAGGTGCCCAGGGACATCGCCCTGGCCTACCTGCTGCAGGGCAGCTTCTATGGGCACTCTCTCTACGCCACCGCCTACATGGACACCTGGCGCAAGGACTCGGTGGTGATGCTGCTGCACCACGTGGTGGCCCTGACCCTCATCGCCTCCTCCTACGCCTTCAGGTGAGCCCCAGAGCCTGGCCAGGCCCTGGAACCCTGGATCCCATGGGGATCTCCCGTGTGAGGTCTGTGTCCCTGATCCCAATCCTGACCTTCCCTGCTGGATTTGTGTCCCTGATCCCAATCCTGACCTTTTCCCTTCTGGATTTGTGTCCCTGATCCCAATCCCAACCTTTTCCTTTCTGGGTCTGTGTCCCTCGCCCCAATCCTGACTTTCCCTGGTGTGTCTGTGTTCCTCCACCCCAATCCCGACCTTTTTCCCTTATGGATTTGAGTCCCTGGTCCCAATCCCGACCTTCCCCGGTGTTTCTGTGTCCCTCACCCTAATCCCGACCTTCTTCCCTGCTGGATTTGGGTCCCTCACCCCAATCCCAACATTTTCCCTGCTGGATTTGTGTCCCTGATCCCAATCCTGACTTCCTGGTGTGTCTCTGTCCTCCACCCCAATCCCGACCTTCTTCCCTGCTGGGTTTGTGTCCCTCATCCCAATCCCGACCTTTTCCCTTCTGGATTTGTGTCCCTGATCCCAATCCCAACCTTTTTCCTTCTGGGTCTGTGTCCCTCGCCCCAATCCTGACTTTCTCTGGTGCTTCTGTGTTCCTCCACCCCAATCCCTTATGGACCTTTTTCCCTTATGGATTTGAGTCCCTGGTCCCAATCCCGACCTTCCCCGGTGTGTCTGTGTCCCTCACCCTAATCCCGACCTTCTTCCCTGCTGGATTTGGGTCCCTCGCCCCAATCCCAACATTTTCCCTGCTGGATTTGTGTCCCTGATCCCAATCCTGGGCTCGGGGTGGGTTCTCCTGCTCCTGAGCCCCTTGGACACAGCAGCTGTGGGTGCCTGTGTCAGGCAGATTCGGGGTGCTGGGAGCCAGCAACAACACTTCTCCTTCTCTCCTCCCTGTTTTTATCCCTTTTCTCCCCGTTTTTCCCCCTTTTTTCCCTATTTTCCCCCTTTTATCCTATTTCCCCCCTTTATTTGCCCTTTTTCTCCCCTTTCCTCCCTGTTTTTTTCCTCACACTTTTTCCCCCTCACGCTTTTTTTCCCGCCCTTTTTCCTCCGCCATTTTCCCGCCCTTTTTTTGCTGCCATTTTCCTGCCCTTTTTCCCCCTCTTTTTCCCCCTCCCCCTTTTTTTTTCTTCCTCCCTTTTTTTTTCTTCCCCCTTTTTTTCCTTCCCTCCTTTTTTTTCTCCCTCCCTTTTTTTTTTTTAATTCACCCTTTTTCCCCCCTGTCCCTTTTTTTCCCCTGCCCCTTTTTTCCTCCTGCCCCTTTTTTCCCCCCGTTTTTTCCCCTTTTTCCCAATTTCCCCCCGTTTTTCCCCACAGGTACCACAACGTGGGCATCCTGGTGCTGTTCCTGCACGACATCAATGACGTGCAGCTGGAGTTCACCAAGCTCAACGTGTACTTCAAGCACCGTGGTGGGGTCTACCACCGCCTCAACGACGTCATCTCCAACATCGGCTGCCTCACCTTCAGCGTCAGCTGGTGCGTCTGTGTCCCTCACCCCAGTCCTGACCTTCCCTGGTGTGTTTGTGTCCCTCACCCCAATCCTGACCATCCTTGGTGTGTCTGTGTCCCTCACCCAATCCTGAGCTTCCCTGGTGTGTCTGTGTCTCTCACCCCAATCCTGACCTTCCTTGATGTGTCTGTGTCCCTCACCCCAATCCTGAGCTTCCCTGGTGTGTCTGTGTCCCTCACCCCAATCCTGACCTTCCCTGGTGTGTCTGTGTCCCTCACCCCAATCCTGACCTTCCCTGGTGTGTCTGTGTCCCTCACTCCAATCCTGACCTTCCCTGCTGGATTTGTGTCCCTGATCCCAATCCTGATCCCCTAGCTGGATTTGTGTCCCTCACTCCAATCCTGATCTTCCCTGGTGTGTCTGTGTCCCTCACCCCAGTCCCGACCTTCCCTGCTGGATTTGTGTCCCTCACTCCAATCCTGACCTTACCTGATGTGTTTGTTTCCCTGATCCCAATCCCGACCTTCCCTGTCTGGGTTTGTGTCCCTCACCCCAATCCTGACCTTCCCTGGTGCGTCTGTGTCCCTCACCCCAGTCCTGACCTTCCCTGGTGTGTCTGTGTCCCTCACCCCAATCCTGACCTTCCCTGGTGCGTCTGTGTCCCTCACCCCAGTCCTGACCTTCCCTGGTGTGTCTGTGTCCCTCACCCCAATCCTGACCTTCCCTGGTGCATCTGTGTCCCTCACCCCAATCCTGACCTTCCCTGGTGTGTCTGTGTCCCTCACCCCAATCCTGACCTTCCCTGGTGTGTCTGTGTCCCTCACCCCAATCCTGACCTTCCCTGGTGTGTTTGTGTCCCCCACCCCAGTCCTGACCTTCCCTGCTGGATTTGTGTTCCTCACTCCAATCCTGGCTTTACCTAGTGTGTTTGTTTTCCTGATCCCCATCCCGACCTTCCCTGTCTGGGTTTGTGTCCCTCACCCCAATCCCGACCTTCTTCCTTATGGATTTGAGTCCCTGGTCCCACCCTGACCCTCTTCCCTGCTGAGTTTTTCTCTCTGATTCCAATCCTGACCCTTCCTGGTGGGTTCAGCTCCCTGATCCCACTCCCCACCCTCTTCCCTTACGGATTTGAGTCCCTGGTCCTACCGTGACCGTCCCTGGTGGATTTTTCTCCTTGATCCCACTCCCCGCCCTCCTCCCTGCTGGACTTGTGTCCCTCATCCCACTCCTGACCCTCCTTGGTGGATTTTTTTTGTGCTCCTGATCCCACTCCCCACTCTCCTCCCGGGGATGTTGGGCGCTGGGAAGGAGCCCTTGGAGGGAATTTGTGCCGAGGAGCTCCCGCAGAGCCCGGCCCCATGCTGGGCTCGGAATCCCTCTGTAGTCCCGGGGCGTTTGACACCGGCCGAGTGCCCGTGAAATGCCGGGACATTGTCCTGCCAGTCCCGGGAAATGCCGGGACATTGTCCTGCCAGCCCCTGAAATGTGGGACATTGTCCTGCCAGCCTGGGAAATGTTGGACATTGTCCTGCCAGCCTGTGAAGCGCTGGGACATTGAGCTGCCGGAGTGACACATGACCCCGGGCAGGGAGAGGAGGAGGAGGAGGAGGAGGAGGAGGAGGAGGAGGAGCTGGTGCCATTTGTCCGGCTTTTAGCAGCAAGGAGCGCTTTTCCCGGCAAGGAAAAGGGAGGTGGGGCTGTCCCAGATTCCAGCTCCTCCTGGGGCGAGGAGGGAGGAAAACAAAGAGATGGAGGGAGGGATGGAGATGGATGGATCCATGGATGGATGGATGGATGGATGGATGGATGGATGGATGGATGAGCCATGGCCTCAGTTTGGGGGAAGGTTTTTGGTGAGGAATTGAGGTCACACAGGGCTGGGAGAAGCTCCCAAAGTTTTTTCCCTGCCTCGGCACCAAACCTTTGGGATGTGCTGCTGCCCTGCCCTGTGCCAGGAGCAGGGATTGGGGTGCCAGGGGAGCAGGAGGCTGTGCTGGCTCTGTCCCCTGCCAGGGGGACACTAAACCCGCCCTGTCGCTGTCCCTGGCAGGTTCTGGTTCCGTCTCTACTGGTTCCCCCTCAAGGTGCTCTATGCCACCTGCCACTCCAGCCTCCAGTCTGTCCCCAACATCCCCTTCTACTTCTTCTTCAACGCCCTGCTGCTCGTGCTCACCCTGATGAACATCTACTGGTTCCTGGTGGGTGACCCCGGGCTGGTGGCCACCCCACAGCCAGCTGCCCTGCCCAAAGCGGCCAAATGTCCCCTCTCCTTGGGTCACCCCTGTCCTCGCTGCTCCTGCTGGGATTGCAGGGGTGGAGGAGGTTTGGGGGTTCAGGGGAGGAGGTTGGGGGTTCAGGGGAAGGAGGTTTTGGGGGGTTCAGGGGAGGAGGTTTGGGGGGTTCAGGGAAAGAGGTTTGGGGGGTTCAGGGAAAGAGGTTTTGGGGGGTTCAGAGGAGATTTGGGGCTTCAGGGGAGGAGGTTTGGGGGGTTCAGGGAAGGAGATTTGGGGGGTTCAGGGGAGGAGGCTTGGGAGTTTCAGGGGAGGACGTTTGGGGGGGTTCAGGGGAGGAGGTTTGGGGGGTTCAGGGGAAGAGTTTTGGGGGTTCAGGGGAGGAGGTTTGGGGGTTTAGGGAAGGAGGTTTGGGAGTTCAGGGAATGAGGTTTGGGGGGTTCAGGGAATGAGGTTTGGGAGGTTCAGTGGAGGAGGGTTTGGGGGTTCAGGGAATGAGGTTTGGGAGGTTCAGGGGAGGAGGTTTGGGGGGTTCAGGGGAGGAGGTTTGGGAGGTTCAGGGAAGGAGGTTTGGGGGGTTCAGGGGAGGAGGTTTGAGTGTTCAGGGGAGGAGGTTTGGGAGGTTCCCGTTGGAATTCAGACTGTCTGCCATCCTGGGGATCCAAAGGGAGGGAATGATGGAATTGGAGAGAGGTGTGAACGATCTGGGAATGTTCCCTGCATCCCCCGAGCTTTGGGGAGGGGTGGGAAGGAGGGATCCCGCGGGGCAGAGCAGCTGCTGATTCCATCACCCCGCGGGATCAGATCAGGGAAGGAGTTCCAGGATTTCCCCTCCAAATCACAAACCCCATCCCGGGGGGAGCTGCCCTGCCCCAGACGGGGTGGGGACAGCAGGAGAAGGTTCCCCCCAGCCCGGGGCCGTGCCTGAGGGTCTCTGTCCCCCTGTCCCCCGCAGTACATCGTGCTGTTCGTGGCCAAGGTGCTGCTGGGGCAGATGCAGGAGGTGAACGATGTCCGTGAGTACGACGTGGAGGAGAGCAGGAGGGAGCCTGGGATCCAAGTGCCCCCGGCTCTGAAGGAAAGGTGCGTGGGTGCCACCCCTGCAGCTCCAGATGGTTCGGGTTGGGAAAGCCTGAAGCACGTCCAGTTCCACCCCTGGGACATCTTCCCACCATCCCAGAGCCTGGCCTTGGGCACTTCCAGGGATCCAGGGGCAGCCACAGCTGCTCTGGGAATTCCAGCCCAGCCCCTCCCCACCCTCCCAGCCAGGAATTCCTGCCCAGGATCCCACCCAGCTTCCCCTTGTCCAGTTTGGAGCCGTTCCCTGTGTCCTGCAATTCCAGCCCTTGTCCCAAATCCCTCTGCAGCTCTCCTGGAGCTCCTTGAGGCTCTGGAAGTAACTCCAAGGTTCCCCTGGAGCTTTTCTTTCCAGCCTGGCCTTAAATCCTCACAGGGAGGAATCCCTTCCCAGTATCCCACCCATCCCTGCCCTCTGGCACTGGGAGCCATTCCCTGTGTCCTGTCCCTCCATTCCCTGTCCCCAGTCCCTCTGCAGTTTTCCCTTTCAGGCTCTGGAAGGGGCTCTGAGCTCTCCCTGGAGCTTTTCCCTGTGGGAGCCCCTCGTGCTGGATCAGCCAAACCCCACAAATCTGGGGACAGGAGTGGCCCGGGCAGGGAAACCAGGGAGGGAATTTTGGGGTGGGACAGGGGGGCTGACCACGGGCTCTGCTCTCCCCCAGGCTGCACCTCAAGAACGGCCTCGTGAAGGACAAGAGGTTGTGAGGCTGCCAGGACCTGGCGCTGCCCAGGACCCTGCTCTGGGAGCCTGCAAAGGACAGGCCCAAGGAGAACTTCACCCCTGACCCCCTGCCAGCCCTGCCAGGACCGTGCCCCTCGGGGCTGGGCTGTGCCCCCTCACCCGTCCCCTGGGGCTGGGGGGGCTCCCTGGTGGCCCAGTTTGGCTGTGGGGTGGCTTTGCTGGCCCAGGTGGGGTTTGGGGCTGGCCCAGGTGGGGTTTGGGGCTGGCTTTGTGTTGCTCCACCTGCTGTGATTCCCCCCAGAGCCTCCCTCTGACCCTTCCCCAGAGCTGCTCCTGCAGGCTCCAGCTCCAAACCCGGCAGGGAAAAGCTCCTGGGAAGGGGAGCCCGAGGGCAGCTGTGCTCCAGCTGTCACCCCGGGGCTGGGGAGGTGACCCTCGGGGGTGGCACTGTCACCTGCAGCCCCCAGGGGCAGCTCTGCCTGGAAATCCACCTCGGGAGCTCCATCCCAGCCCTCTGCAGCAGGCCCAGGAGGTTGGATTTGCTTCAAAAAGCCCCGTGTGGGTCTTGGGGTGGCTTAAAAAAGTGTCCTGCAGGTCCCTGCTGGGGGAGTCCCCCCAGGACTGTCCCCTTGCTGAAGGAAGAGCAGAGAATTCCTGCTCCCCTGGGCTGGATTTCCAGGGAGGACAGAGAATTCCTGCTCCCCTGGGCTGGATTTCCAGGGAGGACAGAGAATTCCTGCTCCCTGACTTGAATTTCCACAGAGGACAGAGAATTCCTGCTCCCCTGGGCTGGATTTCCAGGGAGAACAGAGAATTCCTGCTCCCCTGACTTGAATTTCCAGGCAGCTCCAGCCCTGCAGGTTCCCGGGTCCCTGTCCTGGGCAGCTCTGTGGGTTTGGGTCCCTCAGACCCCACTGTCCCCCCACTGTCCCCTCACTGTCCCCTCGCTGTCCCCTCTCTGTCCCATCCCTCAGGAGCCACAGCTCCCTCCCCGAGCAGCCAGAGGAGGGAGGGGGATCCAGGCCGTTCATTCCGGGGGTGGGGAGCTGGGAATTTGTGGGATTTCCCCCGTGTTTGGTCTGCCACGTCAATTCCCCTCCAGCCTTGTTGTGTCTGAGCCTGGACGGGGCTGCTGGAAACGTCCCCAGGCTGTGGCAGGACCTTGTCCCCTCTGGGTGACCCTCAGGGTGCCCGAGGAGCATCCCCGAGCTGGAATTCCTTGGGTTTCCGCGGGATTTGCAGGGTGGGGAGGGAACTGATCCCCCGGGATGGGCCGGAGCAGAGCTGGGGTGACCTTGGGGAGATAAAAGTGAATTTTCCAGCGCTGGCACCGAGCTGGGGGGTGTGACATGGATGTGGTGGTGGCAGCTCTGCTGTGATGGCCAGGAAGGGACTGGGGGACCTGGGGGTGCCTGGCTGGGACAGGGACTGGTGGGTTTGGGGGCGATGGATTTTGGGGCTGATGATTTTTGGGGCCGATAATTTTTGGGGCCGATGGTTTTCGGGGCTGTGTGAAGCAGGACTCTGATGGTTCCATGTGCTGGAGGTTGATGGCTTTAAGAGAGACGCCGTGACCGAGTTTAAAAAAGGATTTTTGGGGAGGAAGAGTCGGCTCCCGCTCTGCCCCCAGCTCCGGGCAGCGCTTTTGGGAGCAGCGCTGGAGTTTCCATCCTCACCCCTGACCCCACGGACCGTGCTGGAGCCCCAGCGGACGCTGCGGCGGAGCTGCTGAAAGGGTTAAGGGGTGCCTGGAGGGCTCGCAGCCTCTGCCCAATCCCGGGAATCCCGCGGCGCTCATCGCGCTCCGAGCCCATCAGAGGCTGACCGGGGGGGATCGGCACCGCCCGCGGCTCCAGCCCCAGCCCCGGCCGCTCTTTGTCTGGGCCAGCGGAGCCGCGATGTGGCTCCTCCGCAGCCTCGCCTGGGCTCTGCTCTGCCCCGTCCTGGCCACCGAGCTGAGCCGGCAGGAAAGGTCCCTGTTAAAATCGCTGGGTCTGAGCGCCAAGCCCAGCCCCAAGAGCGCCGTCCCGGTGCCGCCCGTGCTCTGGAGGATCTTCCAGAAGAGGAAGGCGCTGCCGCGGCCGGACAAAGAGCTGGATCCCTGTAGGGTGGAGGAGTTTAATGTCCCCGGGAACATCGTCCGTGTCTTCGCTGACCAAGGTACAGCCACGCCGCGTTCGGGGCTTTCCCTGGCATCGAGCTCCGCTCCTTCCTTCTTTCCTTCCTTCCTTCCCTGTGTCCTGAGGCCGGGGCAGCGCCCGGAGCTGGATCCCAAGAGAAATCCCTGCTGTGTGAAATCCCTCTGGATGCCGGAGGTGATGGTTTATGGGTTTGGAACCCCGGGGTGGGGAGTGACGGGGGGCAGCTGTGCCGGGCTCTGTCCTGGAATCCCCTAAATCCCTCCCGAGGTGCTGGTGTGATCCCATCCCTGATCCCAGCCCTGATCCCAGCCCTGATCCCAGTCCTGATCCCAGGCTTTGGGCTGCAGGAATGGGATCAGCACCAGCTCGGGCAGGGATGGGATGCTCGGCTTGGGCAGTGTCCCCCCCCCCCCGTCCTCATTGTCCCAACGCCTCTGGCTGACCCCGCCGCACATCTGGCTGACCCCGCGGCACATCTGGCTGACCCCGCCGCACATCTGGCTGCTCTGAGCCCTTCTCAGCTCCCTCGGCACCGTTTGGTTGCTGTCCCTGAGCTCTCAGGGCGCTTTTCTCTCCCGGTTCCAGCCCTGGGGCTGATCCTGCCCAGCCCGAGGGATCCCCCAGCCCTGGAGCTGATGCTGCCCAGCCGGAGGGACCCCCAATCTCTGGAGCTGATCCTGCCCAGCCCCAGCGTTCAGCCACCCCCACCCCTCTCTCTCCTTCTTTGTCAGGCCGCTTCCTCCCCGAGGGGCAGCCCCAGGGGTGGCTGTGTCTGCGGAAGCTCCTGTTCTTCAACCTCTCCGCGCTGGAGGAGGGCGAGCGCTTGACCATGGCCCAGCTGGAGCTCCAGTTCCACCACAACTCCTACCATGGCCCCAGCCCCGGGCAGGTTTTGGAGCTCCGGCTGTACCCGGTGTCCCGCCGGGGGCTGCCGCAGCCCGGCCGGAGGCCGCTGGTGGAGCGGTCATTTGTCCAGCTGCACAAATCCCTCCTCTTCAACCTGAGCGCGGCGCTGAGGGACGGCGAGGTGGCGGGCAGGAATCTGACCTTGGTGCTGGAGATCTCGGCCAGCGGCCGGGCCGGGGACGGCGGGACCCCGCGGAACCTCTGCGCCGGCACCGACGCCTTGGCGGCCACCTCGCTGCTGGTGGTGACGCTGGGCCGGCAGTGCCGGGCCGCCCGCAGCAGGAGGAGCGCCCCGAGCCCTTCGCTCACCCCCAGCCCCTTGTGCAAGCCGCGCCGGCTTTACATCAGCTTCAGCGACGTGGGCTGGGAGAACTGGATCATCGCCCCGCAGGGCTACCTGGCCAACTACTGCCGCGGGGACTGCCCCTTCCCGCTGGCGGCCGAGCTCAACAGCACCAACCACGCCGTGCTGCAGACCATGGTGCACTCGCTGGACCCGCAGGGCACGCCCCAGCCCTGCTGCGTCCCGGTCAGGCTCTCGCCCATCTCCATCCTCTACTACGACAACAGCGACAACGTGGTGCTGCGGCACTACGAGGACATGGTGGTGGACGAGTGTGGCTGCAGGTAGCGGGCGAGGGAGGGCTGGGTGGGTGGGATAAACCCGGCTGGGTGGGATAAACCCCCGCTGGGTGACATCCCCGCCGTGTCCGGGGCGTTTCGGAGCGTCCGGGGCTCCCCTCGCTGGTGGGGTTTTTGGGGCTGGAGTTGATTTAGGATTAGTTGATGGGGTTATGAGCAAGCCCGGTGCTGTGCTGGGGGTGGTGGCACCGCGCTGTGAACCCCACATGTCCCCCCTCGCTCGTGCCAGGCACCCCCAGGGCTGCGGCTTTTTGGGGGTTTTTGGCTGAACTCTGCAGATTTCTCAGGGCATAAATGATTTTTTTCTGGGTGAGACGAGGCTGGGGTGTGATCCCGCCGCAGGGACAGGGATGGGGTGACCAAATCCCTTCCCAGGGGAGGCAGAGCCAGGCAGGAGCTTTCTCCTGTGCTCTGGGAGCTCTTTCCAGGGTGTGGTTGGTGATGGGGTGGTTTGGGGACAGGGCTTGAGTTGGGTGGCCAAATGCACTGGAGGTTTTGCCTAAAAAAATGGAGATTTTACCTAAAAACAATCCCCTGGGAGCGGCGTGCCAAGGGCAGGATCCTGCAGGGAATGTGGCTGAGGGAATGCAGGGGGTGCGGTGGGGTCAGTGGCGTCTCCTCCCCTCCCAGCCCTCTCCGAGTCAGTGTTCATTTACCTCATTTGCAAACCGATGAGCCCGGGTGCTCCCGAGTGTCCCCCGAGTGTCCCCCGAGTGTCCCGGGGCAGGAGCCGGGAGGCAGCCGAGCCTCAGGCAAGGGCAGAGCACAGAGCTCGGCACATTTTGGCTTTTTCGGGTTCTTTTGGGTTGATTTGTTGGTTTTTGTGCAGCCATTTCCCATCCCTGCCCGTTTCCTCCACTCCCAGCTCCGAGCTGTTCCCTGAGGGTGTAAAATCACCCGAGCGAGGCTTCCCTGCCACTCTGGGGATTTTGGGGGAACTGAAAAGGAATCCGAGTTAGACTTGAATTTTTTTCTCTTTTATTTTGAACTGTGAAGGCGTAGTGCAGCTTTGGGGTTGTTTTTTTGGGTTTTTTTTTTGCTCTTTTCCTACCCGTGTTGTGTCTTTGAGCTCTGGTGAAGTTTTCCCACCTCCTCCCCCAGGGGAAGCACTGAGGGTTTCACCACTGGGGGTCCCTTGTGATGTTTTTTTTTTGTTGTTGTTTTAACACCCAAAACGTGGAGCTCGAGACCGAGCCTGGAGCAGCTTTGGTTGGATTCACATTCCCAAACCCAGGTGTTTCCCACCCAGCCCTGCTCTGCTCCATTTCAGTGTTTTAAGGGCTTAACTCCAGCCAGCAGGAGCCATTTAATTCTCATTTCAGACGGGCAGAAAAGAAAACCTTGAAGTATTTCCTGGGTTTGTGGCCACCCAGGGGGGGGGGAGTGACAGCCAGGACAGGACCTGGGCTCACCCAGGCCCGGCCTAAACCCCCGCCCAGCCCCGAGCCTGGCAGGGCAAAGCCATTTCTGTGTTTCCTGCAGGGCAGGGCAGCTCCAGGGCTGGAAGCTTCTCCCAAATCCTGGGGCTGGAAGAGGGTGGGGGCACTTCCCAGTTTCCCCAGTTCTCCCAGTTGAGTTGCTCACCCCCCTCTGCTATGCACACCCCCAACTTTTGTACTAGTCTCGTGTTTAAAAAAAAAGTAATAAACTTGAAGTTTATACAATCAGACTAAAGCTTTAATGAACGTTGCATGGTTTTCCTCATTGAAACTTAGGGGCCACCTTGAATGCAAGAGCTGTTTATTCATATTTTATTTTTTTTTATTATTGATGACAAACAGGTTTTAAAACAAAACTGAGACCAAAAAAAAAAAATTTAATTAATTAGAAAAAAAAAAAAGTTTTAACACCGTGCTAGCACTGATGTCTGGATTTGTAGAACTCAAGAAGAGTTTGAACTGCTACAAAAGGAAAAAAAAAAAAAAAAAGCAGCACGAAGCAGAGGCAAGCATTCCCAGCAGTGAAATCAAGGGTGAGGGGAGAGGAGGGGGCTACATTACTCATGGATAGCTTTGCACAGAGGGGTTCAGCTTAAACCTACCCGAAAATTCTACGCCACTACGCAGCCTACGAAGGAAAAAAAAATTAAAAAAGCCCTTCGGCAATGTTAATAAATAAAACAAGTCCATCTCACGAGGAAGGAAGGTGGCCTGTGTCTCCATTCTTTCACTGTTTTAGGAGTCTAAACTCTGGAGGCTTTGGATGAGAAAAGAATGGGGTTGGTGAGTTGAGTTTTTTGTGGTTTTTGCAGTTTCTGCAGCTCCCCCCACCGGGGCTGGGGGAGCAGGTCCCTCCCGGGCTGGGGGTGTTTCCACCACACCTCGGCTGCTCTGGGGGCAAATCCAGCAAATCCAGGGCAGGGATCTCCAGGAAGGACAGGAATGAAAGGGTTTCCCCCCTCCCCGGGTACAAAAATGGGGTTTGAGCTGTTTGAAGTACATTCAGATGAGAGGTATTTTTGAGTTTTCCCCCCCAAAAAAACACAAGGACTAGAAACACTTGGAGCCCTTTGAGTGTAAAGCTTAACTCCAGCCTGAGGACACCCAGGTTCTGGATCAATCTCTGCTGCTGCTGGCCAATTGGGAGGTAGAGGTGATTCTAATTCAGGATCTGCTTAAAAAACGGGGCTGGAGGAATCAATTCTCTCTCTGTGCTGTTCCTAAAAAAAGGTTCTGACAGAAATGAAAAGCTCCCAAGTGCTCCCCTGTGAGTGTTTCAGACATGGCTACAACTCAGGACGTGGATGGCTTCTCCTCGTGGGCTCTTCTCAGTCCTGATCCCCAGCTGGGCTGAAAAACTTTGCATTTAACAAAGCAAAGTTCTTTTTCCAACCTTTTTTTTTTTCCCCTCCCTGAAAACACCTCACTCTGTCCCTCTCCTGCCTTCATCACCCCAAGAAGCCACCCCAAAGCCTGACCCATTCTCCCCAATTAAACCCAGCTCTCCCTCTCTCAGAGGCCACCACCTTCCACCACCTGCCTGCTTTGTCCGTTTGTCCATCCTGCTCTTCGCTTCCCGACCAAAATAATCCCCAATTTCCACTGCTCCTCCCCCAAATCCCTGGGGACCAAAGCAGGCCTGGCTGCACCTTCCCTCCAGGGCCGAAGGGCACAGGAACCCGTCCCCTTTCAAGCATAAAGTTCATCTTACAGAAAGGCTGTTTGTTCACAGAGTAGAGTCCAGACAGTTGCCAATTAAAGCAATACAGAAAACACTTTGAAACCCTCCTGCTCGAGCACGCAGGCTCCTCTCTCTCTAAACTGCTATCCCATGTAGGAAGAAGAGGCTGATTGCTGCAACTTGAAATCACACTGAAAGTTCTCAAGGATGGTGCTCTAATTTTTGTTTGAAACTTTTTTTTTTTTGGTTTTTTAAGTTTTTTTTTTTTTTGTAATATAAGCTTCTCAGAACAAGGATCTAAATCTCCCAGGTCCACCACTAAGAATTCAGAGACAAAACTTCTTAAAAAATTCAGTGCTCCTTTTTGTTTTTGTTTTTTTTTTTTTGAAAGAATCTCTTTAAAACCACCTCGTTCAGAATGTGGGCGACACGATGACAACGAATTTCAGAGCCAGTGTTGGACAACAAAACCTGCACCTCAGAGTTGAGCAGCAGCTGGATTTCTGCTTGGCTGGCTGTCACCCAGGCAGGGACTTTCTCTCTCTTTTTTTCCCCCCCTCCCCTCTCTCAGATACTCTGCTTCTAAAATGTAAACACAGTTCCTGCTAAAAAGATTTGTTTTCGAGTACCCCTCGCAAAAGGAGCCCAACTCTGAGATGAGGGTTTTCCTCTCCCCATCCGCTCTGAAAAGTTCTAATGCCCTGCTCGCAAAGAGAAGTATGGAATGAAGTGAAACCTGCTTTTTTAAGGCCCTTCTCCGGAGCTGGGGGTGACTGGGGGAGCAGGGACTCAGCTGAGCTCTCCTGGTGGGTGAGTTCGGTCCCAGCGAGGCGCCCGCCGGTCCTCCAGGGCTCTCTCTCCTCTCGGCAGTCTCCGTGTCTCAGTGAGCTCCAGCAGTGGCTCTCTCGCGCGCTCCTTTCTCTCTCTCTCTCTCTCTCTCTCCTCTCCGTTGGTTGGTTTCTTTCTCCTGTTGCTCTCACACAGTGGTGCTTCAGTTTTAGCAGTGGAAAACAGGTATCCATTTTATTTTATTTTTTTTATTACCCAGAATAAAATGCTGATGAACTAAGCTCCACGCAAGCTTAGCTCTTCTTCCTCAACCTGGGGGCAGAGTGAGAGCTTGGTTAGGGGGGGTCCCTGCTCACCCAGGGAGGGTTCAATCAGGGAGGGGACAGCTTAATCAGGGAGGGGGACAATTAAATCAGAGAGGGGACAATTAAATCAGAGAGGGGACAGTTAAATCAGGGAGGGGACAGCTGAAATCAGAGAGGGGGACAATTAAATCAGGGAGAGGACAGTTAAATCAGGGAGAAGACAGTTAAATCAGGGAGTGGACAGCTGAAATCAGAGAGGGGACAGTTAAAATCAGGGATGGGGGACAGTTTAAATCAGAGAGGGGACAGTTTAATCAGGGATGGGGACAGTTTAATCAGGGATGGGACAGCTTAAATCAGGGATGGGGACAACTAAATCAGAGGGGACAGTTAAAATCAGGGAGGGGACAGCTTAAATCAGGGAGGGGACAGTTTAAATCAGGGAGGGGGGACAATTAAATCAGAGAGGGGACAGTTAAATCAGAGAGGGGACAGTTTAAATCAGGGAGGGGACAGCTGAAATCAGAGAGGGGGACAATTAAATCAGGGAGAGGACAGTTAAATCAGGGAGAGGACAGTTAAATCAGGGAGAGGACAGCTGAAATCAGAGAGGGGACAGTTAAAATCAGGGATGGGGGACAGTTTAAATCAGAGAGGGGACAGTTTAATCAGGGATGGGGACAGTTTAATCAGGGATGGGACAGCTTAAATCAGGGATGGGGACAACTAAATCAGAGGGGACAGTTAAAATCAGGGAGGGGACAGCTTAAATCAGGGAGGGGACAGTTTAAATCAGGGAGGGGGGACAATTAAATCAGAGAGGGGACAGTTAAATCAGAGAGGGGACAGTTTAAATCAGGGAGGGGACAGCTGAAATCAGGGATGAGGACAGTTTAAATCAGGGAGGGGACAGCTGAAATCAGGGATGAGGACAGCTGAAATCAGGGAGGGGACAGCTGAAATCAGGGATGAGGACAGTTTAAATCAGGGAGGGGACAGCTGAAATCAGGGATGAGGACAGTTTAAATCAGGGAGGGGACAGCTGAAATCAGGGATGAGGACAGTTTAAATCAGGGAGGGGACAGCTGAAATCAGGGATGAGGACAGCTGAAATCAGGGATGAGGACAGCTGAAATCAGGGAGGGGGACAATTAAATCAGAGGGGACAGTTTAAATCGGGGATGGGACTGCTTAATCAGGGAGGGGACAGTTAAATCAAAGAGGGGACAGCTTAAATCAGAGAGGGGACAGCTTAAATCAGGGGGGGACAGCTTAAATGAGGGATGGGTACAGCTTATATCAGAGAGGGGAGAGTTTCAATCGGGAAGGGGACAGTTTAAATCAGAGAGGGGACAGCTTAAATGAGGGATGGCACAGTTTATATCAGAGAGGGGAGAGTTTCAATCAGGGAGGGGACAGTTTAATCAGAGGAGGGGACAGTTTAAATCAGGGGAGGGGACAGTTGAAATGGGGAGGGCACTCAGGGGGTCCTTACACTCTAATACTGTGACAGTCCCGTCACTCCACCATGTTGATAAGCTCGTTCCCCCTGGTAAGTTGAGTCCTGTGACAGCGCCACGTCAATCTGGGATTTAAACTCATCACCAAGGTAACTGTCCTGGAGGGGGAAAGGTGAGGGGAGCCTCAAAATCAGTGCCCAGCTCAAGGGAAAAGCAGAAGCAGGTTAATGACAAAGCTGAGAGGGTTTTGGGGTTTTTTTTTAAATCTGCCTTTTTTTTTTTGGTGCAGAATTTCCCCAGATCAAGGGGTTTTGAGCTGCTCATCAGCTGAAGCAACATCTCACTTTCATGCTCCCAGCAGTGCAGGGTGTAAATGCTGCAGCTGAGTCACTGGGAGCAGTTTCAGTTTCATTTCCCTCAGGAAGGAGCAGGTGCAGGCACAGATAATCACCACCACAAATCCCAGGAAAACATCCTGCTATCCCCAAACCCGCGCTCACCTGGGATAATTCCGGTTGGGAGAGCCCAGGCTGACTCATCTGTGAGGGCTGGCTCATGGAGATGTAGCCCTGGGTCAGGGGGCCCTGGGAGAAGGGCTGGGACACCACGTCCTGGCTGGCCTGGCTGTTGGGGAGGTTGGACTGGCTGGTGCCAGGAATCCCAAATCGGTTTTTCTGCCGCCCGCCACGGCCCGTCTTCCCTTTGGGAGCCCCACGGCCTGGAAAAGAGTCCACCCCACCCAGCAGTGAGAACTTCCACAGCTACAAACCCAGTTTTTTAGGAAATCTGATCCCTCCCAGATGGCTCCTTGGCCATTTTTTGCCCCCCCTTTACCTGCAGCGGGGCCGTTGGCCTGGCCGAAGTAGCCCGGGGGTGGCATGGGGGGCATGACCAGGTTGAAGGGGATGGGAATGTTCATGGCAGTGACGTGGCTGGGGCCAGCACTGATCATCCCGATCTGGTCGTGGGTCTGGAAGTACATGTTGGATGGACGCCCTGGGAGAGGGGGAAAAGCACAAGGGTTGCAGGAATTCTGGGTGTTTCCAGCTCAGTTCCCAGCCCTGGGGCAGTGGTGGGGAAGGAGGAGCTGGCAACTGGTGATTGCACACCTGGGAATGGCATCACTTCATCCCCAGCTCCCCCTCACAGCCCCAGCTGAGATCCCTGAGGTGCTTCTCACACTCCTTTTCCCCTCATTTTGAGCTTGCTCTGCACGTGTCAGGTTGGGATTCTGTTTTTAGAGAGTAAAATCCAGGCTGAAGATTTTTCAGCCCTCAAATTCACCCCAAACTTTTTCAGTCGTTAAATTAAATCCCAAATATTTCAGCCTCAAATTCACCTTGAACATTTTCAGTCCTTAAATTCATCCCATTTTCAGCCTCAAATTCACCCCAAATATTTCAGCCTCAACTTCACCCCAAACATTTTCAGCCCTCAACTTCCGTATTTTTCTGTAGTTTCACGTTTAAACCTTTAACAAATTCCAATTTTTCACGGGTTTAAAAGCCTTCAAGGAGTTTCCAAGTTTGAAGTGTGTAAGATGTGAGCGCTCAGGGGTTGGTTAGTTGAAAAATAAACCCCTGCAAGTGAATTTTTGGGGTTTTTTTTCCTTTACCTTGGCTGCTGCGGTCGTAGACAGAGCCGGGGATGATGGCCTCCCGTGCATCGTACATGGCAGTGGTCATGAAACGGGCACCCTGCAGAGATTTGGGCAATTAGGCACTCAGCCTCAGTGGTTTTTCCCCAAGAAAACCTTGCACTGCAACCTCAGTGGAAGCTCTTTTGGGTAAAAATCCATAAAACTCCACAGATCACACAAGTGCTGAGGAAATGGGTTCATTCTAACACATAAGAAAACCTTTAATTGTGATTTCAGCCACATCCTGAACACCAAAAGTAAGATTTTTCCAGCTGCCTGTCCCAAAGTGTGAAACATTTGATGAGTTTTGAGCCTGTTCTAAGGCCCTGATAACTCCCTTGCTTCATTCACTGTCCTGTGGTGGCTGCCAAGCTCCCCCAATAATAATTTATGCTAAAAATTGAGTACAGAACTCTCAGCTTGAGAGTTAAAAGTGAGTTTGCCCTTTCTACACAAACCAATCCCTTCATTTCATTCACCTCAGGATTTACCCCTCACCAAACCCTGCAATTAAAAAGAAATAACCAAGTTTGCTCAGCCTGAGGACAGCAGCAGCTGTTTCCTTCCCCGTGAAGTCACGCTGCACCAAAAATGGAAAACTTCTGGGGGCGTGAGGCAGTGTGGGTGGCTCATTCCACCCATTGACGATTAATTAATCCATCAGGGCCTAATTGGCTGCTGTCAGCAGCCCCAGGGGGCCAGGGCAGGGCACTCACGGGGTTGATGGTGTTGACGAGCTTGCGGGGTTTGCTGAACTGCATGAGGCTCTCCCGGAGGTTGTTCAGGGGCCCCTCCACCAGCACCTTCTGCTCCTTGTAGTAATTCAGGAGGTGATTCCAGAGGGGCTGCTTGGACAGGGCTTTGGGGTTGCCCACAATGATCACCCCATACCTGTGAAGAGCACAGGAAGCAGAATGAACTGGCTGATGTTAAAAGCACAGCAATGTCAGAACAGCCCCCTTTGGCAACAAAATGGGAGCTGCAGGAGGAGCCTGGTGTGACTGGAACTGGTTACAGCAATCGTTCCAGATGTGGCTCAACACCTGGAAGGAGATTGCTGCAGCCAAACTTCCTCCTTCAGGCTTGCTCTGTGCTCAACCAAACCCCCCCACGCTGGTTGTGAAGCCTGGAAACACCAGGGAAGGCAAGCAGCACCGTGCCTGATTCCATCTCAGCCTTTTTGGAATCAAATCCATTAAAAAAGGGAAAACGGGCACAAAATGGTTGCTGGAAGTGATAAAGAAGCTGATGAAGGGAAGGGATCTGTGCTGAAAATGGGAAGGAAGTGGTGACTTCTCCAATTTCCTGATGCCAAATGGTGACAGGGGCTGGGGTGAGCGGGTGAAAATGGCACAGAATGGTTTGGGCTGGAGGGAGCCTAAAGCTCACCCAGTGCCACCCCTGCCATGGGCAGGGACACCTTCCCAGCTGCTCCAACCTGGCCTTGGGCACTTCCAGGGATGGAACAGCCACATCTTCTCTGGGAACTCCATCCCAGCCCCTCAGCACCCTCACAGGGGAGAATTCCTCCCAACATTCCATCCCAGCCTGCCCTGTGGGAAGCCATTCCCTGGGTCCTGCCCCTCCACCCCTCTCCCTGTTTCCTGCAGCTCCCTCCAAGCCCATTTCCCTTTACCTGGCTCTTGTCAGGGCCACGTTGAGCCTCCTGGGGTCATTGAGGAAGCCAATCCCCTGGTGCTCGTTGGCCCTCACACAGGACAGGATGATGAAATCCTTCTCCCTGCCCTGGAAGGCGTCCACGCTCGCAATTTCCACTTCCTGCAACACAGGAAAACACCTCAGTCACGGCAGCAAAACAGCTCTGCCACCACCAGGCACTGCCAAAAGCCCTGGCCACGCTCTGAACCTTCCATCAGCTGAGAAAAATGTTGTTTTTGGAGTGAGGAATGGTTTGGTAATTCCTCTGGGCACTCAGCAGCTTCCCCAGAGGGGAACAGAGAGTCTCAGTTCAGGAGAAATTCCTTTCATGGTCAGAGCTTTATGGTTCTCCTGTTTCCCCAAAACTGTGCAAAGCAGCTCTCTGCTGAGGAAGATGCCAAAAAGTTCTTCTGACTGTTCCAAAATTTTGGAGGATGAAAGGTCCAAATTAGCTCTGAAAAACCTCAGTGAGAGGGACACATCATTCCTGGCACAGGGAAAAATATTTCCACCAAGTTTCCCTGCAGTGAAAACACTGCTCAAGTTCTCAATCTTGCAAAACAAGACCATATGAAACAGAGAATTGCCCTGTTTGTAACAGCTCATTTTTCTGTTTGGTGGAGGAGTTGCACTGATGGCAGGATGTGTTCCCAAGCCAATAAATCGTGTGGCCACCAGAATTTATTTGCTTGGTTTCCTGCACGTCCCTTGGCATGGAGCACTGATGAAGGCACAAGGTTTTCCACAGTGATCTCTCCCTCCTGTGCCTCAGAGGATTTGCTGGAGCCTCTTTCCACACAGATTTTAGCAGGGATTCCTCCTTTCCCTAGTTCCCATTGGTACCTCCTAACTCTTCTTGATTTTAACCAAAACCAACCTCAAAATTCCAAGAAACAATCCCTCAGCATTAACCACAACCAACTCAAAAACTCCAACACCAACACAGACCGAGCCTGAAGATGGAACAAACATAAAAAAAACCCCAGGGAGAACTGCACAATCTGTGACTTTTGGGCTCCTGTGCAGCCCAGTACCTGGTAGAGCTTGGTGTGCAGGGAGCCACTGAACTGCATGTACTGCACCAGGTAGGAGCGCTGGCCCTCGTAGGGGGTGATGATGCCGATCTGGTCGGGCTTGGCCCCAGCCTTGAGCAGCTTGGTGGTGATCTTCTCCACGTTGGCAGCTTCAGTCCTGGGGAGGCAGATGGGGTCAGCCAAGGAGGCTCAGGGCGTCAGGGCTCAGTTTTTATAGCCAGTTTAATGGGGTTTGAAAGCCTCCCACATGAGGGTGTTTCGATGGAAAGATCGATTCAGCTCGAGCACCGCGGTTTATTCAGCTCCAGCTCCTCACCCAGGAGGAATTGGGGCCAAAACCAACATCTCCAAGGCCTCAGAAGGACACAGATTTTACCTCCAGCTTCTCAGAATTGCACGACAAACAGCAAAACCTCCTCAATTCCAAACAGAATTTCTTGCTGGAGGTTAAAATGTACTCGTGGAACTTTAATAATCAACATCATTCCAAACGTCCCCCAGATCCTCTGGTTGCTTTATCTTAAAGCTTTAAATATAGAATGTTTTGAATGTCAATGTCCCCCTATCAGCCAAGCATTGTGCTGTTTGTTTGTGCACAATCTGCTTCACTGTAGCCAGTCTTGCACATGCTGTTCAGGAAACAGACTGAAATTAAAAATATCTCAGCTGATATTTTTTTCACAAGTTGGGCTGGTTTCCCTGCCAGTCACGTGAACAATCACGACCCAAGAGGAACAAATTTTAAGTTTATTTGTTGAAAAAAGAAGGTGGAATGGGCAAAAAAAAAAAAAGGGGATAGGGGAAAAAAAGTTCATTTCCATCCCTTTTGGACTAAATCTGAGATTTAGGATTTTGCTTGAGGAGTTAGTGGAACTCCAAATGTGACTTGATCAGCATTTCTTGCTGGCCCAAATCCATTCCACATCAGGCATTTTATCATCCCCTGCTCCTTCTACACCCAGTGAGGGAAGAACTCCCCCACACAGCAATCCCAGCCCAGCTCTGAGCTGCTCCCACCTGCTGCCTTTCCCTCCCAGGGAAAACCAACCCTGAAATGCAGCTCAAGCTGCACCCCCTTGATGGAAGCTTCTGTTAAAGCAGCAAAGTTGGATTTATTCCTTGAGGAACCCCCAGCCCTGCCCTGCATGCTGGGGCCAGGTTTAGACCTCACCTGTTCAGGTAAGAGGTGCCTGAGCTGGCAATCTCCTCCTGTCCCTGGGTCACGTAGAAGAACATGGGTTTGTCAGGCTGGGGCCACTGGAAATCAAAGCCTTTCTTCACCCTGTCAGCTGAGGAGCACAGCAGGGAGCAGAACACATCAGCAACACCACTTGGCAATTTCCATATCAAAGAGCCTCAAAATGAAGCCTGATGCAAATTTTTTTTATTAAAAAACCAAACCCAGATGAGAGGAAGCCTGCTTTGATCCCTGCTGAAGATGTGCAGCTCTCACTTTTCAGCTCTCCCCAAAGGCTCAGAAACCTTTAGTGTCACTCTCTTTTCAGATGATCATTTTAATACAAAACCTTATTCACTCCCCAGATTGTTCCAACAGCACCAACACCTTCCAGGCCACGGAAACAGAAACGAACAGGGCTGACCCTGAATGAACAGGGCTGACCCCAGATGAACAGGGCTGATCTCAAAATGAACAGGGCTGACCCTAAAAGAACAGGGCTGACTCCAAAGGAACAGGGCTGAGCCCAAAGGAACAGGGCTGAGCCCAAAGGAACAGGGCTGAGCCCAAAATGAACAAGGGCTGAGCCCAAAATGAACAGGGCTGGCCCCAAATCAACAGGGCTGAGCCCAAAATGAACAGGGCTGGCCCCAAAGGAACAGAGCTGACCCCAAAATGAACAGGGCTGACCCCAAATCAACAGGGCTGACCCAAAGTGAACAGCACTAACCCCAAATGAAGCCAGCTGGGTTTATACAATGCCACAGCTCAGTGCTACTTCACAAACTCCACCCTGAAGGGAAACCCAGGACTCCCCCAGCTCTGCAGCAGCCCCTTACCTGCAGTGACCCCGTTCTGCAGGGATCCCTCGTAGAAGATGTTGGAGGGGAAGGCGCTGAGGGCGGGGTGCATGCGGTACTGCACCTGCAGCCGGATGGGCCGGATGCCCAGCACCACCAGCCGCTCGAACAGCGACTGCGACAGCCCCGCCTTGGCCGCCTTCTTGCACATCACCACGGGCCCCAGCTGGCAGTGGTCACCCACCAGGATCAGCTGTGGGGAGAGTGTGGGGAGAGCTCGGGTTGGTTTGGTGGAGTTTGTTTAGAGGAACAGAAATATCCTGCCGGAAAATCCAGAATCGGCTTTTGGGTTGGGGGGGGATCTTAAATCGCACCCAGAGCCACCCCTGGGACAATTCCCACCACCCCAAGGTGCTCCAGCCTGGCCTTGGGCACTGCCAGAGATCCAGGGGCAGCCACAGCTGCTCTGGGAATTCAGGCCCAGGCAGGAATTCCTGCCCAGTGTCCCACCCAGATTCCCCTCTGCAGTCTGGAGCCATTCCCTGTGTCCTGCAATTCCAGCCCTTGTCCCAAATCCCTCTGCAGCTCTCCCGGAGCCCCTTGAGGGTCTGGAAGGGGCTCTGAGCTCTCCCTGGAGTTTCTCCTCTCCAGCCTGGCCTTGGACACTCCCAGGGATGAGGCAGCCACAGCTTCTCTGGGAATTCCATCCCAGCCCCTCCCTCACAGGCAATGATTTCCTCTAAATATAAAATCCAAACCCACTCTCTGTCAGTTTAAACCATTCCCTGACATATCAGGAATTAATTATTCTAACTTGTGATAAACTTCAGCTCTCCCCAAAGGCTCAGAAACCTTTAGTGTCACTCTCTTTTCAGATGATCATTTTAATATAAAACCTTATTCACTCTCCAGATTGTTCCAACAGCACCAACACCTTCCAGGCCATGGAAACAGAAACAAACAGGGCTGACCCCAAAATGAACAGGGCTGACCCCAAAGGAACAGAAACGAACAGGGCTGACCCCCAAAGGAACAGAAACGAACAGGGCTGACCCCAAAGGAACAGAAATGAACAGAGATGATCCCCAAAGGAACAGAAATGAACAGGGCTGAGCCCAAAGGAACAGAAATGAACAGGGATGATCCCCAAAGGAACAGAAATGAACAGGGCTGAGCCCAAAGGAACAGAAATGAACAGGGATGATCCCCAAAGGAACAGAAATGAACAGGGCTGACCCCAAAGGAACAGGGCTGACCCCAAAGGAACAGGGCTGACCCCAAATCAAATCAGGTTTATGTTATGGAAAAGAAAAAATTGTGTGTGTCTCCAGTGGGAGTGTGGCTGCTCAGTGCCCCCTCCTGCTGTGTTTCCAGAGCCCATTCCATGGGAATGCCAGGGCTTACCTGCTTTGCCCCCAGCACCACGGGCACCATGCACTCGGGCTCGGTGGCCTGCGTGCTCTCGTCGATCAGGATGGAGCGGAACTGCATCTTGGCCAGGCGGGGATCTCCAGCTCCCACACAGGTGCAGCAGATCACATCAGCGTTCTGGGGCAGGAGAGCAGGGTCAGTGCTGGGAGCAGTGCTGGGAGCAGTGCTGGGAGCAGTGCTGGGAGCAGTGCTGGGAGCTGGGGTGGCTGCACTGGGAGCTGGGGTGGCTGCACTGGGAGCTGGGGTGGCTGCACTGGGAGCAGCACTGGGATCTGGGGTGGCTGCAGGGATTTCGGGTGGCTGCACTGGGATCTGAGGTGGCAGCACTGGAATTTAGGATGGCTGCACTGTAATTTGGGGTGGCTGCAGGGATCTGGGGTGGCTGCACTGTAATTTGGGGTGGCTGCAGGGATCTGGAGTGGCTGCACTGGAATTTGGGGTGGCTGCAGGGATCTGAAGTGGCTGCAATAGAAGCAGCACTGGGATCTGGGGTGGCTGCATTGGGATCTGGAATGGCAGCAGGGATCTGGAGTGGCTGCAATAGGAGCAGCGCTGGGATCTGGGGTGGCTGCACTGGAATTTGGGGTGGCTGCAGGGATCTGGCGTGGCTGCACTAGAATGGCAGCAGGAATTTGGGGTGGCTGCAATAGGAGCAGCACTGGGATCTGAGTTGGCTGTACTGGGATCTGGGGTGGCTGCACTGGGATCTGGGGTGGCAGCCCCAGGGCCTCACCATCAGCAGCTCCCGCTCCGCCGTGCGCTTCAGCGCCCGGTAACGCTTCTCATCAGCAGAGGAAAGCTCTCCAGTCTCATCCTTGAGCTGCTGCAGCTTCTGAAGCTCTGGCATGCTGAAAAAAAAAAAAACAACCCAGGAATTTTGCTTTCCAGCCCCAACCAACTCTGTAGGATTGCAGTGAAAGCCATTTTTAACTAAAGCAAAATAATCCCACCAAGCAAACAACGGTGCTGCAGTGACACCATCCCCCAGCTGTGCCCATCATCACCACCCCAGACTGAGGTTTCTCCTCATCCCTCACCTGTCCATGTTCCTGATCTGGTTGTGCAGTGCCAGGAAGGACACGGGGGAGTCGATGGCCTCGCGGCTCTTGGCACACAGACGAACCACCTTGAGGCCAGTCTGGTGGATCTTCTCCGTCAGCTGATCCACAGCGATGTTGCTGGGGGCACACACCAGCACAGGCCTGGAAAAATCAACCAGAAGTCAGCCAAAAAGCAGCCAAAAATCAGCCCAAAGTCAGCCAAAAAATCAGCCAAAAGTCAGCCATAAAGCAGCCAAAAGTCAGCCATAAAGCAGCCCAAAGTCAGCCCAAAAGCAGCCCAAAGTCAGCCCAAAAGCAGCCCAAAGTCAGCCATAAAGCAGCCCAAAGTCAGCCATAAAGCAGCCCAAAGTCAGCCATAAAGCAGCCCAAAGTCAGCCCAAAGTCTCAATTAAACTGGATTTTTTCCCCACTAGACTTGCAATAAAATACAAGTAATAACACATCCCCTAAAAATATACTGGGGAAGGGTATTTTGTGCAACGAGCCCAAGTCTCCCCAGAAAATTCAGTTCAATGACACCAATGATTGTTGCTTTTAAAATCCAGGTGATTCTTTGCATTAACCAAGCTCATGCACAGAGGCTCAGAGAGAGCAGCTCTCACCCATTGCCCTGCCTGGCCAGGTGGTACACGATGGTGGCTGATGTCACTGTCTTCCCAGTGCCAGGGGGACCCTGGATAAGGCTCAGAGGACGCTGCAGGACAGTCTTGACAGCATAAACCTTAAAAAAAAATAAAGTTTATTGTTATTTAGCATTCCAAGCCCAGGATTTCAGCTGTTTCAGCTCTGTTTATGAATCTTTCCAGCCATGCTGTGCAGTGAGGGGAGGTGAGGTTACCTGAGAGTGGTTGAGATCAGGGAGTCCCTGGGCTGTGAAGCGTTTTGGCAGCTGGCATTTGATGATGACATCCTCCACCTCGTGGCCCAGCAGTTTGTGGTAAATGTACCCAGACACTGAGGTCTCGTCCACTGCAAATGTTTTCAGGGCACTCTGCATCCTGAAATGAAGGAAAAGCAGGGAAATCAACCCTAAGGATCAGCTTGGCCTCAAGTGAAGCACCCACAGGTGTCCCACCCCAGGAATCAGACACAAATGGGAAAGAGAACAATGGCCAACACTTATTAACAGAATTCAAATCACAAATATTACACTCTGAGAATACAGATTTTGCTTTTTCCCCATGGGAACAGTGCAAGGTATTCCCAGAAAAATGTGGAGAGGAACGCCAGCCTTTGGTGACAGAACCTGTGACAAAGATTTGAGGTGCAAGAACCTGTGACAGGAATTTGAGGTGCAAGAACCTGTGACAGGAATTTAGGTGCAAGATTTGAAGAAAATTTGCAGCCACAATGAATAAAATAATAGAATAAAAAGAGATAATAGGATATACTAATAATTTTAGGAAATTATTAGGAAATAAATTTAGGAAATTTGAAGAACAGAATAAGCCAGCTCCTGTCTTACCAAATACAGATTTGGCTGAAGTCTGTGGGCCCCATAGGCCAAATTTTGGTATTTTAACTGTTTAAAGCAATTTCAGGAAGCTGAAACCATAGAATTGTTCTCCTTATGTTTCAGGTATTATTAAGCATAAGGTAAATTTCTCCCTTTGATGTCTTTGCAACAAACCCTTCAAAATGAGAAAAAGTGGCCATTTTCTGCCATTAATTCCATTTCCAGCCTCTCTGACCCAGGTGATCACCACACACTGAGATTTCTGATGGGTGCCAAAGCAAGACAATTCTTTTTGTTGTTGTTCAAAAACCCCCAGTGAAGGCAAAGAACAAAAAGTGACACCGAGTGCCTGCCCAGCTGCGAGGTGCTGCCTCAGTACCTGTCAAAGGAAGTGGATTTCCACACAAAATCCACCTGGAAGTTGTGAGTGACCTCCACAGGAGCTCCCACGCTGCTCCTCAGCTCGATGGCGATCTCATCACCATAATCTGTAGAACCTCGTTAAGTAGTAATTTCGAGCAAAAATTTGAATTTTATTCTCCCCAATTTTTTTTGTGATTTTCTTCGGCAGAGCCTCCGCCCCCACCCCCCAGAGATTTTTAAATTAGCAGAGAATTACTTCTGGATGTAATTAATGACTTGTTAACGACTCCAGCCGTGGCATGGCCTTGCTGAGGGCTCTCTAAGTAAAGGATACTATCAGGAACTTTGATCACGTGCCCAATTCCCTTCCAGAGAGGGGCCAGGTCTCCCTTGTACCTCAGGCAGATCTCATCTCCCTGCATGAGGCGCATGTCTGCAAAGGAAGGGGGGAAATAAAAAAGCTCTGGACAACCACAAAAACCTTCCAGAGGCACCCCAGGCCAAGCCTCAGAGTGCTCTGAAGGCTGATTTTATTCAGAAGGCAGAAAAAAAAACTCCTGAGGAAGAGACAATGCAGGTGTCCTTACCTGAATCGGTCTTTGGCAAAGTGAAATAAGCAATTCTCTTCTTGTTCAAGCCCAGGTCCCACCTGACTGTGATGTTATCTTGGGTCTGAGGGTAAAAAAAAAAAGCTTCTATTATTTTCTTGAAGAGCTGTTTGCCAACCACCATAGTCCTGAGCTTCAGAACAGTGGAGAAATCACAAAACTTGCTGTCCCAATGCCACAAAAATCTGTGTTTATTCCTGGGGCTGAGCTCACAGCACCTGCAGAAGGTGAATTCTGCTCTAAGAGTTAATGATGAGAAACAAAGTTCTGCTCCCCAGCTGTGTAATTCTCCCCCACTTCAAACAGCCAGTAAATGCTTCCAGGAGCTGCCAGAATTCCCTTTTCCCTGCCAGGGGAACTGCAGCTTCTGAGGGTAACAAAAAGCTGCAGGTTTGGGAGAGAAGGTGGTTCTTGGAAAGAAAACTCCAACACAGAAAAGGTGAGAAGTTCCCAAGTGTTCCAAGCTCTTCAAACCCCTGACTGTGAGGATTCTCCTCTGCTCTCCCTACCCCACAGCAGCACCACTGCAGATATCCCAGTGCTGCCACACAGCAATTCAAACTTGGATTTATTTCCTTTTCTGCTGGTTCCATCTTTGACCCCAGGACTGGTCAGGAGTCCCTCAAAAGGCAAATCTCACACGTTTTACCTGAGATTCCTTGAGTTTCTTGTCATAATCTGCCTCAAGCTTGACCAGAGGACCAAATATATTTTGGTATTGATAAGCATCTTCATATCTAAGCAGGACATGCTGGGGTTCCTCATCAACACCAGGTTTTTCCAAGTCCTCCAGGGTTGCAGATGGATTTTCCTGGAAATTAAAGCAGAGATGTTTTGTCTCAAAGTCTGAAGTATAAAAATTGCCAGCAGGACTGATAAAACTGTGTTTTACTGATACAGGGAGTGGGATCAAGGTGGAACCACCCTTAAAACTACACCAGGGCATAACAAATCAATCATATTAAGTTTACATTTTAAAGGATGCACAAAAAACCTCTCAAAAAACCCCATAACTGGATGAAGCAACAATTCCCTGCTCTGCTGGGCATCACTTAAAGCAGAAATATTTGGAAATCTTGATATGAGAATTGGATATTTTAACTGTTTAAAGCAATTTCAGGAAACTGAAACCATAGAATTGTTTTCCTTCTTATGCTTCAGGTATCATTAAACATAAGGTAAATTTCTCCCTTTGATGTCTTTGCAACAAAGACATTTTTTCTCCTCAAAATGAGAAAAACTGCCCATTTTATGCCATTAATTCCACTTCTAGCCTCTCTGACCCAGGTGTTCACCACACACTGAGATTTCTGATGGGTTCCAAAGCAAGACAATTTTTTTTTGTGTGTGTTCAAAAACCCCCAGTGAAGGCAAAGAACAAAAAGTGACTTCAGCTTGGTGAAGCTTTCAACAGTTTCCTGAACCCTCTGACCAATTAATTCCCTGTGGCACTGCAGGGTTTAAACCTTGTGTGATTTCTGCCTTTACAGGGTTCCTAAAAGTCTTGTCCTCCTTTCAAAACTCTCAGAAGTGGTAAAATAAAGCCCCAAAAAAACTTCAGGCTGTACCTTCCAGAGCTCCTCCAGTTTGTTGATTTGCTGGGCAGTGATCTGCCTGGCCCGGAGCTGCTCCTGCTCCGAGGGAATCTTCACCAGCCAGGAGAGGAAGCAGCGGTCCTGGATCAGGGGCTGCCACTGGGAGCTGTCCCAGTTGATGTCCTTCAGGCTGCTCTGGCTGGCACATGGCTGCCTGCACGACCAAAACACAGCCAGGATTGGGAGGTTTGACAAGAGTGAGGGGAAAGGCTGGTGTGGGGGGTGGAAACGGGGCTGGTGTGCTCCTGAAATGGCTCAAAAACCAGGGAAAATCCCAGCAAAACAGCCCCAGTCTGCTGGGAAAATTCATTTTGCAGTTCTTATTTCAGTATTGAAGTGTGGTTTGGGTGTTTTCAGGACTGAAAATGCATTTTAAATATTAAATGTGACACCTTTGGAGGTGGTTATAATCCATAAAGGTTGTGCACACACAGATCAGAAAAAGAGGTTATTTCCCAAACAGAACTTCCTCCACAGAAATACAATTTCTAGTGGCAAACACACAGTGACAGCACTGAATTACACCACAGAGAATTATAAATTTTCAGTTCTGACTGAGCCTGTCAGAACGATTTTTGATTTATTGTGGCCTCAAATGATTCTGTGAGCTGAGAGAAAAACACCCTGAGTGAGAGTCGCTGTTCCATGGCTCCAGAGTCACTTCCTGAGCTGTGGCTCTTCCAAAGCTCAAAAAAAAAAAGATAAAAACACTTTTCTTCCATGAAGGAATGCAGAATTTAGGAAAAATACTTTTCTACAGAACTAAGATGTTTGCCCAACATAACAGAACATCCCTGAACTCTGCATGACCACCTGAAGGAAAAAGGGTGGCAGAACCAGAACACAAAACATATTTTGGGCCAGAATGAAAGCAAAGGCTGCTTTTTTTAAAAAAAAACTCAGATGGGCAGCAAAGGCCTCCTCTCACCTGCACAGCAGAACCACCACGGAGTCAGCCTTGGCTGGGATGAAGCCCAGCAGGAACACGTTCCTGCAGCCACAGTTGTAACACTCCAGGACAGTCTCTCCCAGGGGCCCATCCTTGTGCAGAGTCACCTCCTTGCACTTGGCTCTCACCAGGTGGTTCACGATGTGGCTGCAAGGAAACAGCCCAGAGTTACAGCAATTCCCCACCCAAATCACATCCAGCAGCAATTAGCAACACACTAATCCATCTGTTGATTGTGGCAGGCATTGGTTGGATCTGGTTCTTTCCATGCTGGGAACAGTTCCAGGAGTTTTCATGGGTGCTTTGGGTGTGAAAGAAGAGGAAATGGGTAGAAAATTGTCTTTTTTTCCCCCCATTGTTTCCCCATTTACCTGCCAGAGGTGTTCCCACGCCCGTTGCAGAACCATTTCTTGCTGGTGTTGCAGTAAACCACACAGGCAGGGTCATGGATCCCACAGTAACTGCAATTCCAAAGGGAAAACCAGCAAGTGATTGGGTTATTGCTGAGAGGAAAATCCAAAGACAAGCCCTAACTCAATCTACAGGGCACAAAAATAAGGGGAAGTGGAAACTGGGGAACATCAGTGCCAAAAAACAGGAGACAAATTTCTGTTGAGAGTCACAAATATTTCAAAACTTCCCATCACTGGGGTGGCTGAGCTTGGCATTTATTCCCTAAGGAGCTCCAAATCTGTACAAGAACTCTGAGGGCAGCTCAGGGAGCTGTTCCCCACATCCCCTGCTCTCACCTGCAGGCGTGCACAGGGAGATCCTTGGTGTAGTAAGTGTCCTCCTCATCCTCCTCAAAGTTGAGCTCTGCCAGGAGCTGGCTGGTCTTGGCCACGTTCTCATCCACAGCTCCGTTCTGCAGGATCCCATCAGGACCATTCACCTGCAATGGGGGTGCACCCAAAATAAACCCCAAACTCCTCCTCAGCCCCAAAACCTCCACAGGAAAATGCTGCCAAGAGCTGGAAAACACCCATTATATAACCAGGGCTTGCTCCACCAGCTCCTGTTTTCCAGGATTATTTCGAGTCCGGCTGATAAGTTGGGATAAAGTTACCAGGAGGAGATTGTTTTCCTGCAGATTGTGTTTTTCCATACAGTCCCACAATCAATACTTGCTCCATCGCCTCCTGTTGCACAGGATTATTTAAACTCCAACTGATAAGCAGGAAAACAAGGAGATTGCTTTTCTGCAGTTACATTTTCCCACAGCCTTACATAACAAAAATTCCATTTCAACAATTCCAGCAGCTGTTTTTTCTCGGGCTTCTTTTTCATTCCAAGGATCTACCTGGAAACAGGAATTTTACTGCACAGGGTTCTCCCCAGCTATTCAGAACCACGGAATTCTGCAACATTTGGTGCTGTCTCAGCAACTTTCCCACCCCCAGCCTCTCTCCTGATAAAAATAATTCCATTTTTGGGCACTTTTAGCAGCAGGAGGTGTGGATGTCACGCTGGGATTTTGGCATGGCCACTGCAGGTGCTGCCCCTTGGGCTTTCCACTGTCCTGGTTTAATTTCTCCAGCCCTGAGGGGCTTCAGCACCTCAATATTGAGCTGGGAAAGACCCCAAAACTTGGTTTATTCTCTGCCTTCTTTAGCCAAGATCCCACCAAAAGCTGAACAGGGATAAGTTTATCCTAATCCATGTTAAATTTTGAATGGAAAATGTGGGAAAGAGGCCACCAAAGTGACTGGAATATTCCCAACACATCTGAGGGGAGTGCTGAGGTTATTTCCCTATCACAGGGGTAATTAACAGCCCCCTAATGTGTGTAAAGTTAAGATTTATTTATAAATTTTAACCAGCCAAATAGGACAAAAATCACTCAAGGCCTTTGTCTATGAATACAATATTTTAACAAATTAGATTTAATGCAATTTATCTGGGAGGTGCAACTCAGCTCTGACAGAAAGCTGCTCCCAGGGAGAACACGAAACCTTTAGTAAAAGGAATCAAAAAATAAATAAAAAGTTGCCCTCTTCAAGCTGTAATGAAGCAAACTCAGCTCATTTCTCATTTAGAGAGAGTCCACATTAAAAATTTAACAGCCAATTGCAAGAGTTAAACTCCAAACCAAACTCCCCACTTGCCCTGAGCCATCAGGCCCTGCCCTCAAAGCCACCAGCTCCGTTTCCAGCTCTGCAAATGAAATGAGGAGCACTGAAATAAAACAAATAAATGGGCTGACTTTTTATTGCTGCTATCTCCAAGCTCAGCCTTTTAACAGAAACCATCAGGCCAAAGGAAGCCAATGTGCAAAAGGGAAGGTGGGAAAAGGAATCCAACCCCACGGAGGGAGCAGCAGCAGCAGCACAACCCCATTAGTGGGATGAGGGCAAACCCCATCAGCTCGCTGCAGAGAAACTTGAAATATCCATTTCCAACTGACAGAGCCATTTTATAAGAGATAAACAAGTCCTGATCGTGGCACAGGTGGGATTCCAAAGCCTGGAGTTGATCTGAATTCCTCACAAGCATTCCCAGGCATTTCTAGCCCACAATGGTGGGATCCCTAATGATTTCTATCCCTAATTATTTTAAGATCGGTTGATTTTAATACATTTTTTGTGTGCTCATAATAAAAAAAAGCCTGGGTTCCTTTCAAACAAAAAAGCAGCAAAGTTTGGGTCTGGTTTGGGGTTTTTTAAGGCAGAAGAGGAAGAAGTGTCAGGTGCAGGAGTGGCTGTGCTGTCCCAGCCCTCGGGGAGGCAGCAGTGATGTCACCTGTGCTGTGAAACAGCCCCAGCCCTTGGCAGGCTGGGCATGAGGAAGTGATTGTTCCAAGCCCTCCTGTGATGTCAGCCTGTGTGCACTGGATTAAAAACCTGGCACGGGCAGCTGTGGTGGCAGGGGGGCCACTGCTCTGTTGGAGAAATGTTGGCTGCAGCTCCTGGCACGGCGGGTTTGGCAGCTCCGGGCTGAGCTGAGGTGCCACAAAACTGCTCCCAAAAACTCCCGGGGCCTTCCTGGCTCCTCTGCTGCCTCTGGAACATCCACGGGGACACACAACGAGGGCCAGGGAGTGAGTTAAAGGAGCCAGGGGGGGACGGGGAAGCTGTGGCTGCTCCATCCCTGCAAGTGCCCAAGGACACCTGGATGGGGTTGGGAGCAGCCTGGGACAGAGGGAGGTCCCTGCCCCTGGGATGGGCTTTAGGGTCTCCTTCCAACCCAGACCACCCTGGGATTCCCTGACCCCGTGACAAGATGGTGTTAACCAGGCTCCCAGCCCCTGGAGGAGCTCCAGGGGAGCTGGAGAGGGACTGGGGACAGGGACTGGAGGGACAGCACACAGGGAATGGCTCCCAGTGCCAGAGGGCAGGGGTGGGTGGGATACTGGGAAGGGATTCCTCCCCGTGAGGATTCAAGGCCAGGCTGGAAAGAAAAGCTCCAGGGGAACCTTGGAGCCACTTCCAGAGCCTCAAGGGGCTCCAGGAGAGCTGCAGAGGGATTTGGGACAAGGGCTGGAATTGCAGGACACAGGGAATGGCTCCAAACTGGACAAGGGGAATCTGGGTGGGATCCTGGGCAGGAATTCCTGGCTGGGAGGGTGGGGAGGGGCTGGGCTGGAATTCCCAGAGCAGCTGGGGCTGCCCCTGGATCCCTGGCAGTGCCCAAGGCCAGGCTGGACGGGGCTTGGAGCAGCCTGGGACAGGGGAAGGTGCCCCTGCCTCTGGGACTTCTAAGATTTAAAGTTTTCCAACCCAAATCACCCCGGGATTCTGGGACTCTGCTGCCTGTGAGTCCCCAGATCAGTGATAACAGAACATTCCCACCTCCACTGCTGCTCCCAGCAGCAGAGCCCCAGGTGAGCACACCTGCAGCCACCTCACCCAGCTCTCTGCTTTCAAGCTGCAACAAGAACTTTTAATTGCACTCCAGCAATTCCAGGTCTAAAACACCCAGAACAGACATTCTGCTAGCAAAGCCCTGCTCTGAGGCTTCAGCCCCCCCCAAACCCCACATTTTTGGGGCTGGCTGGCAAAGGCAGCTGGTGCTGTTTGTGTTTTCCCCTGGGAGCTGTGTGCTCAGTGCCTGAGCTTCGGAGTGAGGGTGATTTGCTTTCCCTTTCCCGAGGAGGAAGTCGGGGAAAGCCTCGCCCCTGGGAGGGAGCGGCGCTTCCAGACGGGACCTGAGCAACAAGGGCTGGGACAAAACAACCTTTGTTAGGTCTGGGAATTAAACCCAGCCTCCCTAGGCCAGACCTAAGAGCTGCCTCAGCCTCTCCAGGAGCTGAGTTAAGGGTCCCAGCAGCAAAACCCCACAAAAAAAAAACAGGCAGGAATGGGAATTGCAGAGAATCCCGGGATGGTTTGGGATGGAAGGGACCTGAGTGCCCATCCAGGGGCACCTTCCCCGATCCCACAGAGCTCCCTGGGCACTTCCAGGGATCCAGGGGCAGCCACAGCTGCTCTGAGTATTTTGAATTCCTCTTAAAATACTTGAGCAAATCGATTCTGATGTTTATTTCATTCTAGGAAACAATGGAAATAGGATTTTCTGTAGAAAAACCAGCAGGGAATGTTTGTGCTCTATTCCTACTGTTGTCAATTGAGCACTAATCAATTGTAACACTATTAATTAAATATATTGGGAAAGGAAGTTGTTTTAGACTAAAAAGTTAGGTGCCCTGCATTGCTCAACTCATCTTTTTAAAAAGACCCCAGGAACAGCAGAAGTTTCCACCTCCTATATTCCTCAGCTCCAAATGAAATTATTTATTTAATTAGCTTTAATTATAATCACAGGGCTGATATTTCATTAAGCAAAACCTGATCAACTTGAGAAGTTATTATTAAAGATGCCCCTTGCCAAAAAGAACAACAAACTTCAATTACCTGGTGAGGGCAGCAAAAAAAAAATTGCCCAGAACCTTTTAAAAAAACCATTTAATTTCTGATTTTATCAGCCCTGAGCCCGTTGAGAGGGGCAGGTCTGAGCAGGTCCTGGGGTTTGTTTGATTTCACCCAGGAGGAAACGGGGCCTGTTCCAGTCCCTCCCCAAAAATGACATTTCTAATGTCAAAATGAGCACCAGGACGACCACAAAAGTTTGCAGAAACCTAAAACCACCTTGATTTAAAAAAAAAATCAACATAAAATCCCTTCCTTTTAGCCAGGAGACAAAACCAGTACCTGAATGTGCTCTTTAGAGCTTTTATTGTTTTTTTTTTTACTTTGACTTCAAAGGTTTTTCAAACATGTTTAGACAAAAAAAAAAGCCAATTAATAATCCCCTTATCTGGACTTTCAGCTTAGGAGGCTGAATTTGGGGTGGTTTTTCTCCTCCTTGGCCACAAATTCTCTGCTGGGAGCTCTGGAGTGATCACAACCCATGAAAGGTTTAAAATTAAATGTGATTCAAGTTCCCTTTGCAATGGACAGGCTGAGTGTACACAGAGGTTTTAGTACTGCTAGAAAACAATTCTGACCTCTCAATGCCCAAATTGGATAAATTCTACCAAACCCAAAACCTGCAAATGAACAGAAAATAACCCAACAGCTCTGAGCTCTCTGCCTGACAAGCACAGTGAGCTGAGCACATCCCTGCTGTCACTGAGCACTTTCAGGCACCAAAAATGATTTAATTGGTGCTGGGATAAACCCCCCAGGACAGGAGAAACCCTCCCTGCACACCTGTGGAGCTGGACGTGCTCCCTGTGCCACTCTGCTGCTCTCACGGGCCCAGCTGGGGCAGGTTTGGCAAAGAAAAGGGCAAAAACCAAGCCCAGGGTGTTTGGTTTGGGGTAAAAACTCACCTAAAGCTCCCAGCTCCTCTTTAAACTCATCCCTTAGCACGTGGGGGGTGCACAAGCATTTAAGGGTCAATAATGGCATTGCAGGAGTTTGAGAGGAAACTGAATATTCCAGGATCTTTAAACTGGAGAAAAGTGTGGCTTTTTTAAAAAAAATATGGGAGAGTTCCTCGGTGCTTTTGTTGTTTACTCCAGGCACACTGAGATTGCTATCTTCATTTGCAGCACTTCTTGGGAGCTGTGATCCTAATTCCTCCCCTGCCTGCCAGTTGGGAATTGCTAAATAAATAACAATTTCACTGTCCTTCAGGTACCAACCATCAGCTGTAATAATAAAATAAAAAAACCCCCTCAAAACTAAAATCTGTTTTTAAAGCCACGAGGAACCAGAGCCCAGAACTTGTCTCAGGCCTGGCCCTGCCACACAACCCCCAAACAAACCAGCCCAACAACCGTGCAGCAAAAAAAAAAAAAAAAAAAAAGTGGAAATTAAAATAAAAAAATTAGTAATCACAGTATTAACACGAAGAAATTAAAGAGTATTTTAGCAACAGGAAGTAAAAAAGGCGGATTTCCTCAGCACCCAACTTTCGAAAAGCAAACACCACCCAAAACCCCGGGTTTGTTTTAAGGAGAAACAACCTCAAGTGACATCCAGCCCCGGTGGTTTTTGTTTTTTTTTTCCACCTCCCTATCGCAACGACACAACTATCGCGACTCGGCCGGCCTGCCGCAAGTTTCCTCCCTGGAACAACTCGCTCCAATTCCGGCTCCCGGGGCTGCTCCACACGCGGCTCTCCCGCTCCCCGCCCGCCCCGGGGGGGGGGGCCCCGAGCGCCCAACCCCGCCCGCCCCTTCCGGACCCCCCCCCGGTTCCCCGCCGCCTCACGACCCCCCTCACCTGCGCTTCCAGCGGGCCCGGAGCTCCCTGCCCCGCGCCGGGGGGCCCCTGGCCCTGTGCCGGCCCCGCCTGGCCGGGCCCGGGCGGGGTCTGGGTCTGGCTGGGGAGGGTGAAGTCGGTGAACTCGAACTCGGAGCCCTGCGTGTCCGCGCCGAGCAGCTCGGCCTCCTCGGTGTCCAGGAAGGTGAGGGTCTGCGAGCTGGGGCCGTACGCCTCCACGCTCATGGCGGCGGCGCTTCCTCTAAGCCGGGAGCCTTCGCTCCCGCCTCGCCCCCCCCCCACCCCCAGCAACCCCGGGCCTCCCCCTCAGCGAGCCCGGGCGGCCGCGCTACGCGAGCGGCGGGATCCGCCGCGCGCACCAGGCCGCGCGCCCCCCCCACACACAAAAACGAACCCGCCGCCGCCGCCGCCGCCGCCGCCGCCGCGCTCGGGCCGGCTCGCCGGGCGGCCCCGGAGCCAACGGGCGGGAGAAGGGAGAGGAGCGGCGCCCGCGTCCGAGCGTCCGGCCGGGTCCGAGTGTCCGTCCGGCCGCGGCCGCCGCGCGCCAGGCCCGTGAGCGGTGACGCGGAGCGCGCGCGGGGGACGCGCCGACGGCAGCGCGCGCGCGCGGGAGGGGACGGCGAGGCGGGGGGGGCGGGGGGGGGGGGGTGACGCACACGCAGCACGTACGAGGGCCTGGCGCGGCCGCCAGGGGGCGCGCTGCCCACCCCGCAGCTCTCATGCGGGAGGGGGGCGGGGCTTGGCCCTGAGTGACGGGTGAGGCAGCCAATGGGTTCTTGAGGTGAGGAGGTGCGCGCCCCGCCCGGAAGCTGCACGCGGTGGGAAGGGGCGGGGGTTAGTCCTGAGTGATGGGTGTGGCGGCCAATGGGCCATCGAGATAAGAGTTAGGAGAGGGTGGGGGGGGTCTCCAGAGCCGCCTGGGGAGGGGGGAAGCGCTCCCACACTCACGGGGAGGGGCGGTTTTGATTCTGAGTGACAGGTGTAACATCCAATGAGGGCGAGAGGGCGGGGGTTGCGCGACCCACCCCCCATCGCACACGTTGTGGGCGGAGTTTAGCTCTGAGTGACGGCTCTGGCAGCCAGTGGGTTCTTGATATTACGTGATGGGCGGGGCCTGGATCTGAGTGACGGCTGTGGCAGCCAATGGGACATCGAGGTGAGGGGCGGGGGTTGAGGTGGTGGAGAGGTCACTGAGATGGGTGTGGTGACCCTGGGCATTTGTGAGGGGATGGAGGGGCTGTGGTGCTGGACTGGTCATTCTGAGGAGGATGTGGTGGCACTGGACACTTGTAGGGGCTGAGGTGGTGGACAGGTCGCTCTGAGGGGGATGTGGTGGCCCTGGACACTGGTGAGGGGATGGGGGGGCTGTGGTGGGTGACCCTGTGGTGACAATGGGGTCACTTCATGCCCACCATGAGCTGCCAGCTCTGCCTGTTCCTGTTGGAAGTGACGGGAGGGACACAGGGGGTTAAGTGGGAATTAAGGATTGGGAATTACAGTAATAGCTGCTCCAGCTGTAATTCCTGTCACTCCCGTGATACCCCACAGCCCTGAGTGAAAGCTGAGCTGCTCTGAGTGTGCTGGACTGGGGATTCTCCGAGGTCAGGGTTGTGTAGAGAAGAGAGCACCACATTTCTACCTTTAAATAAACAGAAAACTTTGGGTTTACCCTCATTCCATTCCATCAGTGCACAATAAATCCCTTTTAGGAGAACTTCTGTCTGTTGGGAAAGGCTGGATATTCGGCCCCTCTTCCCTACCGTGTTCAGATGCAAATCTGCATCTTTTCATATAAATAACTTTGATTTTATATTCTTGCTTTTGGTGTAGGATAAAGCCTGGCCTGAAACGACATGTACCAGCTCTGCAGCTGGTGGGCTGAAGAGATGGAAATTGGGAAACATCCTTGTCCTGGGAATATTGTGCAGCAAAAGGAGGGGGAAAAAAACAAGTCCAGAGAACACAGGAGCCACCACTTCTGCAGAGAGGCTGAATCAATCTTGTTTTTTAAGCTTTTGAGTAGAATAAACTGTTCAGAGCAAAGCGGAACGGGGAGAAAGCGTGAAATAACATTTGAGGATGAAAGTGGAACCGGAGGGGAGGAGAAAACAACACAAAAAAAAAAAACCCAAAAAAAAAAACAACTCCAAAGCCAGGTGGCAGCTTGCTGCGAACACTTTTATTTATTAATAAACACAACACACTCCAAACGTTTGGCTGCTTGACAGAATCCTCAAAAGCCTTGGAAAGGGATCAAAGTTCTGCTGCTGCGCCGGGCTCCTCTCCCCTGAGCCTGCCACAGCTCGGGGAATGACGGTGCCTGTGAGGACGAGCCTGGAAAAGCCCCTCCCGTGCCAGCAGGAGGTGGATTTGTCCCCTGAGGGTGGCGTTGGGGACACCTCGGTGCTGCTGTCTGAGGTGCTGAAGCTGCGGATTCCCCCCACCGCGGTCCTGGGCCTGGAAAAGCAGCTGGCAAACCCAACTGGGTTGTTACTGGAGGCTGAGATTCTCTTTGTACCAACAGGGAGCAGGAGCGTTTGGATTTCGTGATCATTTTGCTTCATTGCAGGGCTGGAAGCTCCAGGGGGGCACTTGGAAGCTTTTGGGGATAAAATGGACCCACGCCCAGGCCACAGAGCTCCCAGGCTGTATTTTTTTTGGTGATTTCTGCAAGTTTTCTCCCTCAAATCCGGGCTGCTGCCGTGACTCACTGGCTTTGACTGCCGGGCAGCCAATATGGGATTTAAAAAGGCAAAAAGCTGGCACAGTTCCCTGAAAACGGCGCTGGCTTTCCCACCTCCCTGCAGATCAGAAGCTGGCATTCACAGAGGCACAAGGAGAGAAGAAACGTGAGCGAATTCACATTTCAAAAGATGTTTTTCTGCTTCCAGTGCAGGTGATTATCCCGAGGTGCTGCTGAGCAGTGACAAACTGGAGCAGCTCGGGAGGAATCCCAGCCCTGGGAATGAGGAGAGGCCTTTCCTTGAACCTGATTTGAATTCCAAAGCCCAGCAGCTCGGGGATTCGCTGGCATCCTCCTCCAGCCCGGGGGCTGTGAGGGGAAGGCAGGGATGGGATTGGTCTCCAGGAATTCCCAGCCATGGAGATAAGGCTGGAATGGTGACGTGGAGGGGGGCACAGCCAATGGAGCCCAGCCTGGCCAAAAATGGGGGGAAAAATGGGATATTTTTATCCTGGGATGGAACAATTCAGGTTATGGGGGAGTGAGGGTGGAGCAGGGATCAGGTGGGGAGGGAGGAGCTCAAGGGAAGCTCCCACCCAGAGCAATAAATACCCCCAGGATGTTCATTAAGCAAATTAATCACTTTATTTCCCCCTTCACTTTTTTTTTTTTTAATTTCGTGCTCAAGGAGCTCAGAGTGTTTAAAAATCACAGAATTCCAGGATGCTTTGGGTTGGAAGGAGTTTAAATCTCATCCATTCCCATGGGCAGGGACACCTCCCACCATCCCAGGTTGTTCCAAGCCCATCCAAGCTGTCCTTGGACACTTCCAGGGATGGGGAATCCACACCCAATCTGTGCCAGTGCCCTTTATAATAAAGAATTTCATCCAAATTCTCCATCTTCTTCATTTTCTGTCTCTCTCTGTTTGCCTTTTTTCCTTCAAACAAATCCTAAATGAAAATCCCTTAAAGTTTTCCTTATTTTACCACACCTGAACAGCAATAAATGAAAGAACAACAACAACAACAAAAAAAAATCTGTGTTTTTTTAAAATAAAAAATTCTCTATGCTGACAAAATTCCAATAATTTTTTTTTATAAAGGGGCTAAAAAAAAAAAATGAGGACTGAGTTTTTCCAGTGCAGCTGGGCCACTTCTCCTGAGTCACCACGAGAGGGACACAGAAGGAAAGCTAAAGGAGCTGGGAAAGAAAGAATCCAAGGAACAGCTCACAGCAACACATTTCCCTTTTGTCTGGGAATTTCTGGCATCACAGCATTCCTACAGCTCCCTTCATCCCATAAAACCCTAAAAAAAAAAAACCCTTCACAGATAATGGGCTAAGAAATGTGAATTTTATTTTTTTTTCCCAGAATTTCCTCATTTTCCTTCAGCTTTTTCCCTTTAGAATGTCAGGACAGGGAGAGGTTGGGCTGGCTGGGATTTTGTTCCATCCTGGAGCAACAAATCCCCCAGGATTTTGTGGCTTTGGGGAGGTATTTTTGTTTATTCCCAGGGAATTGAGGTTTATAGAGGTGGGGGAGGTATTTCTGTTTATTCCCAGGGAAATTTTGAACTAATTAACAGCTGATGATGCAAATGCCAGGAAGTCCCAGATCCCATAAAATTCCTGCATGGAACAAAGGCCCCATAAAAGCCCCTGAAGTAAATATTGGATATTTTCTGGGCTCTGGTGGAATTAAAACTCCCAGCCCTGCAATGCCCAGGATTGGAATTAATGCAGAGTGGATTTTTGGGGATTCATCCTTAATGTCAGCAAAGCTTCACTTCCAGGCCTGGCTGGGCAGGCTGGGCTTGGGATAAAAATGCTGAAAAAAAGGAAAATGAGAGGGAAAAAACCCTTATTTTTTAAAAATTATAACTTTATAGACTTCAGCCTCACATTTCTGTGACAGCATTTTAACATCACATTGAAAAGTCCATTGAGTGCTGGGAGTGGTCATTTTAATATTTTTATTTTTATATTTTTGTATTTCCATATTTTTATATTTGTATATTTCCATATTTATATATTTACATATTTTATAGATAACTTTATATTCTATATTTGTATTTTATACTATTGTATATTTATATTTTATACATTTTATATTTAATTTTTATATTATTGTGTTTTCCTGGCTTTATATTTTTTAATATTTTTATCATTTTATATTTTTTTCTATTTATTTTTCTATTTTTTTACCAAGCCCTTGAATGCCCACAATGTTTTCACGAGCTAAAAACATCTCCAAAAAGTGTTATCAAATAAATGTAAGAATTTCTTTAATTTGCCAGAAATTTTAGTGCAACAGGAAATGCAAATCCAGCTTTGATTTCTGTGGAGAAAATTCACAAAAATGGGTTTTAATAATGATTTTTTAAAAAAATTTATCCTTCAGGAAATTGTGATAAATCTGATTAATTCTGATTTACCTGCAGGTTTAATTAGGGAGAAATATTCCCAGAACCAGGGGATGTGACTCCATGAAGGAAAAGGAGAAGATTTTGGCCAAAATCCAGGGATTTTGAATGAAGAAAGTTCTTAGAAATTAAGGATGGTGAGTGATATTAAAAGGTAACAGATAATGAAAGATAACAGCAGGAGATGAAAAGCAGGAAAGGAAACTTGGTACTAAAAATAATAAAAAAAATAAATTTAAAATAAAATATAAAAAATAAAATAAAATAAAGTAAAATAAAATAAAAATGAAAATGAAAATAAAATAAAATAAAAATAAAAATTTCCAATAAATTGGAATTTAATGTTAAAATAAGAAATTAAAAATCCTGTGTTTCAGTGGGAAACTTGAAATCCTTCCCTCCAAAAATGTGTTCAAACTCCCTTTCCTTGAAAAGAGCTGAAACAACAGGACAGCACCTGGATTCAAGGAATTAATGTAGGAAAAAAAAAAAGCTTTTCATGGACAGAACTTGTGACTTTTGTAGGTTTTTAGCTACAGAATCACCATGTGAAGTCACAAAAAAAAGACAAGAGTTCCTAAAATCCAAGGAAAAAAAAAAACAAATTGGAATTCCTGAATTTATTCAAGGAGATCTTTGGGATCTGTTCCCCATTAAAGCTGCAGAGTTGTTAAAAATTCTCAATTTCCAAAGGGGCATCGACAGCTCTTGGAGAAAAAAAATAAAAAATAAAAAAAAAAATGGGATTTCTCCAAAGCAGATGTTGTTGGAGCTGAGCTTAAAAAACAAAATTTGGAGCTCTTGATGGGCTCCAAAGTGTCCCTGTTTGTTGGGATTGCTGGCAGCTGTCCTGGGCAGATGGAGGTGATTGTGCAGTAATGGAAAATCCAGGCTTCCCACAGGGCTGGGATTGTGTGTGTGGAGCTGGGGATCCTCCACAAAAACGAGAGGAAAAAGGGGAATTTTCAGGTTATCCCGTGGAAATTTGGGAATGGCTGGAGTTGGAGCAGGTTTGGGGTTTTTTTTTTTGATTTCTGATTTCTCCTCTCAGCTTGTTGCTGAGGCAGGGTTTGAATTTTGGGGCAGGCAAGGTGAGGTTGGGTTTGTGTCTTCAAAGAAAAAAAAAAAACACTTAAAAATCAGGGATTTTGGAGTCCCAGCCTGGCTTTTTCTGTGCTTTTGGGGTAAGGGAATAACAAATCTCTACATTCTCTGCGTGGCAAAGAAATCCTCCCAAGGAAATCCTTCTTTCCTGCTATGGGAGAAATCTTAATTTGGCTCTTACTGATGAAATAATGACAGGAATCAATAATTGGGGTTGGGCTGAGTGTGCCAAGGTGTGTTTGGCCACACCAGGACTTCCAGGACCAAACACCCTCACCCAAATAAAGCCCTGAAACAGGAAAATCTCATTTTCTGGCCCTTATCCCTGCAGAATTTTCCTTTTTGATGTTAAATTTGCCAGCTTGGCCTTCTCCTTTCCTTGCAAATACTCCAAGTTTGGCAAACAAGGAGCCTCAAGCCATTTTTGCTTCCCCAGCTATAGGAAAAGCTGGTGATATTTCATCAAGTGGAAGTTTCTTTTTCATTTTTTTTTTGCTTGAATAAAAATAAAACCAGAACTGAGGGAGCCCAAAAACGTTGGGTGTTGCAGTTGTTTTGCCATCATGGAAGGCCCTTGCAGGGAGCTGTGTTTGTCACGTCTGGGGGCCATGGCTTTAGGAAGGGGAAGGAATGTTTTCCTTGCAGAATTTTGTGGATTTCAGGAGGAATCCAGCCAGGGCTGCCCTCAGGCCCCAGTGAATGGCCCCAGTGTAGTTTGGTGAGGCCTTCCCAGAAGTCAGGAGCTCCTTGGAAAAGAAGCCAGGAATGCCATCAAACGGCTTTGGGACGAGATCAAGGGGGCTGTGGGCTCCCAGATTTTCCCACATCCCCAGTGGGGAACACTCCCATTCCACCATGGCACCAACGCCCTGAAACAGAGGGGTCCTTAAACTCTGGATGCTGGGAAGGTCCCCCCTCATCCCACCAACATCCAGGAGCCTCCCAGGTGCCTCCTCTGCCAAGGATTATCAGTTTTCCCTTTCTCCACGGGGCTCCAGAGCCTCGGGGGGATCCCTCCCACATTCCCATTCCATGATGGCACCCACGCCCTAAAACAGAGGGATCCTTAAACTCTGGGGCTGCCCCTACGTGCTGGGAAGGTTCCCCCTCATCCCACCAGTGTCCAGGAGCCTTTCCCCCTCATCCCACCAACATCCAGGAGCCTCCCAGGTGCCTCCTCTGCCAAGGATTATCAGTTTTCCCTTTTTCCACGGGGCTCCAGAGCCCTGGGGGGATCCTCCCACCCCAAACTGCTGCTGCTGGGTCCTGTCCCCACCTCGGGATCGTGATGGAAACACCTCAGCACCTCCCTGGCCCTGAGCCAGCTGCTCTTCCAGAGCCACTCTTGGCTTCCCCGTGAGCTGTGTGAGGAGGCAGAGCTCCCACTGGGGGAGAGAGGCAGCCAGCTGGACAGGGAATCAGCACTGGAAAGGGCCTGGAAGAGCCGGGGAAGTGCAGAGATAAGGAGTTTTTCCATGCTGTTCCCTCCAGGGTCACCAGGAGAGTCAGGATTGACATTCCAGAGGCTGCCACAGGTGCTCTGATGGCAGTGGAGCCTGGTGGAGTTCCTGCATTCTGAGCAAGGCCCCGTGGCAGCACAGCAAACCCATGGGGGAGTCTGGAAACTCTGAACTGGGGCTGTTTTCACTAAAAATGGCATCACTAAAAATGGCCTTGATTTATGAGCAAACAGAAGTTTGCAAACAGCTTCGGGAGCCTGGTCCAGAAATCCATGGGCCTGATGTCATGTGGAGAGGGCCCAGAACACGGAATTATTTTTATGGAGTTGTTAGCAAGTGTTATTAAAAAATCCAAATGTTCAGTTGGAATTTTTTTCTTTTTTTTTTGGCTATAGGATGAGGGCAGAGCAAAAAATCCTGGAATGGATGTGGACAAGACATTCCAGCTCTAGGCCACCCTTCCTGGCTCCAGATGAGAGCAGGGCTTTGCTGGAAGAGGGGATTGCAAAAGGGGATGTGAGGGAGGTCTGGAGAGCGATAATTCTCCACAGCACTTCAGCCATGATGTCATTTCAGCTGAAAAATAATGTTCAAGTTTGGGCAAGAGGAGCCCGGGGCCAGCAGCCAGGGTGGGGAGGAACTGCAGCAAAATGGAAAAGTCCAAAGCGTGGAAGGTCATGGTGGAAAACCAAACCAGAATAACCCTGAGGAAAGGTGAATAAAACCCCTGGAATTGTCTGGGGGCGTGAGGGCTCCAAGGAAATCGAGGGGAGGAAGATGTTAAAACCCTGGGCAGGGTTTTCACTCTTCTGTCTGGAGGTCAGAAGGCAAATCTTGGGGGAGCTGGAGCACGGGAGCAGCTTGAAGGATTGTTGTGATCCCAAACTGTGACCCCAGAGGGATCCCAAGCTCCTCTCCTGGGGTTTAACCCAAACCCAGCCAAAATCTGCACCCACCTCCCTGCCTGAGGAGGCCAAAAGGCTGAAACACCCACGGGACGTTGTTCCAGTGGATTTGGACATCAGAAATGTCATCTAGAAACTGCTTTGTGGGGTTTCTCCCTCATGGCCTGAACTGGAGGATCACCCCCAGGCCAAGCTACAGATCAGCCCTTTCCATGGAGTTTTAAATGAATTCCCACTGATTCAGCCATAAAAAGCTGAGGCTTGGTCAGCCTCGGATAAAGCCTCGCACATTTTGTCCTTTTTTTCGTTCCCTGTTCCACCACAAACCTCTCAGCTGGGGAAAAAAAAACCCAACCAAGCAAGCAAAGGAAGGGGCACCTGCAGCTGGAAATGACCAAAAGCTCCTGTTCTAGGAGGAGATTTAGGACTTGGATCTCCCCAGGAACAACTTCTCTTCCCGCCGCGTCGGGAGCCAGCAATGAGCTCAGGCTGTGAGATCAGATTTTGCTGAGTCTACAGGCTTGAGCTTGTTCATTCCTCTTTTCCAGAAGCTCCCCTCTCCGAGCCATGCCTGGATATTTGATTTCCTTGGGAAAATCTCGGCCCTCTCAGCAGCTTTTGCTGCCTTTTGCCTCCGGGAACGCTCGGCTCTGCCAGCAGAAAAAAGTTGCTTTTGTCATTCCCATTTCTCCACCTGAATTCCTGGAATTGGGGGAGCTTTTCCTGGAAGAAGTGGTGGAGGCCGGAATGGCTTGTGCAGAAAGCACTCCAGGGCTGGAAGGATGGCCAGGAGGCAGCTGGAATTTAGGGAGAGCTCGTGGAGTTCTCTCTCCTGGTGGGTATTTCTCCGGCTGTTGATGTCACGCCCAACGTGCTCTGGCTCGAGGGGAACTTCAGGGAAGAACCTGACCCTGTGCTGGCCAAAAGGAACTGGAATTTTGTGGAGGGAACAGTGCAAAAATGCAGAGGGTTGATCTAATTTCCATCTGGAATTAAAATCAGAGGAATTTGGGACCACTGCTGTCAGGACAAACCTGTGCCCTTGCAATTTTTGGGTGGGAGGAGCAGTTTAGATGAAGCAAGGACTGACTCTGGATCTCTCCACAGCCCATGATCCTGAAAATTATTATGGAAAACGAGCAGGTTTGCCCTTGAGGCTGTTTTTCAGCCCTGGGTGGGGTCGGGAGAAGGCACTGCCAGCGCTCTCCAGAGCCAGTTCATTCCTGGGAGATTTCTGGGGCTGAGATTTTCTGGAAAACTCCAGAGGTTTGGATCAGTCTCCATCCTCCTTCTTTCTGGAGAGCTTCCCACCCCTTGTGAGCCTGCACACGCCGTTTTTCCATTTCTCTGGATGTGACAAAAAACCCCAAAACAACCCCAGAGCCTGGATGATGCTGAATTTTCCTCTGAGCTCATCGAGGATGTCCAAAGCAGCACCATTTGCAGATGGGGCCAAGAATCTGTAATGTCTCAAAGCTGAGCAAAATAAAACGTGTGTGAGAGAAGAGATGGGTGATAAGGGGAGCTCAGGGGGTGGGAGCCAGGAAAAAAGATGGATTTGGGAGCCAGTGGTTGTCCCAAAAGCCATGAGGGGGTGAAATGAGCATTTCCACGAGTGCAGCTGTGTGTTTGAACCTCTTTAATGAATTATTTTGATCTGCATTTGTTAATTAACCTTCAGGAAGGGGCTGCAGCTCCTGACTGAGAAGATTCTCCTGCGTGGAAGTGTTTCCCACTGTTCCCCAACTGCTCCAGGTTTTTAGTTCTGGATATTCCCCTCTTTCTTATTTGGAAATTCACCTTTTTATTGGAGGAAATCTTTCTTTGGAGAGAGACAAAGTTCTGCTGCTCCTGAGGGTGCCCCTGTCCTTCCCCATGCCCAGAGCATCTCTGTGGATCCATCCTGGTCACAGCCAGGATTATCCTTGCTGGAAAACCCCTGGAATTCCTCAGGAAATCCCTGGGAAGGGGACACGGGGTGAGGAAGGGTCTGTGCTGGGATTGTCCCTCTCTGCTGGAATCCTTCTGTGCTCAGGATTTTGGGAGCAGTTCCCAAAGGAACTAAAAGCAGTTTTTGGGGAAGAAAAGTTGCTTCTGGTTTGCTGGGGGATGAAATATCAGCTGAGAGGGGGGACAGGCAAAAAGGATCGAGACAAAGCTCTGCTCCACCACCCCCAGAAGAAGAAGAATTTCATAATAAATCCATTTTCTTATTCAAGATTCTCATTTTGCCCAAGGATAACGAGACCACTTCAAAGAACAACGTGGAAAATTTGCTGGTGCTTCCTCTACCCCTCTTTTTCTTTGTGTTCTTCACAAATCTCCTGATTCCGCAGCAAAACCCCCACCTGTCCTGGAGAATTCTCATTGTCATTCAGAAAGGTTTTCTCCCCCATTTTCCTAGCTAAGAAAAAGCCCTTTTTCCCTCACACAAGTGTTAAATGACTCCTATTAAAACTGAATTGAAGTGAATTGAATCTCTTCCTGAGACGAGACGGAGAATATTCCATTCAATAATCAATTGATTTCCCCCCCCTTTTCTCTGTCTCACTCAGTATTTCCAGTTGGGAGAAAGGGAATTAACACACAGTGATCGATCCTTTCTTCCTCTCCTTACAACTTAAATCTCATTTCCAGCAGGGAAAAGGTTTCTGTCTCCTGCCAAGAGCTGGCTGCAAAATCATTTGTACAGAGCACCTCTTTGATCACTGGTGTCCTGAAAAGACCTGATTTGCTGGGTTTGCTTCTTTCCAGCTGTTAAATTATCCCAGATATCTTCCTGCTGGATTTGGTGAGGGGTTTTTTAATGGAAAAAGGGAAAATTGGGAGGGGGAAACCCAGCCCCTGCTGCAGTCAGTGAGAGGAAGAGGTGAGACAATTGGCATTAATTTTGAATGAATTAATTAGAAGTTGCTTTTTGCTGTGTATTCAGGAGATTTGGGCGGGTTTCCTTAAAGAAAGGGCATGGAAAATCTCCTGGAGTTCCCTTGGGATGGAAAGGGCAGCTCTGGGGGCAGCAATTCCTGGGAAAAGCGACTCCCAGCTCCCCCCTTTTCACCCCTCTGGGGCAGGACAGGCTGAGAAATCCCCATTTTCCCTGGGGGAGGTGCCCAGCTCTGTCTGTCTGATCCATTCCTCGGCTCCCTGGGAAAAACAAGGTTTTCTCTGGAGTTCCAACTGGAATATTTCCCTTTCCCCCCTGGATTTGGCCGTGCTCCCTGTCCCTGTTATCAGGGGTGAATATTGTCAGGCCCCTTGAGATCCTCCCTGCGGGAAGGAGCGAGGGAAGCTCCATCCTGGATGTCCCCAGCTGTGCCAGGAGGCACCAAACCCTCACCTGGGCCCTCCTTGGCATCACACAAACTCCTTTTCCCCACACAAAACGCGAATTTTTGTGCAGCTCCAGAGCCCACCGTGCTCAGGCAGCTCCTGGAGATTCCCAGGATCCCTCAGCTCCAGGGTTCTGCCTGGCCAGGGGTCGGTGCCAGATGTTCCTTTGGAGTTAATAATTCTTGGGAGGCGTTCAAAGCCAGCTCAATGCTCCCTAAGAGAGGTCCCAAAGCTATTAAAGCGTGGACGTGCTGTCTGCCCACCTCCACCGTGATCTCAGAGCCCTGAGCACTTCCAGTCCTGCCTGCGAGGAGCCAATTCCTGTTTACTCCCTGCCTGGAGACCCCTGCATTCCAAAATTTAGGAGCCGTGACCACAGAGATCAATGGGATGCATCATTTAGGGGAAAAGGAAAAGCCAGGCTGCTTCGAAGAGCTTTTTTTTCTTTTTGTTTTTAAGCTCTGCCATCCTGGAGAGTTTTTGGGAACAGGGAGCAGTAAATCTGTGTTATTGTCATTATAGCTCTGGGAGGTGTTTTTCAGGAGACAATCCCAAAAAAAAAGGGAGAACACAGCCAAAGGACTTTCAGTGGGAAAACCTGAATACTCGGAGCGTTCAAGTCCCAACAATTCCCAGCAAGCCGTGGTGGCTTCACCCTCTCATCGCTTTGCATCTCTCGCAGACAAAACATCCCTCGGCCTCCCCCCGATTTTCCAGTACAATTCCCGTTAATTATTCCCGGTTTCCTCGGCGTGTCTGAGCTCCCGCTGGCCGCTGGAGGAAGAGGAGCTCATTGTTACAAATGAGCTTCATCCAGAGCTCGCAATCTTTATTGTCCCCGCTAGAAAACGCCGTGAGTAGCGAAGGAAAAAATGCGGGGCCGTTTCCTGCGGGGTTTTAACCAGCCTGCCGGGGCTGCGATTGCGCCACGGATGTTGCCGGGGAATCGCCTGGAGCAGGGTGGCTCTGGCGGCGGCCCCACATTCTCCCACCCGCATCTGGACAGGCTGGGATCCCTTCCCGAGCCCAGCCTCCCCTGGGATTTGTCACCCTCTGTCCCTGCCAGGGGACGGGGAGGAGTTCGTGGGACCTTCCTTGGCCTCCTGGCTTGGGGTTGGTCAAGTCCAGATGAATTCTGGGTGTTCTGCTGGGACAGGATCCTGCTGGCACCAGGGCTCAGGTGTTTGGGGAGGGTTGGGATCACCAGGAATGTCCGACAGTGCTGGGAAGCACAGAGGAGATTCTGGATCCAGCAGAGCTCCTGGATCCTGGTGAAATGCAGGATCGTGTCCAGGGTGATCCCTGGGTCTGGATAGACCTTGGACCTGTCACTTGTCCCTGGTGTCACCTCCGGCTGTTCCCGAGCAGATTCCTGGGATGTGCTGTAGGTGACCCAATAACCCAGCCCACCTGGAGGGTGTCCATGAGCCTCCCCATTCCTCCTGCTGCTCCCTGAGCTCTGGGAGTTCAGGATCAGCCCATTCCTCCTGCTGCTCCCTGAGCTCTGGAAGTTCAGGATCAGCCCAGTTCTCCCACTGCTCCCTGAGCTCTGGGAGTTCAGGATCAGCCCAGTTCTCCCACTGCTCCCTGAGCTCTGGGAGTTCAGGATCAGCCCAGTTCTCCCACTGCTCCCTGAGCTCTGGGAGTTCAGGTTCAGCCCATTCCTCCTGCTGCTCCCTGAGCTCTGGGAGTTCAGGATCAGCCCAGTTCTCCTGCTGCTCCCTGAGCTCTGGGAGTTCAGGATCAGCCCAGTTCTCCCCCTGCTCCCTGAGCTCTGGGAGTTCAGGATCAGCCCAGTTCTCCCACTGCTCCCTGAGCTCTGGGAGTTCAGGATCAGCCCAGTTCTCCCACTGCTCCCTGAGCTCTGGGAGTTCAGGATCAGCCCAGTTCTCCCCCTGCTCCCTGAGCTCTGGAAGCTCAGGATCAGCCCCGTTCTCCCTGTGCACTCCCATTTTATCCCATAAAATCCCAGATGGGGTGGAAGGGCCCTAAATCCCATCTCATCCCACCCCATGCCCATTCCTTGCTGGCTCTCAGGAGATCCCCACCAGGCCAGGACTGGCTTTTCCTTGCCCCATTCCCATCCTGAGGAAGGAAGAATTCTCTCTCCAGCCCTGGAACTGAGCCACTCCAAGGCTCAGCAGCTTCAGAGGAGCCTGGAAGGACCAAAGCTCCAGCAGCTCTGGAATTGTCGATCCGTCTCTTCCTGGAGGAGGGGAATCTTCCCTCACAACCTCTGGCAGGGAAAGACACTTAAAAAAGCAGAGGATTTTTGCACATTCATCCCCAAAATCAGTGGCAGCCCTGGAAATGGCACTGTTGGGAAGGACACGGGACAAAGTCGGAATTCCGAGGAGCGTCAGGAGGGAAACTGGACTTCAACAAGAGGAGAAAATATCAAATAATCATTGCCCTGCAGCAAATGGGTTTTAATTTATAGAGGGTGGGGTTTAATGGGATATTGGGAAAGAATTCTTCCCTGGGAGGGGCTGGGATGGAATTCCCAGAGGAGCTGTGGCTGCCCCTGGATCCCTGGAAGTGCCCAAGGCCAAGGATAGTGGGAGATGTCCCAGGGGTGGAACTGGATGGGATTTAAAGTCCTTCCAACCCAAACCAGCCTGGAACTCTGTGATCTAAAGTGGAACCAGCCTGAGTCACTTCATCGGGAGCAGATCCACCAGAAACCCCGGAAAGAAATCAGAATGTCACACTTTGAGTGCTCCAGCCTGACATCTGCAAATTCCCAAAATACCCCATGGCAACACCCAGACCCTGCAGCTGGAGGCAGGATCCTCCTTCCTGTCCCACCTTTCTGCCTCCTGCTCCAGACAAAACAAACATCCTGCTTTTAAAAATTTCCTCTGTTGCTAAAACACAATCCCAACAAACAGATTCCGAAAGGATCCACTTGGAGCTGCTGGCAGCGCCGAGGTAACGACCCCGAGGCGTTAATTAATAATGGAAAGCAGCAGCAGCAGCAGCGATTATTTGAGATAAACACCCAGAGTTGATGCAAATGTTATAAATAAATCCATGAATCCATGGGAAGAGCAGCCCATCCATGGAATGATCCATTAGAGGCTGTGCTTCCTCACAGCTTTGAGGAGTCCCAGCCTGCTGCAGTCTGGTTTGTGTCTCAAACTCTGGATTCCTCAGGAAGTCAAGGCATTTAAAGACCTTTTAAAAATCACTTTAATGCTTTTTTTGTTTTTCCATTTCATCAATGGCAAAGTGAATTAAACCTGGAGGCAGCTCCATTGTGCAATTTATCCTTAATTTTTTTAAACTTTATCATTCTTTTTTTCTTTTTGCTTTATCCTTAATTTTTTTTTCACTTCATCCTTACTTCTTTTTAACTTCATCCTTGATTTTTTTTAACTTCACCCTTAATTTTTTTCACTCTACCCTTTATTTCTCCAGCTGTTTTCTTCCCTTTTTATGGAATTTGAGCCAAGGCAAGGCTGGGCCACCAGCAGAGGAGGACAGGGACTGGCACCTTGGGACCAGGATGGTGCTTTCAAGTAAGGTTGGGCTTCCAAGCATCATTTTTGTTAGGATTTATTGGGATTTATTGGGATTTATTTGGGTTCCAGGATCCTAGGAAAGCATGGAATTGCAATGCAGGTTTTCCAAACTACGGTGAAAGGACAAATCTGCTCCTTGAGTCCGTGGGGAATGCAAAAAAAGGAGGAAAGGGCTTAAATTGCAACCCTTAAAACAGTGGGAATTTCACCTTGGACACTGCCTGGATCCCCCTGGCTGGAAGCATTTAAAAACAGGGAGGATCAACCTTTGGAAGCCCAAATTGTGAGGAGAATGAGGAGGTTTTTGAAGTCCTTCCTTAGATCTCCTCCATAATTTGTGTTTTTTTACACCACAAGTGCATCAGAGCCCCTGTGAAACCCTTCTCACCCCATCTCCAGGCTGGAGATGTTTTCCACTTATTTTTAGAACCTGACCTTCCAAGGCTGAAAAATAACATTTTCCTTCTTCTGACTTTTGTCCTTCACTTGGCAGAGGCCAGTTCAAAACAGAGAAATGGAAAATATTTCCACTTTCAGGCAGCAGGAGCTTCACTTTTTGTTGTTTGTTTGTGAGCTCCTCTCATTTGTGATGTCAACTCCAGGCAGGAAAAAAAGGTGTAACGAACCTGGCAGTGCCCAGACTCCAAAAAAAAAACCCAAATAAACATTTTCTGCTCCATGTTTTGATTTTTTTTTAAATTCAATCAAAGCTCCAATAATAATCCTGCTCCAAGCTTGGAGACGTTTCCTCAGCAGCTCCTTCCGAATTTGGGTTTTTTTCAACAGGAACAAGCAAAGTTTTCTGCTCTGCTCCTGTGCTGAGCTGGGGTTGGAGATGATTTACAGGGAATTCACGGCTGGATTTGGAAGGGAATCCGATGAATCCAAGGAAAATAAAGGTAGGAATGAGCTCAGCCCGTGGAGCCACCAATGGCTCAACTCAAGCCAGGAGGAACCAGCTCTGCTGGACTTTGCTGCTCTCAGTGGCCAGAGCTGATCCCAAAAACCTGCTGCAGCCTGAAGAAAAATTCCTTTGGGTTTCTAAAAGGCTGAAAATGGGGGGAAAAAAAAATTTAAAAAAAGGAAAAAATTGCTTTGATGTGCAGGAGCCTTAATTCCTTTTATTGGAATATTCAATTATTGGGGTTTCTTTCAGCCTGGAGCAAAAAGCCCAAAGGAAATGACCTGACTGGTCAAAAATGTGGGTTTGATGAGTTAATTTGGCTGTAAAATAATAGAAATCATAGAAAATGTGATTATTTTTTACATATCATGTGATCACCATTAGATGTAATAATATATATTATTATTGCCAGTGTACAGGGTTATAAAATGGGATTTTGGAAGTGCTGAACTCTGCCCAGAGGCAGCAGGTGACTCTTAATGGGCTTTAAATTAAAAAAATAATAATTCTTAATTTCTTTTTTTTTTTTTTGGCTGGAGATCACAAACCAGTCCCAGTGCTCTCCAAACTGCTTTCTTCTCTCCAAAACTGGTGGGATTTGGGCCACTAAAAATGTAGAAACACAGAATTTGCTGGAGGCTGGACTTTCAAGGGTTCGGTTTGGGTGTTTTGGGTTGTTTTTTTAACGTGAATTTATTGGATAAATAAAAATAAATTAAAAACATATTAAAAATGTATAAATAACATTTGATATCTACAGATGGCAATTTTAAGGCCCTTCCAGAGTTCTTTTTTCCTGCAGAATGAGGACCTGGGGCTCTCTTTGCTCCCCACACAAAGCAGAGTTTTGGTCACTTGTCCCCGAGGTGACCTCACGAGTGACCCCTGGCCACTCTTCATTCCATGGGAATTGCATCTCTTTCTTTCTGCACTTTTATGACTTTTCCACAGTTTAAAAAAAATTAAAAAAAAACCCTTCTTTTTTTTTCATGAATACTTGGCAAAAAACCCCTTTTTAATTCGTGTCCTATCAGGCCTGTGGTGAAGTAATGTGCTTTTCCTTCACTCTGCACTGCCATAACAGGGACTGCTGGCTTTCCTTGCAGTGGGAATGTGAAAATTCCGGATTTTTCTGCCTGCTCCTGCCCTCCCCAGCTGGATCCACCCCAATTTTCACAGCTCGGGGTGAAAGATTTGATCCCTGAGGGATGTGGGACAGGGAATTTCTCCTTCACTCGCTCCCCATTTGTTGCTGATTAGAAATCAGATTTCCCAGGACATCAGGGGCAATAAATCCTATCTCTTATCTTTAATAATAATAATAATAATAATGATAGGAGGTTGATTTCTCCAAAAATGCTAAAAACTGGGAAATTCCAAACTTTTAATCCCACAAGGATCAAATCCTTCAGTCCCTGGCTGGATGTGCCAGCCAAATGTCACTGAGTACAAACTCCTTTATTTCCACTGGGAATTTGCTGGGAAAAAAAAAAAAAAAAAAAGTGTAAAAATCCATGAATTCCAGCATTCCTGGGACACCAAACCGGGAATATTCCTTTTATATTTATTTCCAGGCCTGTGTGGGCCCCTCAGCGCCCTCAGGGCTGGGCCCGGTCACCACAGCGACCCCGGAGCATGGGAGGTCTGAGGTAAAAGCAGGGAAAAAAAATCCCATCTTTCTGTAAATATCCCAAATTCCTGCTGCTGCCACATTTTAAAGACTGAGCTTCTGTTTCCTGGGGCTTTTTGTGCTGAATTTCCAGGCCAAACTCTGCGAATGTGGGAGCAGGGATTTGTCTCCAGGCCTTTCCTGACAGGTAAAAACTCCCACCTGGAATTTTTCTTGGAATTGGGAGATTCTTGGAAAGTTTTCCAGTTTTTCCTCACTTGCTCCGGGGTGGATTTCTCAATCCTGTCTGTGTTTCCTGCTGGGAAATGCTGGATGGAGATAAAAACCTGCAAATTTCCCCATTTTCCCCCTCACTTTTGCACTTCATCCTCCCTTCAGGAATAAAAACCCCCCAATCCCTCTGGAATGGGATTTGGGAATAAAATCATGACTCGATGGAAACGGATCCAACTTCGTGGTGGTGAAATTTGCCTTTGGGGAGTTTAAAACAGCATTTTTCTGGAATTCTGGAGCGCTCCAGATGTCTCAGAGCAGTTTCAGAAGGAAAATCCGCCCGTGAATCATCGTCTGCCCCGTGTCCGTGAGGAAGAAATAAACCCCCTCAAAAAATAAAAATAAATTTAAACAAAAAGGAGAATTCTGGAATTTTCTGCCCTATTTTAGCACCAAAAAAAAAAAAAAAAAAAAAAGGGGGGAAAAACAAAACAAAAAAAAAAAGCAATTTCAGTTCCTCTGCTGATGAGTTTCTCATATTGTTTACTTTTGCAACGTTCTCCGTGGAGGAGCAGCCAGGAATGACGTCCAGCCCTGTCCCAGCACCCGAGGAGAACTCCAGGGGAAGGAATTTGGTTCATAAATAGCAAACCACGCATGGGGAGCAGAGGCAAAGCTGCAGGTCCACAACTCCCTGCAGGAGCAGCTGCTGCTCCCACCCTGCCCCGAAATTCCGAGATGATTCCAGCTCTGCTTGTGTTTTTCCTCCTCTCCTGTCCCCTCTCCTTGTGTCAGCAGAGAAGGATAGGTAAGGAGTTTTAATTCTGATTTAATGCTGAGTTAATTCTGATTTAACTCTGATTCAGTTCTGATTTAACGTGATTTAGCTCTGATTTAACTCAGATTTAACTCTGATTTAATTCAGATTTCATTCTGATTTAACTCTGATTTAACTCTGATTATGTTCTGATTTAATGCTGATTTAACTTGGATTTAACTCTGATTCAATTCTGATTTAATGTGATTTAACTCTGATTTAACTCTGATTTAATTCCAATTTAATTCTGATTTAACTCTGATTACATTCTGATTTCATTCTGATTTAACTCTGATTTAACTCCAATTTAACTCTGATTTAATTCAGATTTCATTCTGATTTAACTCTGATTACATTCTGATTTGATGCTGATTTAACTCTGATTTAATTCAGATTTCATTCTGATTTAACTCTGATTACATTCTGATTCAATTCTGATTTTTTTGAGGGTTTTTTTTTTGAGGCTGCTCTGAAAATGCTGAGGGGTGGAAGGGGATAAAGAGGGAGAGGATGTTTCAGCTGGAGCCCAAAAACGTTGAGGGAGATTTTGTAGGAAAACTGTGTACACACTCCATGGGATTTTTTATTTCCCCAGTTTTCCTCCTGAGGGGTGAAGCTCTTTTAAAGGAAAATATTTATTGCTGGGTTTTGTAAGGATCTTCCAGAGACATTTTGCATTCATCTGAATTTTCCATCTGATTCAAATGAAAAAAAAATAAATAATAAAAAATCCCACAGAATGTCCCAGCACATCAGCTCAGGGAAGCCCTGACCTCTAGGAATGGACAAATCCCACTCCTCCAAACCCGATTTTTTGGGAATTCTCAGCTCCAGCAGGAGGATTTGTGGGAATCCAAGTTATTCCCAATCCAAAATTTACTGGAGAGGTTCCAAATATTCACCAAATCTTTTTTTTTGGGGGGGGGGGGGGGGGGCTGGGGGAAGATCCATGAGATTCCTGGGCTCACGTGGAAATGAGGAATATTTTATCAAATCAAATCAAATTCTGCCTGATTTTCTCCCTGGAACACAGAGGTTTTTGTGGGATTTATTCCTGGTTTTCTCTTTGCTGTAGGTGAGGGGTGGTTTCTGTTAGGGGATTGGTAAATCTGGGGGAAAAGAGAGAAATTACGGGGAAAAAAATGGAGAAATTAGAGGAAAAAAATGGAGAGATTAGAGGGGAAAAAAGGAAATTATGGGAAAAATAGAGAAATTATGGAGAAAAAATGAGAAATTATAGGGGAAAAATGGAGACATTATGGGGGAAATAGAGAAATTATGGGGGAAAATGGAGAAATTACAGGAAAATTTGAGAAATTATAGAAAAAAATGGAGAAATTATGGGGGGAAATGAGAAATTATAGAAAAAAATAGATAAATTAGAGGGGGAAATAGAGAAATTATGGGGAAAATGGAGAAATTATAGGAAAATTTGAGAAATTATAGAAAAAATGGAGAAATTATGGGGGGAAATGAGAAACTATAGAAAAAAATAGATAAATTAGAGAGGGAAATAGAGAAATTATAGGAATAAAATGAGAAATTATGGGGAAATTTGAGAAATTATAGAAAAAAACCCCAGAGAAATGAGATGGTACATCCTCATGGCCAATGAGGAATTCGACTCTGGCATTTTGGGAGAATCCCTGAATTAAACTCCTGTCCAGTCACCTTTTCACTGCCAAATTATCCCTGAAAATCCCCTCATCCCAGAACCAGGAGCTCCATCCCTCCCTCCCTTGGGGAGATCCCAGATTTCCCCCTTCCCCCATCCCAAAGGGAGCCTGCAAACCCCAAATCCCAACTGGAGGGGAATAACCAGGATCCCCTTCCCTGGCTGAGCCTCCAGAATTCCTCATTTCCCCTCTGGAGCTGCTCCTGACCTTTCGGAATTCCTGATTTTTCCCCTGGAGCTGCTCCTGACCTTCCAGAATTCCTGATTTTTCCCCTGGAGCTGCTCCTGACCTTCCAGAATTCCTGATTTTTCCCCTGGAGCTGCTCCTGACCTTTCAGAATTCCTGATTTCCCCCTGGAGCTGCTCCTGACCTTTCAGAATTCCTGATTTTGCCCCTGGAGCTGCTCCTGACCTTTCAGAATTCCTGATTTTGCCCCTGGAGCTGCTCCTGACCTTTCAGAATTCCTGATTTCTCCCCTGGAGCTGCTCCTGACCTTCCAGAATTCCTGATTTCCCCCATGGAGCTGCTCCTGACCCTCCAGAATTCCTGATTTCCCCCTGGAGCTGCTCCTGACCTTCCAGAATTCCTGATTTCCCCCATGGAGCTGCTCCTGACCCTCCAGAATTCCTGATTTTCCCTTGGAGCTGCTCCTGACCTTTCAGAATTCCTGATTTCCCCTGGAGCTGCTCCTGACCCTCCTGAATTTCCCCTGGAGCTGCTCCTGACCTTTCAGAATTCCTGATTTTCCCCTGGAGCTGCCCCTGCCCCCCCAGAATTCCCGATTTCCCCCCGGATGAGCCCACCCGTGTCCTTTGTATCCCCAAAGATCCCAGCCGGCCCCTCCAAAGCGCCGCCACCCGCAAAGATCCCGCCTCCAGCAGGAATCCCGGGAATGCCTTGGGAACAGGTGAGAGGAGGCAGCAGCTGCCGGGGCCCCTTTTCCACACTTGGGGAAGAGCCTCCTCAGGCACCGGGCACGGAGCTTGCTTTTTTTTTTTCCCAGCCCAGAATTCCGGGATTTGCTGCTTTTGGCACCAAATCCCTCCCCAAGTGTGAAGCCGAGGGGTTGTGCCAGAGGAGATCCCGCCGTGCCAGCCCGGAGCTGCTCCCTGCACAGCAAATCCCCAAATTCCAGCCAAAAAACTCCTCGGGGTGGAGGCTGAGTGCTGAATGTTCACTTTGGGTGATAAATCTGGGATCCTCTGGGGGTTTTCCCGATAATTTTGGGATTTTTTTTTTTTAGGAGGAGGAGGAGAAGTGGGGCCAGAAATGCTGCAAGAAATGAGGGAAACCAACCGGGTGCTGCTGGAAGTTCGGGATTTGTTGAAGCAGCAGGTGGGTGAAAAATTCCTGATTCCTGATTTCCTGGAATTCCCTGCTCTCTCTGGAATTGGGGAGCTGCTTCCTGGGCCTAATTCCTGATTTCCTGGAATTCCCTGCTCTCTCTGGAATTGGGGAGCTGCTTCCTGATTGGGGCCTAATTCCTGATTTCTGGGAATTCTCTGCTTCAGATTATTGCTAAAAACAGAGGTGGTTTGTAATTGGATCCAGAGGTGGTTTGTAATTGGGAGATAAAGTTGGGAAAAACCCTTCAAGTTGGGAAAAATTTCAAGGTGTGAAAGCCCCTTCAAGCTGGGAAAAAATTCCAGTAGAAAAAAAACCTTCAAGCTGGGAAAAACTTCAAGGGGAAAAACAATCCCTTCAAATCGAAAAAAAATAAATGAGGTGGAAAAAAACCCCTTCAAGCTGGGAAAAAAAAACTCATCTTGAGGGACTCAAGTTGAAAAATTCGAGTTGGAATCACTGGAAGTTCCTTTGAATTCCCAAATTCTCCAGCAAACACGGAGGGTGAGCCATGAAAACAGGGATGTGGCAGGATGGGTTTAACTGGGAAAACAAAATCACTTTTTCCTGGGTTTTGTGGGCTCAGGAGATCAGAGGAGAGGCCAAATTTGGGAGCTGGAGGAGCCCTTGCAGCCCCTTTTTTGTGGTCCTGGGGAGGGAGGTCCCCTGGAGCTCTGCATTCCCTCTTCCCTGATGCTGTTTGAATCCTCAAAGCCCTCCTGGCTCCAGCAGTTTTTTTGGGAATTTGGAATTCCTTGGGTGTTCTTTCCTTCTTTTAACCAGGATTTTAAGCAGAGGTCTGCCCTCCTCTCCTTGAGGGGACAGAAAGGTTCCATTCTGCTGCTGTTCCAGGTGGGAGCTGAGGGATTCCAGAGGCAGGGAGCTGGAACCCTGCTCCTCTCACATTCCAGGCCCTGCATAAAACCCCAGTGTTTTTTGGGAATCAGGGCAGCCAGGGCTTCTGGCAGCCTCCAGCAGTCATTGCAGTGCTCCCTTCCAGCAGATTTTCCTGTTTGTTCTTTCTCCTCTTGTCCATTTTTATTTATTTTATTTCATTTTTAATTCCATTTTATTCCATTCCATTCCATCCCATTCCATCCCATTTTATTATTTCATTTCATTTGATATTTTATTTTTTTAATCCATGTTTTTCTCAGCAACACCACCCCAAAACCTTTCTTTCCTCAGGAGCCAAATTCACATTCCCAAGTGGGAAAAGGAGGTGGCAATTCCTTCATTTTCCCAAAACCTGACCTCTCCTTATTCAGCATTTCCTTCTTTCCTTGTTATTTTGGGATGTTGGCAGTGAGGATTTAATTAAAGCAATGAAAGGTCAGGCTGAGCCAAAGGCTGGAGAATCCTTGGATATCCATGGATCCTCTGCTCTGTCTCCCATTCCCAGGGGGAAATCTGGGATCTGGGATTTGGGATCAATCCATCTCTGCACATTCCAAAATTCCAAACACACCCCAAACACACCCCCACAATCCCAGCCTGGGTTCCAAACATTCCCGGAGCCCTGGCAGCCTTGGGAATGTGACAATTCCCAGCTCAGTGCCCAGCACCCTCCGGGGAAGAACCTTGCCCTGATCCCCATCCCAAATCCCTGACGCAGCTCAAGGCAGGAATATTTTCAGAGGAAGTCAGGAGGGAATTTCAGGAACAGATTCCAAACATCCACAAAGAACAGCACCAGCAGTGCCCGAGGTTATTCCCAAGGGAATCTCCTGCTGCCTTCCCTCTCCAGGACTGCTGGATCAGCATCCCCTGGGGCAGAAAAGTGATTTTGCCTCGTTTTTCCATGCACTCGACTTGAGTTTCCTCCTGTGTGGGAACTACCCAGGGAATGAATCCCAAGGGATGAACCCCCCCAGCTCCCAGGGGATGAATCCCAAGGGATGAACCCCCCAGCTTCCAGGGGATGAATCCCAAGGGATGAACTCCCCCAGCTCCAAAGGAATGAATCCCAAGGGATGAACCCCTCAGCTCCCAGGGGATGAATCCCAAGGGATGAACCCCCCAGCTCCCAGGGGATGAATCCCAAGGGATGAACCCCCCAGCTCCCAGGGGATGAATCCCAAGGGATGAACCCCCCCAGCTCCCAGGGAATCCCCAGACTTTGGGGCAGGAGCTGCTGGGTGGGAGCTGAGCAGGCTCAGCCGCGGTGTTCTGGTGGCACCGGGAATCCCCGGATCCCGATCCCGCCCCTGTTCTGCTGGCACCGGGAATCCCCGGATCCCGATCCCGCCCCTGGCTCAGCCTGGCTGCTGTTCCCTTGCAGATCAAGGAGATCACATTCCTGAAGAACACGGTGATGGAGTGCGATGCCTGCGGTGAGTGCCGGGGCTGCCCCCTCTGCTCCTCTGGGTGCCAGCAAGGAGGGAAAAATCCAGCTGTGCAGAGCTGGTGGCCCTGGGACACCGCATGGTGACTCTGGGACATCCCGTGGTGGCTCTGGGACACCCCAGAGCTGAGCTGGTGACTCTGGGACACACAAAAAATGAGTTGGGGTTGTTCTGGTGGCTCTGGGACACTCCAGAGCTGAGTTGGTGGCCCTGGGACACCCCACGGTGGCTCTGGGACACCCCAGGTTGTTCTGGTGGCCCTGAGACACCCCACGGTGGCTCTGGGACACCCCAGGTTGTCCTGGTGGCTTTGGGACAATCCAAAGCTGACCTGGTGGCTTTGGGACACCCCAGAGCTGAGCGGGTGACTCTGGGACACCAAAAATGAGTTGGGGTTGTTGTGGTGACTTTGGGACACCCCAGAGCTGGGCTGGTGGCTTTGGGACACCCCAGGTTGTGCTGGTGGCCCTGGGACACCCCACGGTGGCTCTGGGACACCCCATGGTGGCTCTGGGACACCCCAGGTTGTTCTGGTGGCTCTGGGACACCCCACGGTGGCTCTGGGACACCCCATGGTGGCTCTGGGACACCCCAGGTTGTGCTGGTGGCTCTGGGACACCCCACGGTGCCTCTGGGACACCCCAGAGCTGGGCTGGTGGCTCTGGGACACCCCATGGTGGCCCTGGGACACCCCACGGTGGCTCTGGGACACCCCGGGTTGTTCTGGTGGCCCTGGCACACCCCACGGTGGCTCTGGGACCCTGTCCTGACCCCGCTGCTGTCCCGCAGGGATGCGGCCGGAGGTGACGGGTCCTGTCATCACCATGACCCAGTTCAACCGCTGCGTGCCCAGCCCCTGCTTCCCGGGCGTGCCCTGCACCGAGAGCGGCGGCACCTTCCGCTGCGGGCCCTGCCCCGCCGGCTACTCCGGGAACGGCACCCACTGCACCGACATCAACGAGGTAAAAACACACCCCGGAATCCCCCCCGGGCCCCGTCGGCCGGGGTTTGCCTCGTGGTTGGCAGGGAAAGCCTCGCAGTCCCCGCAGGAGCCGAAATTCCCTGCCTGGCAGGCGCTGGAATTCCTGCAGGCGCTGGGATTCTGTGCCCGGCCCTCCCCCCGGGGGGTTTAGGGCCGGTCCAGTCGGGATTTCTCCCAACAAAATAAATCCCGAGGTTCGTGCCACACAGGGAGAGGAGTTTGGAAGGCCAGGGCGGCCTCCTTTGCTGAGGAGTTGTTAGAGATAAGATTTATTAGGTGTGGAACGGGATCAAACGCTTCCCAGATAATCCTTGAAACAGCAAATCTCAACCACGGGGCTCTGTTTCTGCCCCTAAATCAAACCTTGCTGGGCAGATACCGTGTGTTCCTTTTAGGAAAGCTCCTTTTTTTTTAGGAAATGTGGCATTCCACCAAATTTAAGCTCTGTGTGTGTGCAAAGCTCTGCTCATGCATGGATTTTTTTGTAAGTTCTGTGCCTCCCAAACCATGTTTCTAAGCTTGATTATCCCACTCTTGCAGAGGCCTCAATTGCATTTCAATTTAAAAACCTGCTGGAGGCTTCCATGGGAGATTTTGGGGTTGTCAGTCCAAAATATGGGATCCACTGTACTCCTGTGATGCATCTGCCAGCACGGAGCATAAAAATCCAGGGAAAATAATGAAGTGTTGGAGGAAGCAAAGCAGTTTTGGAAAGAGAGTGGTGAACAAACAATTGGTGTTGTGTTTCAAGGCCAGGGTGAGGATTGTCCAGCTCCCTGGACTCTGAGGATTCCAGGAAGGAAAAGCTGAACAAGAGCAGCTCCCTGCCCGGGCTCTGGTGCCACCTGAGGAGAAGCAGAGCTGCACTCACTGCCTTTGTTTCACTGCAGCCCAGGGGGACACCCGAGCTGGGCAAGCCCTCGAGGAGCTCCCGTGCCGTTTTATCTCCCTTAAAAACTAAAAAAAATCCAAGAGCTGGGCGTGCCCCGGGGCTGGAGCTGCCGCCTGGCACAGCCCTGGGCTCCCTCTCTCGTTGCAGTGCAATGCCAACCCCTGCTTCCCCAAAGTGCAGTGCATCAACACCAACCCCGGCTTCCGCTGCGACCCCTGCCCGCCCGGCTTCACCGGGCAGCTGCTGGAAGGGGTGGGGCTGGCCTTTGCCAGGGCCAACAAACAGGTGAGAGCCTGGGTCTGGAATGTTCTGTGTCCCTCAGGAGCTGGGAGCTCCCTCCCCTCCGCAGCTGGGGCTCAAAGCTCTGCCAAGGAGCGGGAGGGAAAGGAGAGGTGATGGGAAGGTGGAAGGGATTCCTGAATTCCCGTCCCTGGAAGTGTCCCAGGCCAGCTTGGAGCACCTTGGGGCAGTGGGAGGTGTCCTTGGAGGTGGGAATGGGGTGATTAAAGGTGCCTCCCAACCCCAAACCGTTCTGGGATTCCGTGGTTGCGTGTGTTGGTGGGAATGAGGGAGAGGAGAGCGCCCAGGATGTCCTGGCACCTGAGCCCCAGAGACACCTCCCCTGTGGGGCTGGACAGGACATCCCAACACCTCTGGGGCTGTGGAGCCATCCCAGGGGTGGGAATGGGAGTGGGAATGGGAATGGGAATGGGAATGGGAATGGGAATGGGAATGGGGATGGGAATGGGGATGGGGATGGGGATGGGAATGGGAATGGGGATGGGGATGGGGATGGGGATGGGGATGGGGATGGGGATGGGAATGGGGATGGGGATGGGAATGGGGATGGGGATGGGGATGGGAATGGGAATGGGGATGGGATTGGGAATGGGGATGGGGATGGGAGTGGGAATGGGGATGGGGATGGGGATGGGAATGGGGGTGGGAATGGGAATGGGAATGGGAATGGGGATGGGAATGGGAATGGGGATGGGGATGGGGATGGGAATGGGGATGGGAATCCTTCCTGCTGGGACCCAGAAGAGTTCACGCAGCTGCTGCCACCCCCTCCTGGCTTCTCTGACAGCTCCAGACAGATTAAAAATCCCAACAGCCTGGGCTGCTTGGGGTTTTTAGGGATAATTGTCCCACACGTGGCTCTGGGAGTTTGGGGCTGGTCATGGGATGCAGCCATTGGGGTTCCAAACCCATGGAGCCCCTTCCACAGCTCGGCTCAGAGCCCAGCTCTGTTCCCAGGCTGGAATCTCTGCTGACTCTGGAGAGGGGTCTGGAATCAGGAAAATTTCCTGGTCCTGGGCTAGTGAGGTGTGCCCGGGCTCTGCACCTGGCCCCGCCCAAATCCCGGGGTTTGGGGTGGAGCTGAAGGCGTGTCCTGTTCTCCCCGGGCAGGTGTGCACCGACATCAACGAGTGTGAGACTGGAGCTGCCAGGAACTGTGTCCCAAACTCCATCTGCATCAACACCCGGGTAAATCCGCAGGGATGTGCACAGGATCCAGGGGATGGAGCCCCTCTGGAGCCAGGCTGGGAGAGCTGGGGAGGAGAAGCTCCAGGGAGAGCTCAGAGCCCCTGCCAGGACCTAAAGGGGGTCCAGGAGAGCTGGGGAGGGACTGGGGACAAGGGATGGAGGGACAGGACACAGGGAATGGCTCCCAGGCAAGGATGGATGGGATCTTGAGAAGGGATTCCTCCCTGGGAGGAGGGGCTGGGATGGAATGGAATTCCCAGAGCAGCTGTGGCTGCCCCTGGACCCCTGGCAGTGTCCCAGGCCAGACCCTGGGATGGTGGGAGGTGTCCCAAGGAAGGGCTGCAGCAGAGATTTGCCGGGATTCGCCTTCGAGTTCCTCCCCGTGTTCCCCGCAGGGATCCTACAAATGCGGGGCCTGCAAGCCGGGCTTTGTGGGGGATCAGATCAGCGGCTGCAGGAGCCAGACGGCGCCAGGGACGCGGCGCTGCCCCAACGGCGAGATCAGCCCGTGCCACGAGAAAGCCGAATGCATCGTGGAGAGGGACGGCTCCCTGTCCTGCCAGGTGCGGGGCACGGCGACGGTCCCACCCTGCCGAGGTTGGGGTCGGGTCTCATCCCTCTGTGAGCTTTGGGCCTGGGCTGACCCTCCGGTCATTGGGGTCTGTCTCCCGAGACTGATTGGGGTCTGGTCTCGCCCTCCTGCGGTTTGGATTTGATCCCAATTTCTCCGCGGTTGGGGTCTGGTCCCGCCTTCCCGAGGCTGGGGTCGGGTCCCACGCTCCTGTGGCCGGGATCTGATCCGACCCCCGCCCGGGATTTGGGTCTGGTCCGACCCCCCAGCAGTTGGGGTCTGCTCTGGTTCCCCACGATCGGGGTCTGCGCCGGGGCTCTGGTGCGATCCCAAACTCCCTGGGGTTGGTTGGGGTCGGGCTGCTCGCTCCCCGTTCCCTCACCCCGCGCTGCTCTCCCGGGTCTGCCACTGCCCTCTCCTGGAGAGCGCCCTTCCCAAACCATCCCCGCTCGTCCCTGTCCCCTCAGCTCCTCCCTGCGCTGCTCCCGCTTTTTGGGGGGTTTTGGTTTTCCCTGCGAATCCGTCGGGCACGGAATTCCCCGGAGCCGAGCAGGGAGAATCCGCCCCGCAGCCTCCGAGCCGCTGCCGCTGCTGCCCCTGCACGGCCTCAGCAGCGAGCAGAGAGCGGGACCCGAGCTGCTGCAATTCCCCAAAACGCTTCCCGCAGGCGTTATTATTCCCCTGGCGGCTTTCACCCCCCTGCATTTGCAGCGTTTCTCTTGTAAATCCTCGGCTGTCGCGGGGCTGCGGCCCTCGGCGGGGCTGATCCTGTGCCCGCGCCCCCTTGCAGTGCCTGGTGGGCTGGGCGGGGAACGGCTACGTGTGCGGGAAGGACACGGACATCGACGGCGTCCCCGACGAGAAGCAGCGCTGCTCCGACAAGAAATGCCGCAAGGTGAGTGAGGAGGGCACGGCCGCCGCCCGCTCCTCGGGAAATCCGGGAATTTCATCCCGGGTTCGCTCCAGGAAAGCCCCTGGGTGCCGCCGGGAGCTCCGGCTGAGCGCTGTCCCCACCCACGCCCCGTGTCTCTCTGTGACAGGACAACTGCATGACCGTCCCCAACTCGGGCCAGGAGGACGCGGACAGGGACGGCATCGGGGACGCCTGCGACGACGACGCCGACGGGGATGGGATCCCAAACGCTGAGGTTTGGGAGCTCCCGCAAGGCAGCAGCACCCTCGGGGGGAATTCTGAGGGCACAGTGGGAATTGGGAGGTCCCAGTGGGAATTCTGAGATCCCAGTGGGAATTTAGTGGTCCCAGTGTGAATTTAGTGGTCCCACTAAGAATTTAGTGGTCCCGGTGGGAATTCAGAGATCCAAATGGGAATTCTGAGATCCCAGTGGGAATTCAGAGATCCTTGTTGGAATTCCAAGGTCCCAGTGGGAAATCAGAGATCCAAATGGGAATTCAGGGGTCCCAGTGGGAATTCCAAGGTCCCAGTGGGAAATCAGAGATCCAAATGGGAATTCTGAGTTCCCAGTGGGAGTTCCAAAGTCCCAGTAGGAATTCTGAGATCCCAGTAGGAATTCAGAGATCCCAGTGGGAATTCCGAGGTCCCAGTGTGAGTTCAGAGCTCCCAGCTTGGCCTCTCTGGGTGCTCCGAGGATCTCAAACCCGGCAGAGAAACCCCCGGACCCCGAGGGGACCCCGGCAGGGCCGGGACCTGTGGAGCCCCACCCGGGGACACCCCGAGGAGGGGCTGCTGTCCCCATGTGCCCCCCGTGTGCCTGTCCCTGCAGGACAACTGCGTGTACACCAGGAACGCCGACCAGCGCAACGCCGACAAGGACAACTTTGGGGACGCGTGTGACAACTGCCGGCAGGTGAAGAACAACGACCAGCGCGACATTGACGGCGACGGCCGCGGCGACGAGTGCGACGACGACATGGACGGGGACGGTGAGGGCAGGCACGGCCAGGCTGGGTCCTGCTGGGGTCAGCCCAGCCCAGGCCCTGGGGTGACAATCTGGGCACTCCCTGTGTCCCAGCCCAGGCCCTGGGGTGACAATCTGGGCACTCCCTGTGTCCCAGCCTCTGGGGTGACAATCTGGGCACTCCCCTGTCCCAGCCCAGGCCCTGGGGTGACACTCTGGGCACTCCCCCTGTCCCAGCCCCTGGGGTGACAATCTGGGCACTCCCTGTGTCCCAGCCCCTGGGGTGACAATCTGGGCACTCCCCTGTCCCAGCCCAGGCCCTGGGGTGACACTCTGGGCACTCCCTGTGTCCCAGCCCAGCCCCTGGGGTGACAATCTGGGCACTCCCCCTGTCCCAGCCTCTGGGGTGACAATCTGGGCACTCCCCTGTCCCAGCCCAGGCCCTGGGGTGACAATCTGGGCACTCCCTGTGTCCCAGCCCAGGCCCTGGGGTGACAATCTGGGCACTCCCCCTGTCCCCCAGCCCTGCAGGGGTTGAGCCTCTGGCAGGGAGCTGCTCACAGCCTTGGGTTTGTTGTTGGTTTTGTCTCCCACAATCACACCCAGCCTCGTCCTGCCTGCCTTGTGCTGCGTTTGAAGGGAAAAATTTGGGGATGTCCAAGCTGCCAGCAGCTCCTGGCTGGAGGCTGGGGGAGTCAGGGCTGTCCCCTGGGGTAGAGACCAACCTGGCTGGCTTTGGAAACTGAGCTGATGGCAGCTGATTGTACAAAAGCTGCTCCCAGCAGCCAGAAATCCCAACAAACCACCCCCACCCCCAAACCTGACCCCAAACCCGACCCCAAACCCACCCCCAAATCCTGAAACCGTTGCTTTATCCATGAATTCACCCCCCTGGGTTTTTGTGGATCCTCTCTCCCGTTTTCCAGGCATCAAAAACCCCATGGACAACTGCAGGAGAGTGCCCAACCCTGACCAGAGGGACGGGGACGGGGACGGCGTGGGGGACGCCTGTGACAGCTGCCCCACCCTCAGCAACCCTGACCAGGTACAGAGCCCCCAGCAGGTGACAATGCCAGCTGCCACCCTCCTCTGGCACAAAAGGAAATTCCCTCCACAGCAAATATCAGGGAGGAAGTTTGGCACTCTGGGCTCTCCCTTCTTGCCCTGTCCCACTGCTGGAATTCCTCAGAATCCCCCCCAAAAATCCCACACAAACTCTCCTGCTGCTGGCAGCGCTCTGTTCTCTTTCTTGCCTTTTTCCTCTGGAAAATGTCAATTATTCTTCCTTTATTTTTCTAGAAAGACACTGACCACGACCTGGTGGGAGATGTCTGTGACACCAACCAGGACAGGTGAGCAGCAAAAATTCTATTTATGAGCAACTCCAAATTCTATTTATTTGCATGAAATCCTGGGGCTGAAGGGACCAAAGGGCTGTGACAACCTGGCTTGGCCTAATCCTATAAAAAATGGAGGTTTAGAGGTGGAATTTTCTTCAGACTTCACAAAAAGTGACCCCTGGAAGTGAGGACCAACCCCAGAGCTGCCCACACATTCCAGCAGGAACATTCCTGACCCATCCTTGGTGTGACAAAAACACCTTTAAGGCAAAAATCCCCAATCCTGCTGCTCCAGCTGAGCATCCCAGCCCCGGGGAAAGCTTTCTGTGGGTAACTGTGGGTTTGTTGTTTTCTTTTCTTCTGTTAGAGGGAAGATTGATTTTGAGAGATGCAGTGTTCATGTTGGGACTCAGATGTTTAATAATCCTTATCTATAACTCAGTCTCACAAGCTGTGAGTTCCAGCTATCAAGGCAGAAAACAGCTCTAACTCTTGCCAAGGTCTTTTAAGCACTAATTACCCAATTAGGAGATGACACCTGGATTATTTTCACTTTTAACCCAATAACTGTGGCCCACAATGAGGATTTTTTTTCACCCAATTACAAAACACCACGCAGAGCCATGGAGAAGGAGGAGAAAGGACAAGGACTCAGAACACCCTAAATCCTCCCCCTTGCTTTATATCCATTACTATATTGTAAACCCTTCAGCTCTGGGGTTTGAACCCTGTGAGATCACACACTTCTGTGCAAACTCCACACCCACAACCCCAGCGCTGTCACTCAGCTTTGGGAGCCTCAGGTGGAATGCAGGGTTTGCTTGGGGGTCAGTGCCTGGCAGCACAGAGAGCCTGAACTCCTCAGTGCCCAGGGTTCCCAAGGTAACGTGTCCCTGTCCTGTCCCTGTCCCTGTCCCTGTCCCTGTGTCTGTCCCTGTCCCTGTCCCTGTCCTTGTCCGGTCCCTGTCCCTGTCCTTGTCCTGTCCCTGTCCTGTCCCTGTCCCTGTCCCTGTCCCTGTCCCTGTCCTGTCCCTGTCCCTGTCCCTGTCCCTGTCCCTGTCCCTGTCCCTTTTTCCCCAGTGACGGGGACGGGCACCAGGACTCCCGGGACAACTGCCCCTCAGTGCCCAACAGCTCCCAGGTGGACACGGACAATGATGGGCTGGGGGACGAGTGTGACGAGGATGATGACGACGATGGAATCCCCGACTTCAGACCCCCCGGCCCTGACAACTGCAGGCTGGTCCCCAACCCTGGCCAGGAGGACTCGGATGGTGAGGGGGGGATCCCTGGGGGCTCCCTGGGGGTTCCTGGGGTGGCTCCCAGCTCTGGAATCCACAGGGATTTGGGTTTTCTCGGGACTGACTCGAGCCAGGCCTGTGGTGCTTGCAGATATCCACAGTGCCAACATTGGGGTTGGGTTTGGGGTCAGGCTTGGATCACGTTTGGGGTCAGGCCTGGGATCATGTTTGGGATCAAGTTTGGGATCATTTTTGGGACCACGTTCTCTCACCCAGAAGTGCCTGGGGTTCGAGGGGTTTCTCTGCCAGCAGGAGAAGCCTCCAGGTTTCTCTGCAGCTCCTGGGGGTGTCCCAGTCCCTTGGTGGCCTCAGCTGCCCCTGGTGCTGCCCCAGGCTGAGCAAACCCAGGGCAGGAGCTCCAGGCTGGTTCCTCCTCCTCCTCCTCGTGCCCAGGGGACGGCGTGGGGAACCTGTGTGAGGATGACTTCGACAGGGACATGGTGATCGACAGGATCGACGTCTGCCCCGAGAACGCCGAGGTGACGCTCACCGACTTCAGGGCCTTCCAGACCGTGGTGCTGGACCCCGAGGGGGACGCTCAGATTGACCCCAACTGGATCGTCCTCAACCAGGTGGGGAGAGCTGCAGCTGGGGACAATCCTGGGGGCTTTTCCCTGAAAGGCTCCGCAGCCTCCGTGGTTCTGCGGTGCCCTGGAGCAGCACAGGAGGGGATTTGGTGTGTCTGGAATTGCACTAAAGAGTCACAATTCCTCTTCCTCAGGGCATGGAGATTGTGCAGACCATGAACAGCGACCCTGGCCTGGCTGTAGGTGAGGAATTTCCCTTTGGGAAATCATCGCTCTGCAGCTTCCATCAGCCACTCCTCAGCGACTCCATCCCATTTCCTGTAGTGCGCAGAGCCCCGATTCCCCTTGGCAAAATCCTCCTCCCCAGCTGAACCCTGGCTCTGTTCTGTCCTGGAGTGCAGAGCCTCTGTTCTGCTGCCCCTGACAGGGTACACAGCCTTCAACGGGGTGGACTTCGAGGGCACTTTCCACGTCAACACGGCCACGGACGACGACTACGCCGGGTTCATCTTTGGCTACCAGGACAGCTCCAGCTTCTACGTGGTGATGTGGAAGCAGATGGAGCAGACCTACTGGCAGGCAAACCCCTTCCGGGCAGTGGCAGAGCCTGGGATTCAGCTGAAGGTAAAGGAGCCCTGCTGAAGGAATTCCTTGGTGGAATTTTGCCGTGGGATGAGCAGCTGTGTTGAATCCTTTCTGCACACACTGAGCCAGGCTCTCCTCTGTCCCAGGCGGTGAAATCCAAAACGGGCCCCGGGGAGTACCTCAGGAACTCCCTGTGGCACACGGGGGACACCACGGACCAGGTGAAGCTGCTCTGGAAAGATCCCCGGAATTCGGGCTGGAAGGACAAGACCTCCTACCGCTGGTTCCTGCAGCACCGGCCCCAGGTCGGCTACATCAGGTGAGCCTCAGGGCAGGACCATTCCCAGCAGGAGAAGCAGCCCCAGGGAACCCCAGCACGGTTTTGGAAGGGAACTCTGCCAGAGACAGGGACAGGGACACTGCCACTGTCCTGGGCTGCTCCAGCCTCCCTTGGATGAGCATCCCTGGAGCTCCTGTCACTCCTGCCTTGTCCCCCTCCAGGGCTCGGTTCTATGAAGGCCCTGAGGTCGTGGCAGACACTGGAGTTGTCCTGGACACCACCATGAGAGGGGGACGCCTCGGGGTTTTCTGCTTCTCCCAGGAGAACATCATCTGGTCCAACCTCCGCTACCGCTGCAACGGTGAGTCTGGCAGGGCAGATGTGGAATTCTCCTCCATCTTCCAGCCCTGCACAGGGAACGGGGCAGCAAACAGCACCCGAGCCCATTTCTCCCTGCTGTTCCTGCCCCTCAATCTCCCTTTGCTGTAACCCTCAGACACCATCCCAGAGGACTACGAGACGTTCCGGGTCCAGCAGGACTAATCCCCGTGGAACGCCCCTGCCGCCCACCCTGCTCCCCACACTGCCCCCGCTCCTGCTCTGGAATCCTGCCCCGAGAGCTGTCAGCACCTCCCAGCTGCGCCCCCACAGCCTCCAGCTCCCCTTCCCCAACAGCAACCCCTGAAAACCTTACACGGATCCTCTGGGAAGGGCAGAGGTGGAGACAGGGAGTGTGACCAGAAGCCTGAGCTGCTGCAAGCCCCGGCTCTCGGCCGTGCTGGGAGCTCCCCGCAGCAGCTGGGGTGGTTGGAGGAAGTTTGGCGTGGATGATTCCCCGGAATCCTCTCCCTGCTCCAAGGCTCCTGAGTGTGAATGTTGTTTTCCTTTTCAAGAGCTGCTGCAAAGCAAACCCAGCAGAGCCTGAGAAGGAGGCGCGGAGCAGCCTCGGTACGAGTTGCTCATTTTAATAAATGAAAAAGCACTTTAAGGAGAGAATCTTTGTTCTGGAATGTTGGATAATAAACACTTGGAATGCTGGATAATAAATTCTAGATTTCTCCTTGGTCGTGTGCGTGTCCTCGCCACTCTTCTGAAGCTTTTCCCTTGCAGATGTGGAAGGGAGGAGCCCTCCAGGGCTGAGAGCCCTGGGCTGGACTGGGAATTTTCCTGGAAATGCCAAAGTGTGGAGGCACCTTCTCCTCAAGAACCTCCCCCTCCTGCTCCTTGCTGGAACAGCAAACGTCTCTCGTTATCCCATGGGATTCTCTCCCTCCTTTCCACGCTTTTCCCTTCCCACCCCTCCACCCCCTGAAGAAAAGAGCCAGCGGATTTTACCCCTTCAGGCCTTTATTTTGATAAAATTGGTCAAGCCCACATAAGGCAACGCACACACGGCTCCGCCCGCCCCCCGCCCGCCCCAACCGCCTCGGAAAATAAATAACACAAACCAAGAGAGGACTCCATGTAGTGTTTGGCTTTGCAGTATAGAAATTCCACACAATGATTCTGTTGTGTTGTTGTTGGGTTTGTTTTTTTTTTTCTTTTGTTTTGTTGGTTTCTTTTTTTTTTTCCCTGTTTAAAAAGGTAAAAATGATTTATAATACACAGTCAGAATGTCGTGGTGCCCGCATAGAAAACCGACATGCAATCCATGCCTACACTGCGCCGTATAAATAAGATGCAACTCAAAATACAAAGAACAGGAACACTACAAAGTTTAATTCTATGAGGGAGGGAGTTTTTTTGGGTTTTTTTTTTTTTTTCTTTTTCCTGGTTGTTTTTTAAAAAGGACAGACACACGTAACAAAGGCTACCTGCGCTTTCACATTGCCATCACAGTGACGGGGGGGCCGTTGCTCCGAGGAATAAACGCGCTGGTTTGGGGGTTTCTCCCGAAAAAAAACAGCCAAGGTCGGGATCTGCAGGGGGAGGAGGGGCCTTCCTGCTTCCTTCCTGTCCAGAGGGGGTTTCCAGGGTCTTTCCTTAAGGAAACAGCTCAAGCCTTAAATGTTGTTTTGACAGGAATCCAAGTTTTTAGGACTGAGGGTTTGTTTCTGAGGGAAATTTAGGTGAATTGCTTTTAGATCAACTTTTGCTCTTGGAATCATGGACTCGAGGCTGGGAAAGAGCCACCGAATCAGGGTTGGAAAAGAATCACTGAATGAAGGTTGGAAAAGAACCTGAAGCAAGTTTGGAAAAGAGTCACCAACTCAGGGTTGGAAAAGAACGGCCGAATCAAGGTGGGAGAAGGAAAATCAAATTAAAGTTGGAAAGGAATTCTGGAATCGAGGCTGGAAAAGGAACAACCAAATCAAGGTTGGAAAAGACCTCCAGGAGCAGCAAACCCAACCTCCCTCTGAGCTGAAGGTTCACCCATGAGCTCTCTCAAAAACGAATTCACCAAATAATCCACGAAACCCCCGCGGAGGCCGCGAAACGCGCGCGGAACCGACGACTCCTGCAGCGACTCCGCAGCCCTGCCTGGAAAGGTTTTCCCCTCTTGAAAACGAAAAACCAGCCCGGGGTGGGGGCAAAGCCCAGGCCAGGCTGTGTGGGGGGCTCAGGGGGGGCTGGCAAGCGCTCCCTGCCATGCAGAAGCCGTGGGAGCCGGGCCGGGTCTGGCATGCCCAGAGGGGGAATCTATGTACAGGGAAAGGAGCCTCCCCACGCCCCCCACAGCGCCAGGGCTGGGCTGGCTGCTGGAAAGAAATCACAGTTTTGGATGCACCGAGGGTTTATTCCTGTTCTTCCCCATTGTATTGGCAAATGCAACAGTCTAGCTCGGGAATTCGGGGGTTAATTCGTTATGGAGATAGAAAAACACGGAAGGAGGGTGGGACAGTCACCCCTGGAGACACCAGACAGCTTCACCACCACTGAAATCAAACTCATCAATAAGAGCAATTAACACCATTTTCTCCTTGGTTGGTTTTTTTTTGGCTAAGTGATGGTTTTCCCTTTCTGCTCCCACCCGTGGGGAGGGAGCCCCACACACTGAAATGAGCACAGGGTTGTCACATTTGAAATCAAAGCAGATTATTTCCTCTGGGAACACTTGGGATCCGCTCCACGCTTTTCTCTGGGTTTGTTTCCACATCAGCCTGATGCCACAGAAACTGGAATTTTAAGGAGTGAGAAGGGGGGGAATCCTCTGGGGCAGCTCCCAGGTGAAAGGTTCCCCTGGGGGAAGGGAAAGGCAGGAGCTGCTGGAATCCCTGGATCTCAAAGGGTGGGGATGAGAAGCAGCTTTTCCCTGCCCACGGCTGGAGCCCATCCTGTCACCCACGGGGACACCCTGGCTCCTTCCCTCTCCCCAGGGATCCAACCCGGATTCCTCTCAGCTGGAGGGTCCCTAACTGTGACAGTTGCATCCAAGGTGTGTTCGTTTGAAATTAAGGCCATTTGCAAGGTCTGCTTACAAGTCTAAGAAACAAAGAGCTCTTATTTACACACGGAGTTAAAAAACCGGGGAGGAGCCGGAGCCGGGGCTCCCTGTCCGAGCCTCCCGGGAGGGATCTCAGCTCCTGCTCGGATGCCTCGCTCTGGAGTGACTCTGGTGTTCCAAACCACATCACAGACAGGGATTGCCACATGCACGGGAGTCATTCCAGCGGGGCAGCAGCACGGGATTCCCACACGGAGCTGCGGGAGCTGCGGAAGCGTTTTGGGCTCGCCCTGGAGCTCCAGCAAAGGGCTCCGAGTCGCCCCGGCCCAAATCCCTCCTGGTTTTTCCAGGTTTCCTCCTGTTTGAGCTGCCTTTTATCTCCTCCTTAGACTGAAAAAGCATGAGGGATCTGAAACGAGCAGCCACCAGGAGTGAACGTGTCCTACCGGGCTCAAACTGCCAAAAAAAAAAATCCCAAAACATTCCCAAGAGATGCGGGGAAACCTCTGGAGGGCCTGGAGAAGGATAAAATTTAAAACAACAACAAAAAAAACCAACAACAAAACAAAACCAAAAGACACAGGGAAGCCAAGGAAAAAATTCCACATTTTTAGTGCAAATGGTCAACAAATGGCACGGAAGGTGAGGGGACTGGGGAGATCCCGACCCCGCTCCTGCTCAGCAGAGCAGGCAGGAATCTCAGCACGGCAGCCCAGGGATTTCTGGAAGCACACAGAAACTTGGTATAACTCATTAGGAGAGCTCAGGAGAGCAGTGAGCAGTTGTTAATTGCACGGGGACTCTCATTAATTGCGGGGGAGCTCGTTAAGAGCAGCCCAGCGCAGCTCCCACTGGGATTGGGGGTGCTGGGGTTGGGATTCCCTTGGAAGGGGCAGGGCTGGAGGCAAAAAGCAAATCCAGGTGGTGCAGGAGGGCTGGGAAGGGGTGAACAGACCCCAGCTGGTGTGAACTGGGAACTGGAATGGGATTTGAGGGAGTGGAATCCACGTGGCTGCTCCCTCTCCAGGACCAGCTCACCCTGGGGGTTACACTGTTAATTGGTTAATAACTGCAAATCCTGTTAATTGCTGATGAATTCCTGCCTTGCCCTGCGCTGGGAGGTGCAGATCCCAGGGGGATAGGGATGTTCCAGCAGTGCCCTTTCAATCCATTCATTCCCAGGAATCCGGGAATCACCAGCGATCCAGCCAGAGTGAAACCCCCAACTCCCAGCCTGAGGGATCTGCATGGGGTTATTTTAATTTGCAGCACAGAATATTCACAAGGAGCACCAGAAACAATCCATTCTCCATTTCATTCAACAGAATTTTGGAGGTTTCAGTCCTGGTCATTGTGGAGCAAGAGATTTTTTTTCCCCCGGGTGAATGAAGGAATTTTTAAGTTCCAACCACCCTATTTTGCCTGTTCCAAAGGAAAACATCTAAACTTGCCTTAGGCTTCCTTATTCCTGCTTAACATCTGTTTAAAATTCCAGTTAGTTTAAAAATACCTACATATATAATATATAGAATATATTTCTGGAATAAAACCACAAAAAAAAAAAAAAGGTACTGTACAAATATTATGTAGAGTGCTTCCATTGGCTGTATGTAGTTGAGCTACTTTCCTAATATCCAAATATTTAAATTAAAAAAAAAAAAGAAATTACAACAACAACGACCAAAAAAAAATTATCATAAATAAGTAACAGAATAAGTAATGAATAAGAATAAAAAATTTAAAAAAATCATGATTCTACGAGCCTGGCATTGCTATGGAAATGCCCTTCCTGTTGCCCAGGAATCTCTCACAAAGTAAAAATTAGAATTATGCAGGTTAGTCTCTATTTTTTTTTTTTTTAGCTGCTTTAAGATGTTCTGATCCTCTGTCTAATCAAGTAATGAATTATAGAACTTTCATGTGTGCTCAGAAATGCTCTCTATATATGTAGCCATATATAGAAATAGATATATATTACATATATATTTTAAAAAACAAAACAAACAAACAAAAAAAAACAACATAAAAAGCTTGGAAAAAATAGTGTTTGAAGTGGATTTTTGGGATTGGGAAGTGGATTTTTGGGATTGGGAAGTGGATTTTTGGGACTGGTGGCCGGCGGCAGCTCCGCTTTGCCGGGATTGCTGGGGCAGGAGGGAGGGACAAGAGGTTGGGGACACACCTGGGGACAAGCACGGCACCTGGAGGGGTGACAGTGTCACAAAGCAGAGTCACAGTTCCAGGGAAAGGTGGCAATGCAGGGATTGGCTGCCCGACCCGGGGGAGAGGAGGGGGCTGGGCCCCTCCAGGCCCGGCTCTGGGTGTTTGCCAGCACCCCCTGCCCCTGCTCAGCTGCCCAAAGCCCTTCTCTGGTGCACAGAGACACGGACAAGGCCCCTCCGGAGCTCTGCTGGGGGGAAAGGGGGGGCTCTGGAGAGGAAAAGGCCGATGGCAAACCGGGGGCAAACCGGACAACTCCTTACTGCTGGACGGCAACGAGCGGCTCGGGGGCGACATCGCTGGGCGCCACGGGGACGGGGGCTCGGCAGCGCGGCAAGCTCAGAACAACAAGCTGTGGTTACTCATTGTACAGGGGGACACGGAGCAGCTGCTCCCTCCGGGATGGGACGGACCCTCCGGGATGGGATGGACCCTCTGGGATGGACCCTGCGGGCTGGACGGAGCGGGAGGCGCCGGCGGGTCACAGCCGGTCCATGCGGAACGTGTCCTCTGTGGCGGGGTCGGTGAGGACCATGTCGGGGTCGTTGAGCATGTGCAGTCCATCCAAGGTCAAAGGGTCAATTTTGAGTTCATCCAGAGGGAACTGGGAATCCGTGTCGAAGCTGACGTCCCCCACTCCTGCCAAGGAGCTGGTCAGTTCTTTTGATAAGCTGGGGGGGGATTCTCCTGTCACTGCGGGGAAATGGAACACACAGCGGGGTCAAACGCCAGCGTGGAAGTCAGGAAACAGCTCCCAAAAATCCTGGGAGCATTTATGGAGCTCGCAGATGAGGAACATCCACCCTCCTGCAGATTTCAGATTCCTCACGGCATCTCCAAGCCACCAAACACAACCCAAAATTCAGCTCTGGTGTAACTCGAGCCTTTTCTCTGCCTCAGGTTCAGGAGGAATAACCTCAATTTGCACCATTCCCACCAGCAATCCCTGGGCAGAGATTGTTTCCAAAATCCCACTGTGACCAGATTGGCCACCATATGTGACACTCCAACCCTTTGCTGGCCAGCTTGGGCTGAGCAGAGGAAAGAGTTTGGCCCCCACAGCTTTTCCTCACTGTAACACAGGATCCAGGGAATTCAGAAGCAGGATGAATCCATAGGAAAACTGCTGCTCTACCTGTGTGCTGTGACCACAGGTGAGCACTGGGACATACACCTGGGCTGGCCAGATGAAACAAACCCCTCAACAGCAACAATCCCCAAGAGAAACCCCAAAGCCAGGATCCTGAGGTGGGAGGAACTCAGCAGCATCACAGATCCAGATCCTGCACAGACACCCCAAAAGCCCACCCTGTCCCAGAGCATTGTCCCAACACTCCTGGAGCTCTGGCAGGGTTGGGCCAGGACCATTCCCTGAGGAGCCTGGGCAGAGCTCTCTGAGGGGCAGAACCTTTCCCTCATCTCCATCCCAAATCCCTGGCACAGCTCCAGCCACTCCTTGGCTCCTGTCCCTGCTCCCAGGTCAGAGCTGCAGAACCCACAGAGTCCCCTCAGCCTCCTCTGCAGTGCCCTCAGCTGCCCCTCAGCCCTTTTCCCACCCATTATCCCAACTTTGGACACTCCAACAGCTTCAGCTGCAGAACTCGGAGTCCCTCAGCCTCCTCAGCCCTTTTCCCACACATTATCCCAACTTTGGACACTCCAACAGCTTCAGCTGCAGAACCAACATTATCCCAATGTTGGACACTCCAACAGTTTCATCTGCAGAACCCAGAGAGTCCCCTCAGCCTCCTGAGCCCTTTTCCCACCCCTGTTATCCCAACTTTGGACACTCCAACAGTTTCAGCTGCAGAACCCCCTGAGCCCCTCAGCCCTTTTCCCACCCATTATCCCAACTTTGGACACTCCAACAGCTTCAGCTGCAGAACCCACAGAGTCCCTCAGCCTCCTCAGCCCTTTTCCCACACATTCTCCCAACTTTGGACACTCCAACAGCTTCAGCTGCAGAACCCCCTGAGCCCCTCAGCCTCCTGAGCCCTTTTCCCACCCCTGTTATCCCAACTTTGGACACTCCAACAGTTTCATCTGCAGAACCCCCTGAGCCCCTCAGCCCTTTCCCCACCCATTATCCCACTGTGGGACACTCCAGCCCCTCCAGGCGAGGAGGAGCAGCACAGCCCCTCCGCTGTGGCAGCCCGGGCAGCACGGACCTGTCAGGATGATGTTGGGGATGTTGCCGTGGCTGGAGTAGTTGAGCTGCTGCGAGTCCTGCAGGCTGCCGTGGCTGCCCGTCAGTCCCATCATGGCAGCCTGGGAGTAGTTGAGGGTGGAGCAGGGGCTGTAGAGGCTGTTGGAGCTGATGGCGTTCTCGATCATGTTGAACTGCTCCAGCTGCAGAGCGACACCGAGGGGGGGCAGCGTTAACGCCCGAGCCGCGGCGGCCGCGGCGGGGACAAGGACACGGCTCCGGGACAGGACGAGAGACAGGCAAACAAATTCATCTTTGCTGGCTCAAAAAGGGGCTCGTGGCCCTGAGCTGCCCCCGGGGACACTCCCTGCCCAATTCGGGAGAGGGAGGCACGAATCAGACTGGGGGGACGGGATGGGGAGAACGAAAGCAAAGGGAGGTTTTAAAGGAAAATAAAGGGAATTCTGGCTCGCCCTGAGGTCTCTGCCCAGCAGAATTCCCTCCAGGACAAATTAAAGTGTTCCGTAATTTAATTAATCCATGCTCTGGTTAGCCAGACCAAGGGAGGCTCTGATTATTCCCAAATAAAACCAGCCATGGATTATTCCCCAATTCCTGAGTTAATCCTGTCATCACCTGCAAGGGAATCCTTCCCAGTTGCAACTCCAGCCAAAAATACAGGGCTTGAAATATTTTAATTATTTTAATTTTTCAATGTATTTCTAAGATGTTTAATTTAAAAAGTGATCTCAAATTTTGTCAGAATTATTTTTGTTACTTTAAAAATTTTGGTTTGCCATTTTAAAAATTAATTTCGTAATTTTCCTTGATAAAGTTTTCATTTAAAAAGTCATTATTTAAAAATCTCTTTTATACGTTTTTGTTTTTTAAAGCTGATTCTCATTATTTTAAAATATATTTTCATTATTTTCCCTTTAAAAATGCATTTTCATTCCTTAAAGATTTTCAGTATTTTTCCTCTTTCAAAGGTCATAATTTTTCCTTTTAAGGTTTTCATTACTTTAAGAGTTTCTTCTCCTTATTCTTCCTTCTTAAAACAAATTTTCATTATTTTAAAATCTCAGCATTTTTCCTCTTTCTAATTTCATTGTTTTTCCTTTATAAAAATTCCAGTATTTAAAAAATTTCTTCTCATTGTTTTTCCTTTTTAAAATGGATTTTCATTTTAAAAAATTCACTTTTTCCTTTCATTATTTTTCCTTTTTCTAGTTTTCCATTATTTTAAAAACTATTTTCCTTATTTTTCCTTTTTAAAGTCTTCCATTATTTTAAAAACTTTGCTATTTTCCCCTTTTAAAGCTGATCTCCATTTTAAAAAAATCTCACTACTATTCCTCTTCAAAACTTCTTTACTTTTCCTTTCTTCAAGCTGATTTTCACTGCTTTAACATTTTCTTTTCACTATTTCCCCTTTCCAAAGCTGCTTGGCACTAATTGAATTTTTAAAAGCTTCATTATAATATATTTTTTAAATTGATCTCCCTTTTTTTTTGGCAGAACACCTGCGTGGGATGGAGGGGACAGAGAGTGAGAGGGGAGGTGGGGAACAGGGGAACCAAACAAAACAGAAAACTGCTGAGTAACACAAACAAAAAGAAGGAAAACTCTACATGGACAAAACGGGGACGGGACAGAAAATTAATCAGGAATTAATTGGAATTAATTTGAGGGGCCGAGGCAGGCCCGAGATGAATTTGCTCACCTGGTGGGAGAGGGCATTAGCCTGCCTAGCTGTCATCTGCTGCTCATAATAGGAGTCCCCAAAAACACTGCCCAGCATGGAAGAATGCTGAAAACAAAACAGAGGCTTTATGGTGCAAATCCCCCGACTCCTCCCCCGGCACCGGGAATTCCTGAGAGATCCGGGAATTCCTGAGATCGGCACGGAGTGGGCGGGAAGCGCCCGCGGCCCTCACGGGGCCCTCACGAGTCCTCCCGGGATCCCAGAGGATCCCACAGGGAGCAGGAGGGAATCCCACAGAGCCCAGGGGATCCCACAGGGAGCAGGAATTAACCCCACAGAGCCCAGGGGATCCCCAGGGAGCAGGAATTAACCTCACAGAGCCCAGGGGATCCCACAGGGAGCAGGAATTAACCCCACAGAGCCCAGGGGATCCCACAGGATCCCACAGGGAGCAGGGAATCCCTCCAGACCCAGATGATCCCAGAGGATTCACATGGAGAGGGCAGAAATCCCAACAGGGCTCAGAAGGGAATCCCTCTGGACCATGAAGATCCCATAAAATCCACAGGGAGCAGGAGGGAATCCCACATGGCCCAGGAGATCCTCAGGGAGCAGGAGGGAATCCCTCAGGACCATGAGGATCCCATAAAATCCACAGCGAGCACGAGGGAATCCCACAGGGCCCAGGAGATCCTCAGGGAGCAGAAAGGAATCCCTCTGGACCATGAGGATCCTACAAAATCCACAGGGAGCAGGAGGGAATCCCTCAGGACCATGAGGATCCCACAGGATCCACAGGGGGAATGGACCCAGACCCCGCAGCTGCCACGGGGACACCACAGAACCCCCCAGGCCTCTCCCAGAGCACGGACAACACGGCAAATTGGGATTTACAGACACGGACACAGCGCTGGGGAACACGGGCAGGGACACCACCACCTCAATTTCTGCTTTATTCTGGAATTTTGGGTGCAAGGAACCCCACACTGAGGCGGGAGGGGCTGTTCTGGCTCTGGATCTGCAGCCTCAAAAGGAAAAATTCCTGGGTTTAAGTCATTCCATGGGAGCTGCAGAGCAGGAAAGGTCAGGGGGAAGCCCAGGGAAGAATTCCAGGAGGGATTCCTCAGCCTTGCTCAACCACTGCCCAGTCCCTCAGTTATTCTCCATCATTTATCAATTATTCTGAAGGTGACCAAGAATTTGAGGTACATGTTTTAATCCTGATAAAAATCAGCAGCATCACTCCTGATTTGAAAATCCCAAATCCTGATATTCCAGCTAAAAAAAAATAAATTAACTGACAAAGAGAATAGAAAAGACAATTTCCATGGAGTGGTTGTCTCAATCTTGGAAAACAAAATTCAATTGTTGATTTATCCACATGGCAAAAGCAGAAGGCTGCAAATTTCCTCCTTAAAAACCTAAGCATGGGAAATCCAAGAAAAGTTTAGGAAGAATCAGAACAGGCATGGATTTTATGTCCTCAAAAAAACACCTTGTATTAAAAAATAATTCAAAAAACACCTAAATTGCCCCTTCCATGAGGGGAACAAAGCACCAAAATAATTCTTTAAGAACCTCCCCACTTCCAGCCAAACCCCCTGGGCTGTCACATTATAGGGATGGTTTGGGATAAATGTGGATCAAGGGGGGAATTCCCAACCCCAGCTCCATGGCTGAAACTCCTCCAAAATCCTGGCTGAGCAGGTCCTGGGTTTGGGATAAAATCCTGCCTGAGCAGGTCCCGGGTTTGGGATAAAATCCTGTCTGAGCAGATCCCAGATTTGGGATAAAATCCTGCCTGAGCAGATCCCAGATTTGGGATAAAATCCTGTCTGAGCAGATCCTGGGTTTGGGATAAAATCCTGCCTGAGCAGATCCCAGATTTGGGATAAAATCCTGCCTGAGCAGGTCCCGGGTTTGGGATAAAATCCTGCCTGAGCAGACCCTGGGTTTGGGATAAAATCCTGTCTGAGCAGATCCTGGGTTTGGGATAAAATCCTGCCTGAGCAGACCCTGGGCTTGGGGTAAAATCCTGGCTGAGCAGATCCTGGGTTTGGGATAAAATCCTGCCTGAGCAGACCCTGGGTTTGGGATAAAATCCTGCCTGAGCAGACCCTGGGTTTGGGATAAAATCCTGGCTGAGCAGACCCTTGTTGATCCCAGTGCTGCTCTAAGCTGGGATGGTTTGGATGCACTTGGAGAAGAGATTTGGGATTCACTTTCCTGAGCATTTCTGGTCTGTCACAGCCAGACCACCCAATAATCCCCACCACCCCTGCTCCATGTGCAGCCAAAACTGGGAAAGGGCTGGAATTGGAGCCACTTTTCCAATTTATCACCTGGTTATCAACGCTCCAGGGGCTGCTGGATCCCAGGAAAAAGGGATCAAACACCAGGAGGGATCAAACACCAGGAGGGATCAAACACCAGAAGGGATCAAACACCACAAGAGCCACTGATAAGATACTGATAAGAGAAAAGCAAAGCACCACTTAAAGCAATTTAAAGAAAATGTGGGGATTTTTAACCAACCTAAATCCAGTCCAACCTATGGTTTATAACCATTTCCAAGGCAAACCTGAATTTTGGGATGGCACAGACTTGACAGGAAGCCAATCCAGCACTAAAATCCAAAGGCTATTTGAGAGCTCCAAAGAGGATCGAGGTATTTTGTCCCTTTAACTCCCGTGGTTTCATTCCACAGAATGGGAATGAAAGGACAATTCCCAAAATGAGGACAATCCCTGAAAACTTTGTGCTTCACCAGGCACTGTTCCCATCCCAACAAACTTTGGGGAAATACTCCACAGGAGAGCAGAATGTGCTTGTGCGAGTCCAGGTCAGAGCCTCCTACCCAAAGCCAGCCTGGGTTTGTCCCTCCTGTGAAGTGTGCTGCTCCCTACAGCTGCAAGCATGGAAATTCCCAAAGAAAACCCAAAATTCCCACTGGAAATGCCATTCCTTCAACACTTCAGAGCCTTAGAATAATTTATCAACAACTCTAGCAAGAACATTGTGCAAACACCGTCTCCAGGACCACCCAGAGCCTCTTCTGGGGTTCATGGAGCGACGGTGAGGAAGAACCAACCCCAAAGCACAAATCCCTGCCTGGGATGATCCATCTGAAAATACCTACCAGGTTCTCCAGGTCAGAGCCACTGGAGCAGGAATGTTTGTGTCTGACTGGAAGGGGAATGAGGGGTGAGAGCAGGGGAGCAGAGCTGAGGCACCGGGGTGGAAGCCATGCAAACACAGAGCTGGGGGGGCAGGCAGAGCTCTCCCACCCCTGCAGGGACTGGGAGCACTGGTGGGACACACACACACGGCTGGGACACGGGAGCAGAGGGCTTGGGAGAGGTGGGAGCATGGAGAAGAACCCGTGGTGGGTGTGGGACACAAATCAAAGCCTGGGTTTGTGGTTCAGGGAATATCCTTTGGCACTGTGAGGATGAAATCCCAAATCCACGGGAGGAAGAGGAGCAGCTGCCTGGTCACTGCATCCCACTCACCAGTGCCAGGCTGCTCCACCATGGAATATTCTGCTGTTGGAAGGGATCTGCCCTCACTCTGGGCACATTAAGGGATTCTGCTGCTGGAGCTGCCCCATCTTCACCACCAACCCCAATTTCCCCTCCAAACTGGTTTTTCTTCTCTCCACGTTTCATGTTTGTGACCACCACCAGCTTTTGGGTCATTCCTGGAGGCACTGAATCCACCTCAGTTTGAGTTTAGCAAAACTAAAGAATTCTGTGGGTATTTAAGAGGCCCAAACTAGAGAGAGCAGAATTGATAAATCCTCTGCCTTCCACTCAGAGTTGTGGTGTCCCTGTCAAACAGAGCAAAACCTGAGCGAGTTTCTACAGGGTGAAACCAGCAGGAAAAATCACAGCCCAGCGTGTGCTCTGGTCCTTGGGACTGACCAGTGGGGACAAAGCCAAGCCAGAGTGATTGAGAAATCAAAGGGGAAAAAAAATCAACATGAAACCCAAATTTGGACGTGCTGTCCAGTGAGAACTGAGAGTTTGCAGCATGCTCTGCTCTAGGGGACAGTGCTGCTTTCTGGAGGCACACAGAGCACAGCAGAACTCACAGAAGCAGGCAGAAGAGAGAGAGGTTAAGAAGCCATTAAGCCAGGGTTAAGGAAATGCAGACAATTCCTGCCACTGGGAGCCAGGGCTGAGCTTACCATGACCTGGCTATGAAGGAGACCTGGAGCTTCTGCCAGGGAACCATGAAGGGGCAGCACTTATTTAGAAAGGATCCTCCTTACAGCCTTCAACGTTCAGTGATGAAACAGAAAATGGATTTTCAGACTCTTGTGATGCTCTGGAAGAATTCCCTCCACTTCTTTTCTCCAGGTGGGATTCTGCAGAGCAGCCACCTGGGGCTCTTCCAGCAGCATCAGGCACTGAAAATGCACTTTCTTACACTGGGGCATCATCAAATTTTGCCTGGTTTTAATTTCTTGCTGCTGGCAGGTAAAAATCCCCCTTCAGAGGATCACACACTCTCCCAAGTTGTGATTTCCATCCAGGACATGTGGATGTGTGAGGAGATACAGGCAGAGCAAGGAAAAGCAGCTGGCATGCAAGGGAGTGTGCTGGGAACCCATTCCCTGCCAGGCACAAGCTGCTCATTTTAAGAGCATTTTCTCCAGTGTTTTCTCTCACTGGGCGTGTTCTCACATAAAAAAAAGGTCCTGATCTAAATCAGTTTGGGATATTCAGTGTAAATATTTCAGTATTTAGTGCCCCAGGAGTTTTCCTGCTGCAGGAGGCACTGGAATTCCCCCTTTCTCACCCTCCCAACCTCACCCCCATCAGCTCCCCTGGGATCCTGGGCATTGAAAGGCTTCTACCTGGAGCTTCTGCCCCCCAAACAAACAGCACCCCAGCGTTCAACCAGCAGCCTGATCCTGTGATTCTCTGCTCACTCCAGAAGGCAATTCAGCAGCTCCTGCCACCCTGGGGGAGTGGGGATGGATGGGGCGTCGGTGATGCATGAGGCACACACGGAGTCACAGTGAGACAACTATGGGGCAGTGATGGAGAAACCCAGCTCAAAACACACACGAGAAGCAAGGCCTGTGGAAGCACAGAGTCCCTTACTTGAGGGGAGCTGCCAGGAGAGAAGCCTTGATTGGAGACAGGAGAGGTGGGAGACTGGTTGGCTGGGGAGCCAGCATTACTGCGGTACTGCTGGAGTGAGGCCTACAGAACAACACACAATTAAACACCAGTGCCAGAGAGGGAGCCCTGCAAAATACAAACTGCTGGAGTGATGGAGCTGGGAGGAACCATCCTCTTCAGTTTTCTGTGTGGGAAGACAGGATTATGTGAACGAGGTCCCAAAGCTGTGGGGGGAGAGCTCTGGGATAGCCCCAGGGCAGGGACAGGCACAGCTGGGAGCATTTCCTGCCTGTTCTCACTTATGCTTGCTTCAAAATATATTAAAAAAAAATCAGGTCAGGCAAGGATTTAGGGCAGAGAAGTCTTGGAAGCTGGGAATAATTCAAAAAGAATGTCATTCATGCTTCAGTTCCAGTGCCAGCCCCACATCTGTGCTCAGTGGGATCCTGCTCTGCCTCCAGCTGTGTTATCAGCACAGTGCAGGTGATAACACCTGAAGGATAAACCTGCTGTCCCCACACAGCCCCAAACTCCACTGCACCCCAGCTCCCTCAGGGAATTCAGACTGTGTTCTGCAGGCTTGTATCTGGGATTTTCATATGCTTCTCAGGTGTCTTGAGAAGTTATTTTCAAAGATTTAATTTTTTTTTTCCATCATAAAGAAACCCTGGTTTGGAACAAATTAATGATATTAATGGTATTTAAATAATGCTGCACTAATTAACATAAAGAGTAGCCCAGCTCTTCTTATTTTGCTTCCATTAGAAATTAAGGGATGATTGAGGAGAACCTGCAATCCAGTGAATTTAATCAGATTTGCAGTGTGGGAGAACTCTGCACTACCAATTTTTGACCCCAAAGTCTGTAAATCCCAAGAAAATTTCCCTTTTTGCTCTGCATTGCCACTTACAACCTGTCAGCAGCCACCCAAACTAGGAATAAATCTCAATTCTGCTTTACAAAACCTGTGTAGAAGTTGCCAGCCAGGCTGTGACAGCTCCAAAGGCTTTTTGATAAAGTGGCTTTAAATCTGTTTATTTAGGAATTACTTGAGTTGCTTTAGAAGATAAGCACAGCAGCCTAAAAGTTCAGGTCATAAAGAGGTTTAGGATGAGGAAAGCAACACAGAAAGCAAAGGATGAGATCAGAATTGTCTGTACTGGTGCTACATGAGGATTAGAATCAAAACAGGGACACATTTTGAGTGGGGTGGGATCCTTTCCACTGCTGGATTGTCCTTCCCTCTTCCCCTTCCCATCCTGGAAGGGGAGCAGCTGCTCTCAAGGAGCACCAACTGTTAAAAATTTCATCCACAACCGAGTGCAGATCACTAGAATTGATTTGTTCTCATTCCCAAAGCCACTCCTGTCACTGCAGCACTGCCAGGACACCACGGGTGGGACACCCAGGACCCTCCAGGGCCAGGAGGAGCTGGGGGAGCTGGGCCTTCCCTTCTTTCCTGATTTGGGATTTTCAGCTGCTGAGACAGAACATTTCCTAACAGGCCACGTTAAGACAAGCAGGAAAAGGGATCTGTCCATAAATCCTTGCTCCAACTCTTCTGGGCACTGGAGGCAGCCACAAACCCCATTTCTAAAATTCCTTGAATAAAAGGGTTCTAAGCAGTGAAACTGCAGAAAATACCTGGTTCTCAACAACTTTTGGAAAATAAACTTTCCAGCTGGTATTTTATTGGGAAATGGTTGTTGTAGTTGGACTCTCTCAAGGTGCTGGGAGCTCCCCCAGTCTGTATCATGATGTCTTGAGGGGACACTGAACACCCTGAAAAATCTCACAGTAAATAATGCTGAAAGATTTAAGCTGGGTCTAATCAAACCTGGGACAAAACTTAATAAAAATTCTCCTCTAGAAAACATTCAAAGCTTCATTCCACCAAAACCATTTTAAGTTTACTTCAGCCTCCCATAAAATCCTCATGGCTCACGGGGTTGTCCAGGCTGATTTCCCAGCCCACCCTGCACATCCCCAGCTCTTCCCAAGGAAAGCCCTTCCCAAACTCACCGAGTTGATGTCTATTCCCATGGAGGGCTGGCTCTGGCTCCCTGGAGGTGACTGGGGGATGGTGGAAGGTACCGTGACAGACAGAGGGGGCAGCTGGGGGCCCCTCTGCAGCCCCGAGCTCTGCAGCAGAGGGGGGGTCTGGGGCAGGGAACTGGCCACTGCTGGCTGCTGCTGCTGCTGGGAGCTGGTCTGGGTGAAAAAGGGGTACGGGGGGAGCTGCTGCTCCAGGGACAATGCATCCATAGCCACGGCCTGCAAAAGAAGGAGCAGGGTCAGCCAGGCTGGCAGGGAATTCTTCTTCACACCAAGGAAACTGAGTCAGGCTTGGTTGGTGGTGTAAAAATGGTTCAGAGAGTCAAGGAGGTGCTCTGAGATGTTTCTGCCCCTGGCAGGGGTGGTTTGGATGAGGTTTAAGGTTCCCTTCAACCCAAACCATCCTGTATAGAACAATATTTAAAAGCCCAGGTGAACCTCAAGGTCAGAAATCACCAACCTGGGCAGTCACAGAGCCACAATGAAATCAATTTAAAAAGTTAATTGAGCTTCTCTCACGAATTAGAGAAATGGCTTTCCAATTTCACAGCTCACTTTTGGACAACACAAAAAAAAAGTTGTCTAAGAGATGGTTTTTATCAGAGTTCTAAAAAAGAGGAAGTGAAGTCTGTCCCCTCTAAAAACCTCTCCTGTTTTAAGGCTCTGAATTAAGGAACACCTTTAAAGGAGGAAATCACAGAGTAAGAGATGAAGTTCATGGAGTCGTGAAATGGATTGGGTTGGAAAAAACCTTAAAGCTCATCCTGTCCCATGGGCAGGGACACCTCCCACTGTCCCAGGCTGCTCCAAGCCCAGTCCAACCTGGCCTTGGACACTTCCAGGGACGGGGCAGCCACAGCTGCTCTGGGAATTCCATCCCATTCCCTCCCCACCCTCACAGCCAGGAATTCCTTCCCAAATATCCCTGTGGGCTCTTTGAGCCACACTTCCAGCCTAAGCAGATGAAAACAAGGAAGCTGTGATTAGAGAACTTGGGACTCCTACCTGAGTGATGGGTGAGAGCGGGGACAGCGTGGGGGACATTTGCTGGGACTGAGGTCGCCGCGAGTCCCCCAGGGACAGGGGGCTGACACTGGGCTGGCGGTGCTGGGACGGGGCCGGCGTCGTCGTCATTCCTGCTGAGAACAACAAAGCACCCTCAGCAGGGACATAGCAAAGCCCTGCTGGGATCTGTACCCCAAATCATTCCCTGAAACAGGAAAAAAGAGCAGCCTGAGCAGATAACACCAAAGGCGCCTCAGCCGATCGGACAGGAGCTCATTAGGTGATTTGTAATTAATTTCGTCAGGCTGAAGAGCATCAGGATGAGAGGAAGAGCCCTGTGGGTTGTCCTGGCTCAAGCCCAGGCACGGTTGGTCAGCTTGGTGGCCAGGATGAGGAATTGGAAGAGGCAGAGCAGCCTCAGCAGTTCCAGACACCACAGGCACCGTGCTCGCACACCTGCACTCGCCGAGCCCAGGAAAAGCAGGTTCTGCTCTGTTTGCCTGGGCTCAGACTCTGGGAATGAGATAACAGATCCTGGAAGCAGGCTTATCAGAGGGCACTTGAGGTATTGTAAAAGCAAACACCTCTTTAATGGAAAAAGCAGAGGCAAAACTGGTTACGCAGGAAGAGCCCCATTTTTAATGGCACACCAGGGCAGGAAACGTCCACCACACTCCCAGAGCCACGACCCAGCAGGGAGTGAGGACAAACAACCCAAATATTATCATTTTGTTCAGATCAAGCCAAAAATCTGGGGGGGTTAAGAAACCTCTCCTCTTTTCTGCTTCACCCCAGAGGAACCGAGTGACCCTGGGAAGGGACCTGAGGCCAAAGGAGCGCGAGCTGTTCCCCGGAGCTGCCAGAGAGCAGCAGCCACAGGAGCCTGGAGCTCCCGGGCACTTGGCAAAGGCTCAGGGCTTGCAGGCAGGCTGCCAGCGAGCCAGGAAAGCCAGGCTGCCAAGGAGGCAGCAGGAAAAGGGGCTCAGGCCAGGCAGGTGCCCAGCCCAGCATCGATGGCCGATGCCCCGGCCCCTGGCAGGAGCTGCCCTGCCCGCCTCCCCTCGGGGTGCTGGGCACAGCCCGGGGCTCCGGGGCACTCCTGAGCAGGGCACAGGGCTCAGGAGCCCTCACTGGGGTTTCAGCAGCAAGGAGAAGTTGGGGAAATGGGTTGGAAAAGCAGCAAACGCTGAGTAGCGCCATAGATAAAGTGGGGTCATGTCCAGAGAGAAGCTGGAATAAAATCAGGGGTAAATCTTTAATTTGTTCTGTCTTTGATAGAGCAGGGAATGATTTCAAAGCAGTTTCAGCCTCACCAGTTTGGGTTTGTATCAGGAAAAACAAGTGGAGCTCCACTGTGGCTTAAATCCTAATTTCTAAACCCATCCCTGGAACTTTGGAGACCAAAAATCTCTTCCAAGGACGCTGAAAGTGCAGCCCCACTCTGTCCCCAAATGATCAAATCCTTGAAATGGTTAAATCCTCTTCTTGCTTCCCAAACTCACCTGCTCAGCCACAACCTGCTTACAGTCATTTCCTTTCCCCCATCCAGGAGAAGTGGGAAAGGGAATCCTGCCCAGCACAGGAAATAATTTGTATTTTTGGCTACAACTCCTCATTTCTATTCTAGGAATCAACAGACTTGCAACTGTCACTGATAATAATAATTTTTAAAAAATCAACCCTCTTCATAATTATTTGAGTATGAGTGAAGTTACTTTAAAAATAGCAGTTAATAATTAAAATATTAATCAGTAATAGACTCCAAAAGGATCCTCATAAGAACAAAAATGCTGTTCTAAAGGAAAGGAAATAAAAGGGTTGCTGGAAATATTCCCATAACACAGGGGATGCTGGGGTTCAGCACAAGGAATTCCAAGAGAAGAAAACTTTAAAAAATAAATAACATTAAAAAATAAATAACACTTAAAAATATATAAATAAACACCCAAAAGACCCCATAAATAAATCCCCAAAAAAAGCAGATTTGGGCATCAAGAACACGAAATAAAACTCCTGTAACTAAACATAAACTCCCCATTTTTCTGCACACAGAACCCAAAGGAAGAGTGAAGCTGAATTCCCTTTGGGAAAGAACAAAACTCCCCAAATTCTGTAATTTTAGGGAACTGGTTGCTGGAGATATTCCCATAACACAAGGGGTGCTGGGGTTCAGCACAAGGAATTCCAAGAGAAGAAAACATTAAAAAATAAACACATTAAAAAATATATATAAATAAAACACCCAAAAGACCCCATAAATAAACCCCGAAAAAAGCAGATTTGGGCATCAAGAACACAAAATAAAACTCCTGTAACTAAATCCAAACTCCCCATTTTTCTGCACACAGAACCCAAAGGAAGAGTGAATTCCCTTTGGGAAAGAACAAAACTCCCTGAATTCTGTAGTTTTAGGGAAGTGGTTGCTGGAGATATTCCCATAACACAAGGGGTGCTGGGGTTCAGCATCAAGGAATTTCCAAGAGAAGAAAACATTAAAAAAAGTAACACTAAAATATATATATAAATAAAACACCCAAAAGACCCCATAAATAAACCCCGAAAAAAGCAGATTTGGGCATCAAGAACACGAAATAAAACTCCTGTAACTAAACACAAACTCCCCATTGTTCTGCACACAGAACCCAAAGGAGGAGTGAACTGAATTCCCTCTGGGAAAGAACAAAACTTCCCAAATTCCGTAATTTTAGGGAACTGGTTCTTGGAGATATTCCCATAACACAGGGGGTGCTGGGGTCCAGCACAAGGAATTTCAAGAGAAGAAAACATTTAAAAAAAAACATTAAAAAAATATATATAAATAAAACACCCAAAAGACCCCATAAATAAACCCCGAAAAAAGCAGATTTGGGCATCAAGAACACGAAATAAAACTCCTGTAACTAAACACAAACTCCCCATTTTCCTGCACACAGCACCCAAAGGAGGAATGAACTGAACTCCCTGGCTGCCCAGCCCTGGCAGGAGCTGTGCCCTCACCCTGGCTGGCAGTGCTGATGCCCAGGTGGGTCAGGTTGGCAGCGAGGTTCCCGGTGCTGTTGGAGCTGCTCAGGGCTGGGAATGTGGATTCCTCGGGGTCCAGGGGCGTGGGCAGAGGGGAGGGGAAGTGGATGTTGGTCAGGTCCGGCAGGGAGCCGCCCGTGTTGTGCGTGGCAGGGATCAGGGCTGTAGTGTTCTCCTGGTCAGCTGATGGGAAGATGCTACATTGAGGAGGAAAAAAAACCCCAGAATTAATGAATGTTTCAGCCTGGACAGGGGTTTTTAAAATGTAGTTAACAAGAAAAATTCGTAAAGTTTTTTTTTGGTGTTTTTAAAATTTATTTAACGAGGAATTCCATAAAGATGTTTTTCAGCTTTTGAAAATGTATTTAACAAGAAAATTTCATAAAGAAGATTTTTTAAAATACATTTTTAAAATTTATTTAACGAGGAAGTCCATAAAGATGTTTTTTAGCTTTTTAAAATGTATTTAAAAAGAAAATTTCATAAAGAAGATTTTCTTTTATCTTTTTAAAATTTATTTAACAAGGAATTCCATAAAGAAGAATTTTTGAACTTTTTAAAACGTATTTAACAAGAAAATTTCATAAAGATTTTTTTAATGTATTTTTAAAATTTATTTAACGAGGAATTCCATAGAGATGGTTTTTAGCTTTTTAAAATGTATTTAACAAGAAAATTTCACAAGAAGATTTTTTTAAATATATTTTTAAAATTTATTTAACGAGGAATTCCATAAAGATGTTTTTTAGCTTTTTAAAATGTATTTAACAAGAAAATTTCATAAAGAAGGTTTTTTTGGATATATTTTTAAAATTTATTTAACGAGGAATTCCATAAAGAAGAATTTTTGAACTTTTTAAAACGTATTTAACAAGAAAATTTCATAAAGATTTTTTAATGTATTTTTAAAATTTATTTAATGAGGAATTCCATAGAGATGTTTTTTAGCTTTTTAAAATGTATTTAACAAGAAAACTTCATAAAGAAGATTTTTTTGATATTTTTAAAATTTATTTAACAAGGAATTCCATAAAGAAGATTTTTTGAACTTTTTAAAATGTATTTAACAAGAAAAATTCATAAAAAAGATATTTTTTTTATCTTTTTAAAATTTATTTAACAAGGAATTCCATAAAGATGTTTTTTAGCTTTTTAACATTTAGTTAACAAGAAAATTTCATAATGAAGATTTTTTTGAACTTTTTAAAATGTATTTAACAAGAAAAATTCATAAAGAAGTTTTTCTTTTTGGATATATTTTTAAAATTTATTTAACGAGGAATTCCATAAAGATGTTTTATAGCTTTTGAAAATGCTTTTAACAAGAATATTCCACCAAGAAGATTTTTTGATCTTTTTAAAATTTACTTAACGAGGAATTCCATAAAGATGTTTTTTAGCTTTTTAAAATTTAGTTAACAAGAAAATTTCATAAAGAAGATTTCTTTGATATTTTTAAAATTTATTTAACGAGTAATTCCATAAAGAAGATATTTTCAAGCTTTTAAAAATGCTTTTAACAAGAAGATTTCATAGAAAAGATATTTTTGAGCTTTTAAAATGTATTTAACAAGAAAATTTCAAAAAGAAGATATTTTTGAGCTTTTAAAATTTTACTTAATAATGAATTCCGTAACAAAGATTTTTTTTGAGCTTTTTAAAATTTATCTAACAACGAGTTCCATACAAAAGATATTTTGTTAAAAATGTTCTTAACAAGAAAATTTCATTAAGAAAATATTGCTGAGCTTTTAAAAACGTTTTTAACAAGAAATTCCATAATGAAGCTGCTTTTGGTATTTCTGACTCTCAGTCAGAGGTACTGTTTTGTACCCAGAACCTTCCCAGAAAATTCCAAAGCAACAGGATATTCACAGATATTCAGTCCACAGTTTTACTTAAAGATCTCAGTGCTCTTAAAATAAAATAAAACAAAAAATTGCTGAGAACTTACTTGATTCCTGGAACTTCACAGGATTTAGGTCTCGATGACCCAGTCTGGAATAGAAGGGAGAGGGATTTAAAGGCAAAGATGCTGCTGGAGGGTATTGACTCAAGAGATATTTCAATTATTAAGTTTAATTTAATCATTGCTGTGGAAGATCTAGGAGCTTTTAGAAGATATTTATCATTTTTTTGTTTTGTTTGGCCCAACAAATCTTCAGTTTCAAGAGTTTCTCCTCACGTAACCAAGCTTGTGCATTCACACACAAATAAAATCCTTTCTGATCTAACAGTTATTATTTGTTTTTAAACACAGCATTTAATCTCCAATCTCCTCAAGTAGTTTATTAATATTGACAGTAACTAAAGCATTCATTTATCTAAACATGTTCAGAAAATAAAATTTCTATGCTTTGAAAGGTGCAATTCCCACCTTTTTAGTGTCCCAGCCTTGCTTAGAGAGGGTTTTGTCTGCATCAGAGGTGGTTTCTTCCATTCCAGGGACAGTCAGCAATAAAACTAAAAAAAGGAGATGAAAAGGAATCATTAAGAATCAATAATATTCAGCTTCTCACTGAGACATTCTCAGATTGGAGGTTTCACCTCTGGGAAAATCTGATGAAGTTTAAATTATCCAGGAAGATGAAACAGTTGCATTCTGTTGTTTAAAAACCCCAAAGATTCCTGAAACCAGACTGAAATTGTATTTAATTCATTATTAAACCAGTGAGACCTAGAAAACCCCACCCAAATAATACTTAAAACAATCTGGCTTCCAATTTATTCTGCCTAGATGTCCATGGAAGGGTTTATTTCACATTTATTTCCCCATCTTTTGCAATTTGCACAAGTGATGAAGAGCCTGAACATCCAAAGGGCTTCCAAGAGGACAATTCCAGTGGGGAAAATCCAATCTCTCCTCCCTGGGATGGAGAAAACACCACAAAGCTGTAATTCCATCCTGCACGCCCCAAGGACTTTTCTTTGTTGTTTAAGGTGGCAAAGAAACAAACAACAAAAAAAGCCCAGCCAGGGAGAGATGAATGAATAAAAACATCTCACACTGAGGAATGTAAATCCAGATTTCTGGAATTCTGCTCTGGATGAACATTTCCCAAGGATTTCCAGCTCCAGCAGCACATGGAAGAGCTGCAGGACAGCACAGACGTGTCCAAGGCTGCTGCTGTGTGTTCACAATCCCTGGGTGCTTGCTGAAGGATTCAGTTCAGGAGTTTTCCTCAGGAGCAGGGAATTTGAAGGCTGGAGAAGACCTTTGGGATGAGCAATTCCCGATTTTCCCGAGCTGGAGCAGGCACAGGGCCCAGCAGAGGGCACCAGAACTGAGGGTGCCGGGCCTGCTCCAGCCTGGGATTGTTCTGGGATTGTTTGGAATCTGCTCCTCCCAGGGGATGAGCCCCGGGTCAGGAATAAACACGGGGTGAAGCCTCTGCTCCTTCCCTCTGTGCTCCTGACTGAAATTGGGAATTCCACGCTGCTCCAAGAGTTCCTCCAGAGCTCTGGCAGAGCTGAGAGCTCAGCACCAGAATCCCACCAGGCCAAAGGATCCTCCCCAGGGCAAGAATGACAAAATCTGGGGCTCAGGAAAACGTTCTCCCTTCATTTTGTGTGGTTTTCCCTGGATTTCAGCACCCAGAAAGGTGAATGTGATCCAACTGTTGTGTCAGCACTCCTGATCTTTACAAGCACAGGGAGCCCAGTCCCTGGGGATTCCATTGTTGTCAATCTTTTTATCCTTTTTTCCTTCCCTGCTCACCTCTTTTCTGCTGCATGTCCTGTGACCCTCCTGAAAAGGATTCCTGCTGAGCTGGAGTCATGGTGCTCTGGTGCAAGGCAGAATCAGAATTTGTCCTGAGAGAAAGCAAAACCCACAATATTTTTCTTGTCAGCTTCACTAAATAAAACAATTTTCCTCTCAGATAAACTCAATAACTCAGTAAAACCTCAGTATTGTGCATTAAAACCCCAAAACCTCTGTATGGCAGGAACCAGGCAGAATTTCCTTGTGAAACAATCAATTTGCAGAACAAATTAGTTCAAGTTTGAAGAGCAATTGTTTCAATAATGGGATTGAGAGGAACACAGGATAAATTGGTTGCCCTTGTTAGAACAGAGTTTTATCTGCTTTGTTCAGATTAAACATGATCAAGTAATGCCATTTTTAAGCTGTTTAGCCATACTTTGGTTATTGTGCTGGCTGAAAAACAAACATTCCTGGTTGGGAGGAGGAAAAGGAATGGTTCAGGATGTTGTGGAGATGGGAATTTTCGTGGCCAACACATCTCAGGATGAACTCTGTGAGTGAGGCCACTCTCAAAAAAGTGTAACTCTGTGTTCCTTCCCACTGGAACATTCCCAGCCCAGCCCAGTTCCTGCACCCAGAGGAATATCCAAGTCTTGGGCTGTGCCTGGGAACTTCTGGATTTTTAAAGATTTTTAAGGATTTTTAAAAATCAAACTTGAAGGATTTACCTTTAAAAAGGTACCATTAAATAAAGGTATCACTTGCAGACACCTTCATTTTAAAGCTCATTTAAAACCAGCACTGCTGGATGAAAAACTCAGCTTCTGAGTTTCAGAAGGCAGAATTCCAAGCTGCTGCAGTGTCAGAGGAGACCCCAAGCCCCCCAGGATGGTGGCACCCACCTTCTCCAGCTCGTGTCCGACGGCGGTGACAGGTACACGGTGCCATAGGGGCAGCTGTCCACGTGGGCCAGGGTTAAGGCAGCAACACTTCCCACTCCAGCAGGAAATCTTTTTCCCAACAATAATTCCAATTATCCTGTCAGAACCACTGAACTCACAGATTCTCTGTGGGGAGCTGTAAAAGGATCTCAACCCAAAGTATGATCTGGATTGTTGTAATATCTGTGCAGTAAAAATCCTTCCTTCTTTTCCATGGATTTAAGTCCTGGTGCCTCCACCCTCGTGTCACACATCCCCTCCAGCCCCATCAATCCCAGCTGATTTTAAACCTGTCAGAAATGATCAGCTCATTCCCATCCCCAAATGCCAAAGGGATGAATCAACCTGCACCGAAATGCACGAGGAGCTGCAAAGGAGAATCCTGGCTTGGCTTTGCTCAGCTCTGAGGGGAAACTCCATTTCCCCACGGCAGCCCTGACCTGGCAGGGAATCATGGAATGGGTTGGGTTGGGATGAGAGGATCCAGAGCTGGCAGTGAGGGTGCACCCAATCCCAGTGTCCATGTCACCCTTAAATGTCCCCAAACCAGCTCTGAGGATGCCACTTGTCACTGGTGTGCACTGGACACTGAGCCATTGACCACAGCCCTTTGGACACATCCACCCAGCCAATTCCTGATGCACTGATCCATCCACCAAATCCAGTGCAGACACCAGGATATCCCATGGGACAGAGCCAGGTGCCTTGCAGGAGCCCAGCTGATGATGGCAGCAACCCCAGCAGAGAAAGCCACCAAATTTACAGGACATCTCTGCCCTGAAGCCCTGCTGGGTGTCCCCAGTCCATCCAAGCATCGCTCATCTCCACAGGGATCATTATCCCCATGGAAAGCCAAGGAAAGCTGAACTCTTGTTTTACACAAAGGAGGAATTTATGGATGAAATCCCAGCTTGGGAAAAGCAGTGACACAGAGCTGGGGGTGAGGAGGGGAGGAGTGCAGAAATGCATCCCACACCCCAGGCAGGTGTTTCCATATAGGGAAAGGCTTAAGAAACACCCCAAGACCTTTTAAGGGAAAAACTCTAGAAGTTTCTATGCCCCTTGATCACAACTGGCTCAGTACCAAGACAAAAACACTTACAGGTCTCTTTACCTGTTCCTCAGAAATGTAGCTATTCTCTATCGGGCTGTTTGCCAAAAAACCCACCCAAATCATTCAATACTTAAGGGAGAGCAGGAGGCTGCTCAGTGCATTCTCAGGGTGCTGTAGCAGCTGTGTGGGACCTGCCCTTACACTGTGAACAGCTTTGTTCTTTTGGTTTGGGATTATTTTCTTCTTTCATTAAAACCTTTTTGCTTTTTCAAGACACGCTCCATCGTGCCCACCTCACCATTATTTTAAGCCATTCTCTGCGAGGTGCTGGACACCCTCAGAGGTAAATACAGAGCTAAACACATCTGGCTCCTCCAGAAATCCAATCCAGAGGAGCAGGGAGCTGTGCCCAGCGCAGGCAGTGGTGGTGGCCCAGCCCTGCTGCCAAGGATATCTGCCTGCCGTGCTTGTCCACGGAGAGCGGGCGGCGGTGCGGCGAGCCCAGGCGGTTGCGGTCCCGGTACACCCTGTCCACCAGCCCGTGGTGCCGCGTGGTCCTGCTGGTGTCCAGCGCCGACGACTGGAACGGGGTCTGGGAGAGACACGGGGATTATCCACAGGGAAACACCTCCCCAGCCTGCCCACAGCTTCCTCCTCCTCCTCCTGCGCCAGGCTGGGTCATTCTAAGGAATCAGACTCAAAACGAGATGTGGAGCTCGTGGCGTTTTGTTTTTCCTCCGACAACTTTTTATTTTATTTTGGGAAAGTTGCTTCCTGCAGAAGGGGCCATGCTGGAGCTGCCCTGGCCTGGCTCAGCAGCCCTGAACCCCCGGGGCTGAGCGTGGCAGGAGCTGCCAGCTGCTGTCCACATGCCCTTGGTGCAGCATGCAGGGTGCATCCAGGAGGAACATGCCGACATCCAGAGCCTGATCCCAGGGCAGGAGATGCAGGGAGGAGCTGCACGCTGAGCTCAGCATTCCCCAGGACGCGCTGCCTGCTCTCAGGGCTGCCTCTCACCCCTCCTTGCAGCAGATTTATTTTAAAGGGGACACTGAGAGAATGAAAAGAAAAGAAAAGCAGTTTCCTTCCTCCTCTGTCTGATGGTTTTGAAGTGATTTTCAGCTCCTTCAGTGACCCGAGGTGGGATGATCCCACCTGGACTCTTATCAGTACTGACATCCTGAGCAGCTGATTTCAGAGCAGGAGGATGGCAGGGGAAGGACAGGGAAGATGAATTCCCAGGCTAAACTGGAAAACTTTCACATTTTCCACAGCCCTTCCCAGTGTATACCTGGGGGGGGGACAAAGGAAGTACCGAGGGGTCAATCTCTGCTCGTACTCCACCAGCAATTTATGGGTCTCCAGGGAGAAAAAACCTCCCCAGCCCTGCACTCCCTGCCAATGTGAACAGCTTTGCTGAGTCCCTCAACACCATCTGTTTGGAAATCCAAAATTTCCTCCTCCATTCAGGTGCTGCACGTGGCAAATGCACTGTCCTGTCTGCCAAGCCATGAAACCATCTGGCTCCCACATTCATCCCTTTTTTTTGCTTTTTTGCTTTTCTTTTTTTTTCCAAGTGTCAGCTTTGGCTGTTGAAAAGATTATTTCTCTAAAGCTTTGCATTTATTTTGAAAGGCTTTGTTTGTATGAACTTTTTAAAGAGTCTTTCTACTATTTTAAACTCTTTTCTCTTCAGCAAATATTGGGCTCCTCACCCTCTCTGCACACACAGGCTGTGTTAACAGAGCTGCAGAGGGGCTGTGGTGTTTATTTTCTCATTTCAGGGCCAACATTTTATATGCAGCAGAATATTTAAGGCAACAGGGGACTAGAAGGGAGCACAGTGACTTTTTACAGGACTCTCAGCACTTCAGATCATGGGGTTTGTGCTTCACTTCCTCACTTGGCTGAGGAATCTCAAACAGAACCTCAATTTTAAGGGTTTTAAATTCAAACACGGTACTTTAATCTCTGCTGCAAGCACTGAACAACAATCCCCACACAGGAGTGGGGATATTCATTATTCCAAAGGGACAAAAGGTCTCAAACTCCTCCTTTTTTTTCTGTTGTTACAGCCCAAAAGGCAGCAAAATTTGCAAATACGTGCTTGGAAGGTCAACAGGAAAAGCAATTTCCTATGTCAGTGGTGTCAGCACAGAGCTGCTAAAAAAGGAGCAGCCAGCCTGGAGCACAGGGAGTGCAGAGCTCACCTGGAATTTAAAGGGAGGCCAAAGCATAAAACTATAAAGACAAAAAGTTCTATGTAAAAACAGGTATTTCTTAGGTTTTTACCTTTTTTTTAGCACAATTTCCTTATTAAAAACACAATAAAAATCTCATTTGAGTGCAGCAGTGGCCCAAATAAATGTGGAATGTGTCCCAGCTCAGGGCTACAGTTTATAGAAAGAGGGATTTTGGGGTAATGCTGTTCCCTGGCTTTCCAGGAACCAAGATCCCAAAAGAATCCTGAGTTTAGGGAAACAAAAAACACCTGAGGAAATGGGTATCACCTCCAACAGGTCTGGCTTCTCTCAGCAACCTTCCTATAAAATTTATTTAGGGCCCAACACCAGGACAACGTTCCTGGAATAAAATTCCCCATCTCTGCATGGCATGAGATATTTAAATATAGGGGAAAAAACGGATTAAAAAATCAATAGAGCATCAATTTTATTTGGGAAAATGAAGAACTAAAAGGGTTTCACTCCCCTGAAAAACATTCAAGGGTTTGAGACCAGACCCAAAATCCCCAAACCACAAAAAAAAAAAGCAGCTCAATACAGACAGGAAGGAAAAAGCTCAGTGCTCTCCAAGTGTCCTTTTAGGATTTATCAGGAAATAAACCCAGGTGAGGTGGATGAGGGGGAAGGAGGAGTGGTACCTACTGCTGGGTTGATATTTCGGTGCCTCCTGGTGCCAAGCAGGATTTGGGAATTCATTCTGCCCTTCCCCATGGATTTAAACATGCAGGCTGAGTGCACATGCTCAGAGATTGCTGGAACCACAGGCCAAGACTGAATAATCCACTGTCTGCACCAAATAAACCCCCCAAAAAACCAGAAATAACCACATGACAGCAAGTCCAGGGAAGTCTGCACAGGAATTATTTGCATGTTCCAGACTGGGATGCATGGCAAAACCTGGAGTTGTGTGGCAGCCCTGCAGTCCTGTGGAGCTGGGGGGGTGAATCAAATAAATCCTGTGCACGGCAGAGCGGGTGTGCAGAAATACGTATCCACCTGGGCAAACGGGACCAGTCCTAAATACGTATTTGCACAAACCTAAAAACTTGTTTACCAAAGAGACAGGAACTGCTCCAAAGGCTTCAGCCAGAGCTCCGTTGTGCTGCAAATCAAAGAAGCAGAAGATGCTCAGACACCAACGCTCTCAGCAGGCACAACCACCCAGGCTCTGCCTTCACACCATCCCAGAGTCGTTTTTTGCAGTCGGTGCTTTCGGCTTCAGATTGGAAAAACCTGGAAAGCTTTTCCCCCCACTGCTACAAACACATGGGGTTGTTTGGTTGCTTGTCACCATTTGTTATCTGGAACAACATCAATTTGGTTTGGGTTTAGTGTGTGTGTGGAAAAAATATAGAAACCCCCAGGGTTTAAAAGGATGGTTTGTTTCCGTCTCCTCCTCCAGTCATTCATAAATTTTTGAATATTCCCTTTTCAGCAGTCAGGATTGAAACAGTCCAGGTAAAAATAATCAGTGATGGCCATCAAGCATAGAAATACTGAAATATTATTGTTTAAAAGGAATTCTTAACCTCCTTAACAAAAAGTTCAAGAGAAAAGCTTGAGCAGAGCAGACAGTGTGGAGTAACACTGAGGACTCCAATCCACTACAAACCTCTGCTCTGTGTTCCCCAAAGAATTAAAGATTAAAATAGAATTTTGCCTCTCCTCTTGATTCAAGCTTCTAACCTGCCCAAATTCAGCTGTCTGCACCTATTTCAAGAAGCAGTTAGACGAGGTCAGCAAGAGTTTCTCCATCTTTATTAGGCACCCTTCATCAGAAAACCACAAACTGCAAAATTTCCTTCCCACCACATCCTCGTGAGCTCAACTGTAACTGTGACTGCTCAAAAAAAAAGGAAAACCAAGGCAGAAAAGTTCATTATTTTGAGCACTCTAAATCAACTAAATGTGGAAATCAGGAATCCACAAAGTATCCACCAACTAATCCTGTCCTTGGACAACATCCTCTGTCCAAACATGCTGCAAAACAGCAAAATATTCACCTGAAACTCTCATTTTCTATCCAAGGTGCATCATCCCTGGGGTCACAAAACCCAGCCAGGATATTCTTATACATTTCCTCTCTAGCCAGCCCAAAGAAGTGATTATTCTGATACCACTTTGTGTCCCACTGCTCTTCTCTCCCAAAATTCCTCCCACAGAACAGGCACATCAATTCCTTCACCCTCCAGCTCCCAACATCACCTTTATTTCCTCTCACTTTGCCTTGAATTTCCAGCATCTTCCCAGATTTCATCAGGAATTGCATCTCTCAGATTATTCCTGACCCCAAAGCCTCACAACTAGGGACAGGAGAACTAAAATCTACCACAATCAATACAAAAAAAAAAAAAAAAAAAAAAAATCCCCAAACATCCCAAGCCCATCAGAAGTTTTTAAACCAGGGTGCTGACTTCTGGACCAGCAGCTGCCTGGGAGGACACACCAGAATTCATCACCAAACCCAAGGAAAAGCCCCTGAGCTCACCTGGAAGGGGAGATCCATGGCACTGTTCCCAATCTGATTCACATTTGGCAATGACCCCCCGTAGTACTGGCCACGACTCTGCCCCAGTTGCAAATATTGGGTTTTCTGCAGCTGTAGCTGAAAGAAAAGGAGGAGGAAAATAGAGTTTTAACTGTTTCCACCAGCACGACTTGACACTGTGATCACTGAGCATGGAAATCATTAAAAGGCATCCATCCAACTTTTACAAAGGAAGGTTGACCTTCTCCACAAGTTTCTTGCAGCACGAAAAGCCCTGGAGAAAGGGCACGGAGAGATTTCCAAGGGAAAGGCAGAGCCAGGTTTTCAAACAAAGGACAGAGAGGTTTTCACAGAAAACCCCTCCAGCCAAGGGATAATCAAACCACCACCAAGAATTCCCTGTGGGACAGGTACACATGGAAGTGAAGGGAATGGTCTGCAAAGCTTCTCTGAATTCCAGGTATCACCCTCCAGGAAAATATTCCAGGAGTTTGCCCATAGTTGGGGACATTTCTGGATGTTTATGTGGGATGCTGAGGACTGCTCAGGGATGTTCAGGGGAGCTCAGGGATGTTCAGGGATGTTCAGGGGTGCTCAGGGGTGTTCAGGGATGTTCAGGGATGCTCAGGGATGTTCAGGGATGTTCAGGGCTGCTCAAGGATGTTCAGGGCTGCTCAGGGATGTTCAGGGATGCTCAGGGATGTTCAGGGATGTTCAGGGGAGCTCAGGAACGTTCAGGGATGTTCAGGGGTGCTCAGGGCTGCTCAGGGATGTTCAGGGGTGCTCAGGGGTATTCAGAGATGCTCAGGGATGTTCAGGAGTGTTCAGAGATGCTCAGGGATGTTCAGGGATGTTCAGGGATGTTCAGGGGAGCTCAGGGCTGCTCAGGGATGTTCAGGGCTGCATAGGGATGTTCAGGGGAGCTCAGGGCTGCTCAGGGATGTTCAGGGCTGCTCAGAGATGTTTAGGGGTGCTCAGGGATGTTCAGGCATGTTCAGGGATGCTCAGACTGCCCACACCACACTGCCAGCACCCAGACAGGATGCAGAGAAAAGGCCCAGCCTGTTTATTCTGTGCCAACACTCTGAGGAGTATCCACAGAGGATCACAGAATTCCAGAATGATTTGGGTTGGAAGTGACCTTAAGGATCATCCCATCCCACCCCTGCTATGGGCAGGGACACCTCCCACCACCCCAGGGTGCTCCAGCCTGGCCTTGGGCACTGCCAGGGATGCAGGGGCAGCCACAGCTGCTCTGGGAATCCCATTCCAGCCCTTCCCCACCCTCCCAGGCAGGAATTTTGTATTAAAACAGTCCCTGAATACAAGCTCACCCTGAGGACAGCTCACGCATTTTCCTGACATTCAAACAATTCCTAGAAAACTCAAATCCCTTTTATTCACAGAATTTCCCCCAGAAGCCACCAATTTCCAACTGCACAGACAGTCAATATCTCTGTGCTTGAGCTGAGGGACCAAACTAATCCCTGACTTAGGAGATGACTCGTGGAGCTGAAACCTCTCCACAGAGCACAGGATCTCAGGATCACTGAGGTGGGAAAACAGCACCAAGATCAGGTCCAGCCTCTGCCAGGTGCTCTCAAAAGCCTCAGCTCTTAGGGCAAGACACCACTCACAAAGTGGTTGAGGGTTTTTTTTTATTTCTTCCTTAAAAAAAGGGGTAGATAATCCCCTCAGGCCAAAGATTCATAAAATATTCCCAGTTTTCCCTATCAAATGGCTCAGAAAGATCCCATGTAAGGAGCAGGAAAGGCCCCTTTGCTTTTCTTGTGCAATATTTTGCCACGCAATTCCTGAAGCAAGACATGAAATTAAGAGAAACCCTGTGCTGGTATCACTTAATGAGTCACAGCCCCTCCAACTCAGAGCACAAAAAGCACAATATCAGAACTAGCTGTGCTTTTTCCCTGGCCCCTGCATATGTTTTTGTTGTTAAGTAAAATAAAAAAAAATAATTTTAAAAAAAGCCTTGTTTTGGGATTTGGGCCAAGCATTGAAGTAACTATTTCAACAGGTGTTGGTTTCCTTTCAAGAACCTCCAAAAGGCACTCAGGGAGGAGGGGGTGGCTTTGTGTTTTTTTTAGGATTTTGGGGTTTTTTTCCTCAGGCTATTCCCACCTCAAAGCAGCACAGGACAAGGAGGTCAGGAGCATTTGTCTTTCTGCTGCACTTCCATGGCAATGAGGCGACCCCGAGAGCCGGGGAGAGCCCGGGGCTGTTCAATGGCCGGGCTGCATCATTAATTTTGGGGAGGATAAACACTCCTGCAGCTCGGTGCCAAAAGCAAGAGCAGCGATTGCTGCTCGCTGCTCTCATCCATCAGCACAGCGGGGAGAGCTGGCCTGCCTGCTCTGCTCAGCTCCTGCCTTTCAGGAGAGAGTGGCCCCCAGACTCCGCAGTTATTGGAGCCCATCAACAGCTGCCACTTGCAATCTGCGCAGATCAAGCGTGAGCAGAGCGGGGTTTGTGTCCTGAGCGCCTCCCGGCTCCGCCTTTTGGAGCTGGAAGGGAAGTTGGTTGGAATCTTAGGACCTCGCTGTCATTCCAGCAGGAAATCAGCACTGAAATCAGCTCTGGTTTTGAGCAGGGTTTGTGTCCTGAGCGCCTCCCGGCTCCGCCTTTTGGAGCTGGAAGGGAAGTTGGTTGGAATCTTAGGACCTCGCTGTCATTCCAGCAGGAAATCAGCACTGAAATCAGCTCTGTGTTGTTTGGTTTTTTTTTTCCTTCTCAGCAAAAACAAACAGAAAAAAAGCTGCAAATTTCTCAGAGATACCTCAGTGCACAGGGGGAAGCAGCACCAAAATCCAGAATAAAAGTTTGGGAAGGGACTTTAAATATTATTTCATTCCACCCCACAAGTTCCACTATCCCAGGTTGCTCCAACCTGGCCTTGGACACTTCCAGGGATGGGAAATCCACAATTTCAATTCAATTTCAATCCACAATTTCTCTGAGCAATCTGTGCCAGGGCCTCCCCACCCTTTAAGAAAACAGATGCTGTGACTAAAATTGAATTTCATTTTCCTCTCCATCCACCCTGCCAGGTGGAGCAGGTACATGGCACCACTGGGGGATGAGGTTTGGAGAGGGGTTTGATTTTAAAAGGAAACAACAAAAAGGAAAAGCCTTTTCTTAATAGAAAAAAAATCCCATTACTCTGGAAATGTTAACAAGTCTCAGGGCAGCCCCAAGGTTATCTCCTGGGCTTGGATTCAATTAGTGCAATTTGGATTCTGGATGAAATTTCGACAGGAAAGGATGATAAGGAATTACTGAGCGCTCACCAGATTTATTAATTTCATGAAGCCACGAGAACTCGGTGACTCCACACTGCAGCTTTTCCATTTCTCTGTGCTGTGGCCAAGAGCAGCTCCCTGACAGCTGAAAATATTGCTAAATATCCCAGTTCCTTCCCAAGGAAGCTTTTGGTAAGGAAACAGCTTTTGCTTGTTAAACCACTTTATTTCTGCTTGGTTTTCTTGTTCTGAAGAAATGTTCCCCAAACGCCAGATCCTAATGGAATCTGTATTTTTCCTTCCACCAGCCTTTCTCTTACTCCACTCAACTTTAAATCTTCATTTTTTTTCTTTAAAATCCAATTTAATCACAAAAAAATCATATAGTTTATATGAGAGACATCCATTTTTCCATTTGGGTTACCATTTGCTGGACACACAGCTGTTTGGAGGGAGAGATTCAAGTTCTACAGTTTAAAAAATAATTTAAAAAGACAGGAACAAAACCCTAAACACAAATCCAGTTTTCCTACAGACTTTCTAATAGGCAGATGGCAATTAAATGAAGCATTTATTAAGAATTCAATACTTGAAATTATTGAAATTCTTTCCTGAAAAATTCTGAGTAAATTACAAATCTGTGGGCAGAACTTATTGGGAAGTTTGGCAATTCTGGCACTGTGAACCAACCCAAACCCACTGTAAAGGTTTTTTCTTAAAATGTCTTTTTTAACAGATGAAATCTGGACTGCCAGAACGATAATAAAAGGGTGGAGTGTCCGTTTGATAAAACCCCAGATACCTGATGACTACAGGAAGCCAAGATTTGGTGATAATGGCTTTTTCACTGCCTTGCAGTTTCCACACCGAGCTCTCTCATAATTTCATTTTTTACCTTTACAAAAACCCCTTCCTCTTTAGCAGCTCCAGCCTAATAAGCAGCAAAAGCAGCGCAGATTAAAATTAGAAAAGCATTATTAAAGCTTAATTGGGACTTCAGTTCTGCTGGCAGGATTTAGGGGCAGTTTTAGAGGCTGCATTATTGGGAAATCCCCTTGTGCTGAGCAGAGTTTGCTTGGCCAGGGCTGAAATTGCCCAGGAATTTTCACCTGGAGCACCCAGGCCCTGCTGCAGGCTTTGGGATTGGTGTCAGCACTGGATTTTGGATGTGAGGAATTTCCCTGAGCGCTGAGAGGAAGCAGAAGGCAAAGAGGCTCCCCAGGTCCTGCTCTGGCTTCTCTCTGCAGCTGGAATTAAACACCAAGTCAAACAAACCCTGCAGTTCCTGCTGCCATCCCAGCGGGATTGGAGCCTTCAAAGGGAGATTTCTCCCCATTCACAATCCTCCTGTTGATAAGAAAAGCAAATAAAAGCTTAAAAAGAAAGAGACTTTAACAGGGATGTAATGATTCCAGGTTAGATTTAGTGGCAGTGCTGCCACCAGCTACAAATCACCTCATTAACCCTTTAATTATTTAAAAAGTTCTTTAAGGTGCCAAAAACTCTCCAAATGCCCAGACTTTGCCTCCTCAAGGGAAGCCTTTTCTGTTAAAAAAATTCACATAATTTTAAAAACTCAAGACTTGCTACTCAAATAATTACTACAATTAATACACATTCAAATAACTGCTCGTTTATGAACTCGCCCTCCCTGAAAACTGCCTGGAATTTCTTTAATTCACTGAGGAAGGAACCACAAATGAATAAGAGAAAAGCCTGGGAAACCAAGGAAAAGGGAATTTCTGTGTTGGCCACGATTTTGTTCATTCCAGCATCCCCAACCTGAACATGAAAATCAATAATGAGCAGACACAAAGTTCTGAGCACAGAACAAGTTCCAGGGGCAGAGGATTTGGTTTTAGATCCCAAACTGTTCCCATCTCAGGGATCCTCCTGGAAAACGGGAATAATCCCAGCAGAGGAATTTTGGAAAAGTCGTTCTGGAACTCCTCCTGAAGGTTTAATGATCCCATCAGCAACTCAAAGTCTGAGTGGTGCTCCAAGCCTGGAGCAATCCAGGGAAAAGTGGGGATAAATGAAGATATTCCAGATATTCCAGAGGCTCCCAGTCAGCCACCACCACCTCTGGATCCCACTGGGGAATGAGGATAAATGAATTAAAACATCCTGCTGCTCCCAGAGAGGAGATGAATGAAGGTTGGGAAGACTTCTGGATTTTTTAATCTCTATAATGCTTTTAGAGCTTGGGTGAATACTGATTGTTTTTATAATTTTATCATGTTTTGGATAATTCATAGCAAATAATTACAAACATTTCCATCATTTACATGTTACTGATATAAATTCACCCCGTGTTGTTATCAAATAGTTCAATAGGTGGCTGAAGAGATGGATTTGCAAGTTCAGCTTTTAATTCCCTGTGTAATTAAAAATTAATATGATGAAATCTAACAACAGCAACATTTTCACCTCAGCAGGCACCTGTAATATGTAAATAATGGAGTTTATCTCCAGTGCCCTGATAAGTGAGGGAAATAAATTTCACGGTGCAAAGCCACATGTTTGAAATTGTCTTTCAGAGAAAGAAAAAGGTGTGATAACAGCGAACCACAGCTCGAATTCTGTGATAAAACACCCTGGTCCTCTAGGAAAGGACTTGAGCCAGAGGGAGATAAAAGATAATCTGAAATTCCAGCGAGGTGAGCAGGCTGCTGTCAGCTGAGAGATAAAAAAGGGGCTCTGAAATCCCAGGCAGCGCCTGTGTGAACACCCTGAGAGCGACACCGGCGCTTTCTCTGGGGATAATCAGCATTTCACGGCCACGGGGAAGAGGGAAGGGGATCCAGAGGCAGCTCCTTCCCCCTCCCCAGCCTCATTTGTCAGGATAAAGAGCAGAGGAGCCTGTGCCTCTCTCTGCCTGGGCTGTCACACTCAGGAAGAGGCAGATTTCTGAAGTCACCGATTTCCTGCCGTTTCCAGCCGCGCTCCAAGAGCAGCAGAGGCTCCAAAGGCGCAGCTGTTCCTCCCAGGAAGGAGGGGAAAGGAAATGAAGGCTGAAGTTGAGAGGAAAGGGATAATCCACAGTGAGAGCAGCTGCTCTGCCTGCCTCGCTTGGGACTTCAGAGATTCCAGCAGCAGCTTGGAACAAAATGTTTTGCAACGGTTTGGGGTGGGTTTTTGTTTTTTTTTTTGAATTTTCAGGGTGTTTTCAGTGTCATGAAAGTGAAGATTTGAAGGCTGGCTCTGGACAGAGGAGGGAGGACAAGCCCAGCACAAGTTTCCCTTGTTGCCTGTGCCAATCCTTGCTGGCCTTCCCAAGGATCTTGGTGTCCTGGAGCGATGGATTTTGCAGGGGATGGGACAAGCAAAGAGCCAAAACAGGAAGCCAAATGTCTACCAGAAACCAAGTGAAAATTACCCCAAAAACTGCAGACATATGGGATGAACTGGATGTGACCCCGGGCTCGTGGAACTGCTACATCATTGTTTACTCCTCCAGCACCACAACTGTCACTCCAGTCACTTTTAAGGATTTGTTCCATTATCCCATCACCGTGTTCAGGACACAAACACAGCTCTCAGGCCAAGCAAACGCAGCCAGGAAGAACAAAAATGCAGGGAAAGGCCAAAAAAAAGCATTTTTGTTGCTTTTTTTTTTTTTTTTTTTTGAAGGGAAGGAAGCTGTTGTAATATCTTGGAATTTAGCAGCCACAAAAGAGCAGCAGTTTTGTTTCTGCCACTGAGACACTTCCCAAGCAACTCCTTCCTCAGAGCTGAGCTGAGGACACAAGGCCAGCCTTGATTTTCAGGGATTTTGATTTTCACCCCCAGTGCACAAAACCACCCAAATTTTCTCAAAAACTTCAGAAATTAACAACAAAACTTGGGAGGTGACACCTCCAAGGACCAGGAGCAAAGGGTTGTGGGATTGTCCCAGCTCCCACCAGCTCAGCACAGAGCAAAGGGGAAGCAAAATCCTCCTCTTCCATCTCCTGGAATGAAACAGGAGCTCCATGAAAAAACAACCTGGGATTCAGAAAAAGGTGTTTTCATCATGAGTGTAATGAAAACTGCCAGGCCCAGGGAAGGGCACAGCGAGGCAGCTGCCTTGAGAATTTCTAAATCTGATTATTTTTAAGGTTACCTGATAGCATTGCTTCAATCCTGCACTTCCAGTGGCTTCCCAGGAAAATCCTGAGGTCTCAAAGGCTGCAACACCTGCAGGAGGCCCCAGCAGCTGCTGAAAAACCTCTCCAAAATTAAGGCAGAACTGCAAATTCTGTGCTCTGACAGAGGGGAAGGAGGTGATGGAGTAAGTTCTTATCTCCAGTCTGTGATGAGCTGAGGAGGGCATTCCCACCCTTTGGATTTGGGACTAACACCACTCATTTTTGCAGGCTGCATGTCCAGGAAGCAGAAAATTGGGAGGCAAGGATCACTGCTTTGTTATCATCAGACTTTGGGCACTTGGGTGACTCGTGGAGAACAGGAGACAAAGCAAACCCAGAAAATAACCCCAAAAGACAACCCAAAAAAGCAGCCACACAGCCCTACCCCACACAGCTGAGATGCAACACAGCACTCACTACAAAACAACCTAAAATAAATTTCTCACAAACAAGTCTGAGTTAAAAGGGACCCATCAGGATCAAGCTAAAATAAAATTATTACAGAATACACTGAGTTAAAAGGGATCCAGCAGGATCAAGCTAAAATAAATTTATCACAGATTAGGCTGAATTAAAAGTTCTTCCTTGACCCATCAGGACCAAGCCCAACTCCTGGCCCTGCACAGGACACCCCAAGAATCCCAACTCCGAACTGCAATCCAAATAATCCTTTGCAAAGAGCATTACAGTCCAGTCAAATAAATTTCATTCATAAGAGCTGAGATGTTATTGATCAGCAAAGGCCAGGCAGGAATCAGCTGAGCCCTGGCCAAGCCCCAGCGCTGCACTTTTAGCACTCCAAGAGAGCCAATTATTACTCATGAGTTCATGTTTTCTTCACCTTCCTGTTGAAGAGATTATTTAAGGCCTCAAATCACTTAACTGGATTGTTTTGTCCTCTTATGAGTCATCTCCAAATTCCAAGGCCCCATTAGATTCTCCTTCAGGAGCTGCAAGCAGCTCCCCAGGTTGCCTGAGCTATAAAACCGTGAGGAAACGGGGCTGGAAAAATCACCCAGGCTCGGAGCTCTCCCCCAGCTGCCTCCTCCAATTCCTGTGAAATTGGAAAGATCTCACACCCCAACACTATTTACAACCCTCAAAATCCACAGTGCACTCAAATACTTTTTTTTTTTTCCCCCCAGGAAAAAAATCAACTTTTTCTTGTGAACCAAAAGAACCAGAAAGAGGAGGGGAGAAAAGAGGCGACAGCATTTAATGCTGTGATTATTTTTTATTCTTTATTGCTGTTTTATTTCTTTTCTTATCTCTGAACAGTGAAAACAGAGAAAAACTGCATTTTTCTCCCCAAAATGAATGAATATGAATCAATGGGGAATCATTAGGAGCACACCTCGCAGGACTTAAACAAACAAACAAAACCATAATAATAAAGAATAAACCTTTAATGCACAGGCTGCGACTCGGGTGTTTAAAAACACTTTTGCTATTTCTGGTGAACAAAGGTTTACTGTTGAAAACTTCACAGTCACAACTGAGCAGCAAAAACAGGATACAGCAAACTGGAGCCTTAAAATAGTGACTATTCTTCCGAGTTGTGCTCTATCGCCGGGCAGGGAGCCAAGCAAAGCTACAACAGGCACCAAACCTGATTTGAGAGCTTTGAAAAACAAACCCCAGCCCGTGGCAGCTCAGCGAGTGCCACCCTCCTTCCCTGCCAGGCTTTCAGCGAGAGGCAGGAGTGGATGCTGCTGATAATTCAATAGAGAGCAGAGCACAGGGCTCCTGCTTGAAGCTCGTTTGTTATTTGATATCCAGAAGGCAAAGGATTCTTTTGGTTGTGTTAGAAAAATCTTGTTTGGTTTTGGGAGGGTTATTAGCTGACAATGAACTGTGCAGAGAAATGGGATGCAAGGATGACTTTGGTTTTTTTTTGTTATCAGCAAACTTTGGGCACTTGGGTGACTCGGGAAGAAGAGGAGACAAAGCAAAGCCAGAAAATAACCCCAAAAAACAGCCCCAAAAAGCAGAGAGACAGCTCTACCCCACACAGCTGAGGTGCAACACAGCACTCATTGCTACAAACCGACCTGAAAGAAATTTATCACAGAGAAGGCTGAGTTAAAAGGGACCTTCTTAAAGCAAATATTCCTTCTGAGCAGGGATCTGATGGAGAACGCCAGGAAACAATTGTCCAGCTTCAATAAAAAGTTCCTCAACCATCCCCATTCCTCCTATTGAAATGCCTCAGAAAAGCTGAAATAAAAGCAGAGATGCCCTCATTAAGTAAGATAAAAATAGCTTTTATGTTCCATTTTTTATTTTTAGCTAAAGAATGAAAATTCAGTTATGTAACCCTACAATTTTCGTAAATTGGGAGCCAAGCAGGGCATGTTTGCACTCTTTGGGGTTCAGGGGCACCTCACTCTGCCCTCAGAGTGGCCAAAAGCTACAGGAAATTGTTTGTGGCTTGAAAATGTGGCCTCAGCCAACCCTTCAGGTATCGAAAATATCCCAAATATCATCAGAGTCCAAATTCTTCGAATGCAAAAGGCTCATTCAGCACAATCATCTCCCTGAACCAGAGGCAAATCTAATTACAAGGAGAAGGTCAATCAGACATTTGAATCTGAGCTGGCTGCTGGAAACTTGTGCAATACTTAAGATATTAAATAAATATTAAATCAGATCTTCTCGATCCCTCTTGCTGCCAGGAATAAATACAATCTACACCGAGACTCTGCAAGGAAGCAGAAAAAGTGAGGAGTCGGGGTATGAAACAATCCCTGCCTTCCCTTCTCCCACGGAGGTTTTTTATTCCTTTAATCCAGCTTACAGATGTTGAAATCCCACTCTGAGGCTCCAGGGCTGGAAAAAAATCTCCTGCACAGCTTCACAGGCTGCTCCTCCAACAGGTCTGAAGAGGCCCCATCCTGTCACCAACAACTGCTCCTCTGTCTGAGGTGGGAGCTATCACCATCTGCCTGGAAATTCATATATTTGGGGATATCAACTCCAATCCCCTCCCCTCCGAGACCTCGGCCGTCCAAGGAAAATAATATTCACATAAATAGTAAGAGCTGGGTACCAAAATTTAATTGAGAATTCATCTGCCAGAGCTGCAGTGTGCAGTTAACACATCTTACTGCTCAGGAGTGATAAGTAACCAGAGTAAAACCACCAGCGAGCAGCTCAGCAGGGAGAGCACAGAGGAGATTTTCCCCCATCATCAGGAAAAGTGATAGACCAGGCAAAGGAAGGAAAAGACACTTGGAGAAAATCTGCCTGTGAAGCAGAGACTTTCAGCCAGGGCTGTGGAATTCTTGCTGCAGCCTCAAGCTGCAGCACTTCAGCCTCCTCCACTTCATTATTTAAGAGCTGTTTTTTTGTGGGTGTGTGGTGTTGTTGTTTGATTGCAAAGGATTGTTCTGGTACAAGGGGAAGAATTTTCAATTCCCGAGAAATAATCTGCAAAACAAGGCTGTTATCAACACTTGGTGACAACTTTATGATTTACACAGTCCCGAGGAGATCAGGCCAAAACATAAACCAGAAAATGATCAAGAGAGGCTGTTCAATGCTCCCTCAGCTCCACAAGCACTACTGGAGATCCTCACAGATCCTCATGCCTGGATATCACTTCCAACAGCACAAAATGCAAATCATTTCAAACAAATCAAAGCAACATTTGAAATATTAATTCCAGAGATGCTGATAATAAAGACACACATCCAGCTGCCACCTCGAGCTCACGGAATTCCAGAATGGTTTGGGTTGGAAGGGACATTAAGGATCATCCAAGGGCCACCCCTGCCATGGGCAGGGACACCTCCCACCATCCCAGGCTGCTCCAACCCTGCCTGGACACTCCCAGGGATGGGGCACCAAAGCCTTTGGCACCACATTTGTTTAACAAAACGTGAGGAGTTGAGAGCAGAAGAAAAAAAAAGTGAAGCAGCAGCAGCAGCAAGGTCACAGCTGGTCACTGTCACCAAATGAACCCTGTTCCCAAAAAAATCCACCTGATTCTGAATTTGCTGCTTTTCACTCCCTCCCTCCAACCCCTCAGGAGCCCCTCAGCAACAGCTCCTCCAGCACAGCTACAGAAACACCGGGGAAGAATTCCAGCCAGCACAACCAGGAAGGGATTTCACCCAGAAAAGCTGATTTTCTTCACTTTTTTTTTTTTTTTCTTGAAGATACAGCCTGACATTTGCTGAAAAGTGCCTTGAAGTCTACTTGAGTTTCAGATCCTGCATTAGGCACAAAAATATCGATGCCAGTGTGCAACAGAGCATTAGGGAGTGATCGATGCTGTCGGGGCCAAACTGCCCTTCCACTGCTCAAGAAAATGCTCCTCTGCAATCACAGATGGATACTGGAGAACACAGATAAATATTTAGCCTTTAATACATTTTGGTTAAATCCCTATTGATCATTTTTGAGAGGATGTCTGTTTTTTTGCCAGAGCAGTGTTTGATCACCACGACAATGAAAGCGCTCGGTAACACTCGATAATTTCACAGAATCCCAGAATCCCAGACTGGTTTGGGTTGGAAGGACCTTAAAATCATCAAATTGCACCCTGTGCTACAGGCAGGGACATCTTCCACCATCCCAGGCTGCTCCAAACCCAAATATCCAAACTTTGGATGGAAAATCCCCAGCTTATCCGAGCAACCCCTGCCAGGGCCTCCCCACCCTCCCAGGGAGGTATTTCTTACAGAAAATTCACACAGTGCAGGAAATCTGGGTTAAAATTGCCCCCAAAAGCCCCAGACTCATGGGTTTGGTTTCATCTGGTCCAGCCCTGCTGTACCCACACGTGGCCACGCTGGACTGAACACGGTGCTGGACACAGGAGTGAAAGCTCTGACTGAAATGTGCCCGGGGCTGCTGCCTCAGCAGAGTCAGGGCTTTGATATTCCTGAAGTGCAGGAAGTGCTTCTGAACCAAAATCGATGGCATTGATAAATTGATTGTAAAATGGAGAACAAAGTGTCAGTGAGAGGAGCAGGGGCTTGATGGACGGCGGATTTCAATAAACGTTTCTGAGATAGAAAAGTAAAAATGCAGTTTACCCGATAAAAAATCTGATGGAGAAACCCAAGGACAGGTAAAAATGGTTCCCAAGCCCACGTTCTCACACAACCACAACCACACTCTGGGCTTTCCAGGCCCTGGGGTTTCCCCCTCCTGTTCCTCTGTGCAGGGAGGAACAGCTCTTTTTCCGTTCCATCTCACAGATCCTGAAGATAGTTCACCCTCAGGCCACACTGCCACTAAAATCATTTTTCAACACCAAATATTCTTGAAAACTACTCTGAGGCACAATTCCCGTGGCTGTGCTTTGTGGGGTGATGTTTTACTCAGGCAGAGATCCTCCCTCAGCCCTGGCCAGCACAGAACTCTGATTAACACATCACCAGCCCCTCCTGTCCCCGAGGGCTCTGTCCCTTCCACAGTCACAGCTGGAACTCAATGACAGCACCACCAATTTCAATTTCTGACTGGTAAACCCAGAGAATCAGCACCCACACCTCCCCCTTTTCAGTGTAACCACAGGCTCAGCTCCCCTCTGCAGCTTGGTTTGAGGGGAAAACCCCAAATCAACCCCAAAGAACTGGAAGAACTGACTGTACCTCACCTTGAGAACAAATTCTCTTCCTAAATGAGCACCTTCTATAAATGCAAATTACCACCCAGTGCTGCTGCTAAATAAAACCCAAAGGCAGCAGCCGGAGCTGAGTCCCACATGTTCACCCTGAGAATTACAACCAAACACCCAAAATGCAGCAGTTGTACAATTCAGCCTCACGTGCTCCCACAGCCTTCCCAGCTTTGCTACATCATTAACACCCAGGGATTTGGCCACTGCACACAGAAAGACTTTGTCCAGCAGCAGCTCTGCTGTGTGGGAGTGATGGGACAAACAGTAAAAAAGCCATTGTCCCCTTAAAAAAAAAATAAAAAATAAAAAATCCAACAAAAGCTGCCTGGGTTTGCCAGAAGAAACCTTGCCCTGCTCGCTGCAGTTTCCCAGGATGGCAGAGCAGAGCTCCGTGTTTACCTTGGACAGCTCAGGCAGGCTGAGGGAAGCCAAGGGTTGCACAAGAACAGAGATTCTTTGTGCCCTGGCAGGTCCCCTCTGCCTCTCACCCTGCTGATTTACAAACATTCTTTCAAAGAATTAAGGGCACTGCTGGCTCAGCCAGCCTGCGATGCCACAGCCCCAGGTGGAGGCACCTGGAGCATCTCAGGGGGTTCCAAACTCTGCTTTGCTTGGACACCAAGTTCCCAGGACAAGAGGGAACAGCCCCGAGCTCTCCAGGCTGGACATCAGCAGGGATTCCTGCACTAGAAAGGGGGGTCAGGTGTTGGAGGGGCTGCCCAGGGGGGTTGGAGTGCTCAGCCCTGGAGGTGGCACTCACTGGGGACGGGCCACAGGATGGGCTGGGAGGGCTTCTCCAACCTCAGTGATCCTGGGACTGATCAGAGAATGAAATTCACCCCACCAGTGGATGAGCACAGATGAAGCCCAAATCACTCATTTGTTGGTCTGGAAATGCGTAAACTCAGGGTCCAAACTTTGGGAATAATGAAGGAAAAAGAACACCCTCTAGAGCTTGAAAAATTCACATTTGTGTTTGGAGAAAAACTCATTTTTACCCTGAGCTGCCTGCTGGAAGCATCAATCTCTGTGCTAGAAGGGCTCAGTCCTGATTTTGATGCATTTCTTTAATATCTCTCAGACATTCAAAACCACTCTTACGTCATCAAGGAATTTCTTTTGTATCACATTATTTAATAAAAACCTGCTGAAGACATCAGGAGCCACTGCTGCTCTGCATCATCATCATCATCATCATCATCATCATCATTAGTGTTTCTCATTTTTAAAAGCAGATTAGCATTCCTGATTTAACTAAGCTTTTAAATACTGTTTTGCATATTATCTGCATCCAACGCTGAGCTGGGGATGTACAAAGAGACATTTTGATCTCTCCTACAGGAACCAGAAAGCCACTGAGTGTCTCATTTTTAAGCACAAATTTTGTGGCAGGGGGACGTGTGTGGGTTTCACACACACTCCACCACAAACTGCGGCGTTGTGATAAATAATTTTTAATTTTTTTGGTTTTATTTCAAATAAAAACCAAACCTGTGCTATCACAACGTATTCCACTCGACAAAATTAAACTACAACAGGATTTTGTATTCAAATTAGCCAGGTTTTTGAAATACTGACACTGACTTTTTACTTCAAGGTGTTCAGGAACTCAACAAAAGCCACGTAGAACTTGGGATAGCACCTAAAAACAGGCAAGCAAAGGGTGATGAAATTTTGCACCGTGTTTCCAAACATCACCATGAACCTGGGTTTCATTTTCATTCCCTGATTTTCTTCCAGGGCAGGTGGGGCTGGGAGGCAGCACCCACTGGCAGCTTTTTGGAGTTTGGGGGGGTCTTTTTTTTCCCAAAGTAAGACTGCAAGGCCCATCAGAGGGAGCTCAAATACAACTCTGGCTGAAAGCCCTCAAAATTAAGTGACTTTGGGTGAGTATTTTTTAAAAAAAGCAATCCTGGAAACCTGAGAAAATCTCCAAGAACCACCCTTAAAATGCAGGTCACAAATTGTCTCTAAAAATCTTACATTTTCCAGCATTTCAAGAGTCGCATATTGAAGGGCTCAACACTATCTGCACGTTAATTTTTTGGTTAATTACAATTTGAAAGGGCAGCCCTGGATGAGTAAATAGCTGCATCAAAGCATCCCCGAGCCGAGAAATTGAGACAAGCCCTGGTAAACAAGCCTAGAAATCAGTGCAGTCCTGAAATTCCAAACCTCACAGAAAAAAAAAAACAAAACAGGGAAGGAGGAGAGAGCCACAAACAAAACACAGGAGTCAATGTCACAGAGAAAAAAAAAAAATAACTCCCCCTCTCCTCTTCTCACCCACTTTGTTACTATGGGACTGGCAGAAAGCTCTGGATTATGAACACCAAGGTCCCACTCACAAGACAATTAAGCAGCTCCAGAGCTTCCATCGACCACCCACCTCCGCTCTGCGCAAGGTCTGCGCCTCCCAGCAGAGCTGAAATGCCAAAAATCCACTGTGCCAGCTGAAAAACAGGACTCTGCTGCTCCACACAACGGGGAAACCCTTTGGAAAACAAAGTTTATTCTTTCTCAAAGGATTTTTTTTTTTTTTTGTTTGGTGAGGGTAGTAAAGGAGGGGTTGTATCAGAACTTAAAAATCCCACATCATAAATAGGTGGAAGACGACCATGGAGAGAAAGGAAGTGCAGAATTTCTGCCTCTGCTCTCTGAGCAGTAACCAACAATAAAGCAGACAAGATGGTAAACATTGCAAAAAGACAATTACTAATAATGAAAAGGCAACAGAAATTTTGGGCTGCTTCCACCAACTGAGTAAGGCGTTTTCGAACTGACAGCAACGCGCTGCTTGCCAAATGAAAATGAGAGCAAACAGCAAAGTTGTGCTGCTTAACCCCTTTTTGCTTTTATGCTGCATTTTAAAGCCCGATGAAATCATGGAATTTGAAAGAAAAAGTCTACAAAGGAGACATTTTACTCAGCCCTCTGGTCAGTGTTTCCATCACTTCAGTACCCAGAATGCTCAGAAAAGTTATTCATCTTGGGTTCTTTCCTCAAGCCCAGGTTCTTGAAAGTGTGATGGGTTTCCAAGAGCAAAACCTGGGCTGGGAGCGCTCGGGTTTGGGAGAAACTGAAATGGGATCCAGGAGAAATGAATCTGGATTCTGACTGCTCTGGCAGAAGGTGAGAGCTCAAGGTGTGAGTTAACTGAAGGACAACCTGTAATTGCAGATTCCAAGAACTCCCTCAGGAACACGCAGCTCTGGAGTGGCAGCAAGGATTGAGCACTGAAGGCAAAATCCTGGGATGCTGAGCCACACGAGATGATTCCAGTGACTACAAACACCTCCAAATTATCCTCACTCTGGTCCCAGCTAACTCCAGCAGGAACATCCAACACCCAGGTGAGCACGAGCAGAGCTCCAGCCTCACACCTTCCCAGGCAGGTGCCTTTCCTTTACATCCAACCAGCAGCACCACCAACTCAAAACAAATATTTACCCTCTCCCTGACACAGAGGAATAAAAGGGAACCTTTTCCTGCAAATCCAACCGTGTGTTCTGATGTTCCTGCAAAGCTTCCCCCGCAAACAGGCTCGTAAATTTTCTTGAAGCAGTTAAAAACAAAACACTGACACGAGCAGGTGAGACACGAACAGAACAGCCCTGACATCCCTGAATCTGGACCAGAGAAGGCATCTCCTGCCCGGAAAGCGCGTTGGTGATGCCGGGAATTTCTGCTGATGGGCTTTGCAGAGACATCGCCAGCCAAGGGAGGCTTTGGAAGCGCAGCAATTTGCACCTACGACAACCGGAGTGTAACGGGAACAAACACCGGCCGCAGCGAGTCCGGCAGCTCCCGCCCGCGGGGGCTCCGTGCCCGCCCCCGGAGCAGCGGGGGATGCTCCGGGGGGCTCGGAGGGACCCCAACCCGAGTCTGCCCCCCGGGCTGAGGAGCACACGGCAGACTCCAGCGAAGAAACCGCGGCACCTGCTCGGAGCTGCGAGCCAACCTCAGCCGCCGGCCTGTGCCGGGATGAGGAGCTGGGGAACGCTCCAGGCGAGGCTGAAGGCACCGGGATTCCCCTCAGAGCCGCGACTGTCCCGGGATGAGGAACGGGGGCCCCGCTCAGACCGGGGGGGATGGAACCAGCACCCCCTCAGACCCAGGAGAAGGAACTGAGATCCCTTCAGAGCCGGGGCCTGTCCTGAGGTGATGGAACCGAGATCCCCCCTCAGACCCGGGCCTGTCCCGGGGTGATGCAATTGGGATCTCCCCTCAGACACCGGCAACGCATCCGGGATCGCCCCCCGACCTGGGGCCTGTCCCGGTGTAACAAACCGGGACCCTCCTCAACCCCCTCGCAGGGGACACGGGGGTGCCGCCGCCGCAGCCCAGCCCGGCGCAGCCCCCTCCCCGCCGGGCCCGCTCCGGCCGTGCCGTGATGCTGCTGCCCCGACCCTCCGGCGGGCGGGCGGGCCTCCCCCCGCGGCAAGTCTCGGTCTCCGGAGGATGCTGCGGGCCCGGTGGGCGGCGCGGGCCGGACCCGGTGCCGGGAAACCGGGGGTGGGGGGGAACGGGGGCCGTGAGGGGGGGGGCTGAGGCCTCCCCCCCACCGCGGGCGCCGCCCGCCCCCGCCAGGGGGCGCTGCCCGCCCCGCCCGCCGCGCGCCGCCGCTGCCCCCGGCCCGAGGGGCTCCGCGGGGGGGGCGCCGCCCCTCACACCCCCCCCGCCCGCCCGCCTCAGCCGGGGGCGGCGGCGCCGAGTCTCACCCGGTGCGCGCGGGTCAGGCTCAGGTCCTTCATGACCTCCTCGAAGGCCGCCGTCTCCTCCGCCTGCTTCTGGTTGTGCAGCGCGATCTTCTCGCTGAATTTCCGCGGGTTGTTCGAGGCCGCCATCTTCCCCCGTCCGCATCCCCCTCCCCGCGGCCGAGGGGGGGCGACGCGCATGCGCCGGCCCAGGGAGGGGGGGGCGGCCGCAGGGCGCGTGCGCGGCGGCGGCGGCGGGGCGGGAGGGGGCGGTGAGGGGGCGGAGGTTGCGCATGCGCGGGGCCGGGCGCGCGCGGGAGGGACGGCGAGGGCGGGGGCGCGCGCGCGTGCGCGGGGCCGGGGCTTCCCCCGGGGCGGGGGCGCGCGCGGGGCCCGGGGCCGCTCCTGGGCCCGATCCTGGTTCCTGTCCCCGTCCCCATCCCTGCCTCTGCCCCAGTCTGTGCTCCTGTCCCCATCCCTACCTCTGTCCCGGTCTGTGCTCCTGTCCACGTCCCTGTCCCCCACCTCTGTCTCTGCCCCGGTTCCGGTCTCTATTCCGGTCCCTGCTCCTATTCCCATGTCTGTCCTCATCCCGATCCTGGACTTTGTTCCTGTCCCCATCCCTGTCACGATCCCGGGTCCCTGTCCCTGTCCCGGTCCCCATCCCTGTCCCCGTCCCAGTCTCTATCCCCATCCCTGCCCCTCTCCTTGTCCCTGTTCCTGTTCCCTTCTCTGTCTCCATCCCTGTCCCTCTGTCCCTCTGTCCCGGTCCCTCCGTGGTGGCTGCTCAGTCTCCTGCTGAAAAATCGGCTTTAGTGATGCTCCCACTTCACTGAAATGAGGGAAACCCAGGAGGTGCCCGACTTGGTTTATCAGGATTTCATGCAAAAATCACCTGTAACTGCAAAAAAACGCCCTGAGTTCTCCTTCACGCCTTGCTTTATTTCTTTTTTAATACCTTCAGCCTGAAATTCGGGCTTTGGACTCGTAATTGTCCGTCTGCCCTAAGAGATGGACAGAGCAGATTTGGATTTGCACTGGGATGTGAACCAGAGCAGGGTCCCGGGAGCGTGGATGCTGCTACATCAAGAGCCAGGAATAATTAACAATCCTCCCAGCTAATGAGCAAGGGCTTGGGAACAGAGTCCTGCCTTATCAGTGAAGCGGGAGCTTCAAAGCACGAAAGGACCAACTGGGCTTTTATCGCATCCTCGGGGGTCTTTCCTGTCGAGTTGTCACCTCCTGCTGTTGTCACCTGGCCGTCTCTTGTCCCCTGCTGTGTCACACGGGTCCCTGTGCCCTTTGTCCTGCCAGGGGTTGGTGCCGAGGGGGATCGGGACCACGAGGAACCCGGCCAGATGAAAAGGTTGAGCCCGAGGACTAATTAACATGAGAAGGGAGAGAATCGATTAACCGGCGGAAGGCAGAACGGTAATTAATAAAGGATCCGGGAGCTCGGAGCCGAGGAACTGCGATTTCTTTGTTTGCTAAAATTACTGGCGGTGTGGAGCTTTGAAACTCCTCGGGCTCGGTTGGTGGCAAACTTCTGCAGCCCGTGCAGAATAAACTCCATCCTAAACCGCTCCCCGTGTTTACAAAGTCCCTAAAGTGCCACCAGTGCAGAGCAGACCCCAGGGCGGTCACTTCAGCACTCATTTCTCAGCCTTTCCCACCCGGTTATCCCGCTGCTGATGGCTCAAGCCTCATCCCGGGCTCGGGATTAGCCACAAAGTCACGTCCTGCCCCGAATCCTGGCTGCCAACTCGCACTTAACGTTCCCACCGTGAGCCGAGATACCATCTCGGCAAGGCTCATCCAGCCCCTGGCAGGACCGGCCCTTCCTCCCTCGCTCCGGGCAGATGTTGCTGCAGCCCCTTCCTTGCCTTCCCCACCAGGAATAAACACCATTCTCCCTAAAATCCCCTCTGGCTGCCTGCACCAACAGCACATGACCCGCGAAATTGGCCTGCCATGCTAAAAGCACATCAATCACCCAGATTGAACGGGGAGATACTGATTATCCTCATTGTTTTCTGGCTGGAGGAGCCAGACGATGATAAATAATTGCCGGGGTTGTCCTGGATTTCGTCCCGAAGGTGGTGATATCAAACATCTCCAGCCCCAGCTGCCACTCTGCCTCTCCTGCAGCACCGCGGGATGAAGTGCCTGAGATGGAGCTTGATAAATTCTCCCCTTTTTGGATCTCCTGAGATGGGATCTCCACTCCTGGTTCTGGGGGAAGGAATGCAGATGGCCAGGGAGGCAAAGGGAGGGGGGCTGCAGCTTCCCCCCTCACAAACCTCCCTGAATCCTCATTGTTTCCCTGGGCAGCTTCGTCAGATCGGATTGCAGTGCGGACCAGAGCCCGCTGCCTGAAATCCCCGCGTTTCACCCGCGCTTGCAGCACAAACTCCTCTCAAACGCCGCATTTGGGGCTGCTGGGACACCTCGGGCACTCAGAGCCCCGGGGGTTGGGGTGGCTCTGGGGGCTGCTGTCCCTGCAGGTCCAGGTGAGGGCCGGGAGAGGCTTCGGTGGGTGCCAGGTTTCCTCCTTTCCCCAGGGAATTCTGCCATTCCTTGGATCCTCATTTCTGTCTCACCTCGAGCACATCTGGGGCCATCTCTGAGCTCCATCTCACCTGAACTGAGCTCCATCTCACCTGAACTGAGCTCCTCCTCACCTGAACTGCTCCATCTCACCTGAGCTGAGCTCCACCTCACCTGAACTGCCCCACCTCACCTGAACTGCTCCATCTCACCTGAACTGCCCCACCTCACCTGAACTGAGCTCCATCTCACCTGAACTGAACTCCACCTCACCTGAACTGAGCTCCACCTCACCTGAACTGAGCTCCACCTCACCTGAACTGCTCCATCTCACCTGAACTGAGCTCCACCTCACCTGAACTGCTCCATCTCACCTGAACTGCCCCACCTCACCTGAACTGCTCCATCTCACCTGAACTGCCCCACCTCACCTGAACTGCCCCATCTCACCTGAGCTGAGCTCCATCTCACCTGAACTGCTCCATCTCACCTGAACTGCCCCATCTCACCAGAAAGCCCCACTGGGATCCCCTGAGGCAGCAGCTCCAGCTCCTTCCAGACATGTTTGGGAAGAGATTTTGGTAACTGAGGCTCCAGAGCAAACAAAGAAGCCCCGGGGGCCGGGGCTGCTGTGGCCACATCTGCCAAAAACCCCTCACCCTGAGGGGGCAGATGCACTGCAGGGAGGAGCTGCTGTTTGCTGCCCGCTGGGTTTGACCCCTCAGAACCTCCCTGGCAGACAAAATCCAGCTCCTTCCCTCCCTCAGAGCTTTCCCAGGAAGGTGTGAGGCTGAGGGGCTCACACACCACCAGGGCAGCACTGGAGGTTGTGCTGTGATCCTCAAATGAGCTGACGGTTTCTTTTTTTTTTTTTTTTTTTTTTTTTTTGCCTGCAGACACCAAGATTTTGATCTTTCACACTTCCTACTTAATGTTCCTGTTGACATTCCCATTATCCTCGGAGAAGAATATCCTCAGAGCCCCCAGTTATTTTGAACCGGGGCTCCAAAAACCGTGCTCGGAGTAGGAAAACATTCTCTTGTTTCACTTGGAACCGGTGGAAAGTTCTTTAATTTGAGATGTCCTTGTTTCCAGAGGGCAAATAACAGCACCTGAACCACTCTCCCCTCCAGCAGCCCAGCAAATCCACTCACACAGAAGGTTGGCTCGGCTCCCTGCACCAATATTCCCCTGTCACCCTTCCAGCTTCGCTCCTTTACCATTCCCTGTAAATTCTAAAATTACAGAAAGCCAAGCAAACAGGGACTGCTGAGGGAAATTAATTCTCATTTCCACACCTCGGATCTTTCCGCTGCTCCGGGAGGTTTTGGCAGCCGTGCCAAGGGTTCTGCTCCCCGTCCCCTTTCCCAGAATCGGGGCTTGGCTTTGTTCCACACGGGATGCAGGGATCGTTCCCGGGGTGCAGGGATCACTCTGAGGATGCAGGGATCACTCCCGGGGTGCAGGGATCACTCCCGGGGTGCAGGGATCACTCTGAGGGTGCAGGGATCACTCTGAGGGAGCAGGGATCACTCTGAGTGAGCAGGGATCGTTCCCGGGGTGCAGGGATCACTCTGAGGGTGCAGGGATCGTTCCCGGGGCGCAGGGATCACTCTAGGGGTGCAGGGATCACTCTGAGGGTGCAGGGATCGTTCCCGAGGTGCAGGGATCACTCTGAGGGTGCAGGGATCACTCTGAGGGTGCAGGGATCGTTCCCGGGGTGCAGGGATCATTCTCGGGGTGCAGGGATCACTCTGAGGGTGCAGGGATCGTTCCTGGGATGCAGGGATCACTCTGAGGGTGCAAGGATCGTTCCCGGGGTGTAGGGATCACTCCCGGGGTGCAGGGATCGTTCCCGGGGTGCAGGGATCACTCCCGGGGTGCAGGGATCACTCTCGGGATGCAGGGATCACTCTGAGGGTGCAGGGATCACTCCCGGGGTGCAGGGATCACTCCGGGGGTGCAGGGATCACTCCCGGGGATGCAGGGATCACTCCCGGGGTGCAGGGATCACTCTGAGGGTGCAGGGATCACTCCCGGGGTGCAGGGATCACTCTCGGGATGCAGGGATCACTGCCGGGGTGCAGGGATCACTCCGGGGGTGCAGGGATCACTCTGAGGGTGCAGGGATCACTCCCGGGGTGCAGGGATCACTCTCGGGATGCAGGGATCACTCTAAGGGTGCAGGGATCACTCCGGGGGTGCAGGGATCACTCTGAGGGTGCAGGGATCACTCCCGGGGTGCAGGGATCACTCTCGGGATGCAGGGATCACTGCCGGGGTGCAGGGATCACTCCGGGGGTGCAGGGATCACTCTGAGGGTGCAGGGATCACTCCCGGGGTGCAGGGATCACTCTCGGGATGCAGGGATCACTCTAAGGGTGCAGGGATCACTCCTGGGGTGCAGGGATCACTCTGAGGGTGCAGGGATCACTCCCGGGGTGCAGTACCCGGCACCGGCTTCTCCACCCAGGGGTTAATTCTGCTCCTTTTCCACGGAGAAAACTCAGATTTTTTCCAACCAGAGGTTAATTCTGCTCCTTTTCCACGGGGAAAACTCGGATTTTTCTCCCTCAGGAACACGAGCCCGGGCTTTTGGCAAAAGCCAAATCCCAAGCCCTCCAAATCCTGCAAAAAGGAACAGCCCGGGCACCTCACCTGCACCCCGGGGCAAACTTCTCCCTTCCAGCCCTGGGTGAAATTCAAACCTTCCTGCCAATCCCAGCTGCCAACCCCTCTCCTGAAGGAGCCTTGATCCTGCCAGAGAATCACTCTGCATCCTCGGGAGGATCAAACACCAGGCCACGGCAGGGGGAGGCAAAAAGAACTTTGCATTTAAAGCTCAATAATTGCCAGGCCTGTGGGCAGGCCCAGCTTTAGCAGCCTGATTACAAACACCACACTTGAGCACATGGAAAATACCTTTTAGCAAAGCGCTGGGACACGGGTGAGCAAAAAAAAAAAAAAAGAAAAAAGAAAAAAGAAATGAAATAAATTAAAGGATCCATTCTGCTTTAGGTGCTCCTGATGTGGTGCAAGCTCAGGGGACTTCAAAGGCCTCGCTCCAGCTGGGCTGAGGGGCAGCCAGCAGCAGGCTGGGCTGGTGGCCTGCACGAACAACCCCCCCCAAAAAAAGAGATTTTCATTTCTTAAGAAGCCAAATAAACCAGTTCTAGCTAATTACAGGGGCCTGGGTGTGAAAGAGCAACTGCAAAGCCCCAGGGGCCCAGCCAAGAAGCTTTGATTTCTCTCCTCCAGCTTATAAAACCTTGTGAAAACTTTTGCCCCGGCAGCTTTTCTGCTTTCAGAGAATCCCAGAGTGGTGTGGGCTGGATCAAGATCATCCAGGGGGGCACCTTCCACTACCCCAGGTTGCTCCAAGCCCCTCCAACCTGGCCTTGGACACTCTCAGGGGTGGGAACTGCCACCCTCCTCTTCCTCCTCACCCTTTTCCTGAAGATCTGAGGCTGATTTTGGGGTGGCACAGCTCAAGCAGCAGCAGTTTCCCAGCAGAAAAAAAAAAAAAAACAAACCATTTGGTGTTTATTTTCTGGAATCCTCAGTGTCAGAGCAGTCAGAAATGTACCTGGCCCACAAATAAAAGCTGAAACTTCCCCCTGGAGCTGAGCTGTGAAACAGGGAAGTGCCCAAACATCCCTGTTCCTGGAGCTCAGGGAGGAGCTGGGAAGGAGAAACAAAAGTTCTGGAGGCTGTGGGATGCTGCTGTGCCCACTCAGCATTCACATGCAGAGCGGAATCAGAGCACAAAACACCTCGGGGGGGATGTCTGGGGGATATTTCTGTGCTCCCAGGTGGAATCCAGGAGAGCTGAGCCCTCCTGGGAAGGCCAGAGCAGCCAGCCCTGCTCCCTCCCTCTCCTAACACCCCCAGACTGTGAATTTCTCCAGCCACATCCACTTCTCCTGCTCCTCCAGCCACGAGTGATGAAATCCCATTCATTTGTAAGCGAGCAACTGGAAGATTTATTGTAAATAAAGTTCTGCACATTACACAACTGGCTAAAAATCATAATTAGGGCTGCACTGGGGAACATGTTTTATTTATCCTGACAGTAGTCTGGCTCCAATAATCCTGCCGTGATAAATGTCCCGAAAGTTTTGTGGAGTTTCAGCAGCTCCAGCCCTTATCACAGCCCTGGAAGGGGGAATTCCTGCCTGGGTTTGATGTGGCTCCCACAGCAGCACTCCAAACCAGCACCAGGCTAACTGGGAGCTGCTGGGAGTGTCTTGGTTCTGTCTGAATCAAAGAAATTGCAATTTTTTTCCGCTGCTGCTAAAAAAAAAAAAAACCCTTGCAGTGGCTGCAGCCACGTCTGGGTGAATTATCCGGGCTCTGGGCTAGGGAGAAGTGACAGTGGGATTGGGAGCAGGCAGACCCTCTGGAAAAGGGTCAGTGACACCATTAATGGGATGCAGACATTCCCAATCTCTCGCTGCTCTCCACCCTGCCAAGACTCCCAGGGCTGCCTCGATAGTTTTAAGCACAATTTCAGGCCCGTAAAACGTCAGAGGAGACAGGAATTATTATCCCAGCCCTGACAGGAGCCTCTGGAGGGACACGAGGGCTCTGTGCTAAGGATGCTCCTGCTCCTCCTGCTCCCCCAGCTGCTCGGGGCATTCCCAAATTCACCCAATTCACCCCCAGGATTTTTATGGCTGCTCCGAGACCCAGAAGCGACTCGGAGCGCCATCAAACATTTCTCTGGCTTTGCTCATTCCTCAGGAAAAGAGGAGCCCAATCCACCTCCTGGGAAGTGTTTCCACACCATCCCCATCCGTATTTATGGGAAAACCCTCCTGGAACCCTCAGCTGTTGAATCCCCCAAAAGCACCAAGTCCATTATACTGTCAGGTTGTGTCCAGCCCAAGAGCCACAACTCCATCCCCTGCACCAGGGGGTCAAGCAAAATTTACGACCCAAAATATTTATGGTCCACGAATATTTTGAGTCCCTGCTAAATTTAGAGAGGCCAGAAGATTTCCAGCTCTCTTGGACGAGAAATAATTATTTAGGTTGCTATAAAAAGAACGTCCCGGCAACAAAGAGCCGCGGTGCTCTGACCCAGAGACTTCCAGATCCTTTCCCAGCTCCTGCTCCTCTGGGGCAGGGAATAGGGATGGGAATCCCAGGGTAGCTTTGCTTCAGGGCTGGCAATTGTTTAATGAAGAGAATTTTAGATTTCTGCATCCTCCTGCCTGCAAAACAGCGCTTCCAACAGGAACGAATACCTGGATTGCGTTTATTTTTGCAAGGCTGTCCCTAAAAGGGAGACCAAACAGGGGCTTTTCCATGTTTTCCAAGGGTTTTCCTCTTTCCCCCCAACACACACACACCTACCTGAGAAGGCTGAAGGGAAAAAGAAAGCTTGGCTTCCTCAGGAAGAGGTTCCAGGGATGGTCTCCACACGGATCTCCGGGCTGGGAACCACGGCTGCACATCCAGAAAAACTCAGGGATTAGAGGGCACCCAAACCATCCACTGCTGCCACAGGAATCGGGGAAAATTTAAAATAAAACAGGGAAGAATTATGTAAGTGTTGTGGAATCATGGAATTCCAGAGTGGCTGGGGTTGGGAGGGACCTTGAAGCCCACCCAGTGCCACCTCTGCCATGGGGACACTTTTCAATGTCCCTGGTGGCTCCAGCCTGGCCTTGGACACTGCCAGGGATCCAGGGGCAGCCACAGCTGCTCTGGGCACCTGTGCCAGGGCCTGCCCACCCTCCCAGGGAAGGATTTATCCTGAACATCCCACCTGAACTCCCTGTCTGTCACTCTGGATGAAGGAACGACACCCTGGGAAGAGGATTGAGCAGATCCTGCACATGGGGAAGGGGAGGAACTCCTCCATTTGTTACCAACCTGAGAAACACGGTTTTTATCAAACATGTGGAAGCATTCAACAAGGAAAATCCATCCTTTTGGAACTGTGAAGCTTGAACTGAGTTCCAGTTCATCCTCTCAGCATCTCCTGTCTCTGCCAAGCCCGTCCCGGGCGTTTCTGGCGACCAGGCCAGGCCAAAGGAACAGAGGAAAGGAGTCAATTAAGTGCCTGAGAACCCTCCAACTTGCAGCATTCCATACAGCAACACATCCTTTTCATCGATTTATTATTGGCAGGCCAGCAAATGGAGAGGAACAGAGGAAATTCTGCATGGCTTTTATCTGAAATTCCCACCCAAAGGTGCTCTGATCACAGGAATTCCAGAAAAATCTCTGAGGTGTGGAGCTCATGCTTTACACAGACCTCTCCAGGATTCATCAGCACACCAGGCATTACCAGTTGTCACTAAAGGTTGCAGCCCAGGATTTATTTCACAGCAGAATGCAACAGCTTCTCTACAAAAGGAGACGGTGTGCATCCAAATCAAGCTGACACAGATACAAAACAAAGCCCTTGGATTCCTGATAAAACCAGAGATTTTTGCAATTCATTCATCAAATTAAATAAGGAAAATGGCTCGGAGGAGAGGAAAGTCCAGGAAGTGTTCTGTGCAGTGAAGATTTTACAAAAATGACAGAGCCATCTTAAAGCAATCTCTTAATTTAAAACACCACCACAATAACAAAACCACATTCCACTGGGACTCCCATCCCATCACTTTGGGATGCCGAGCAGCTCATTCACGTGGCAGGGAAGAAAACCTTCCAGCTGCTGAGGGAGTAGCACCCACCTCCTTTCCTGGAGGAAGAGTTGGGATGAAGGTGTTGGGAAAGGTGAAAATCCTGACCCAGAATCTGCAGGAGCTCTTGGCTTCACTGATGGACGACTGCAGAGCTCTTATTGCCAGGGCAGCCAAATTTTTTGGCACTTCCAAACCCAAATAATCACGCCTGTTTATATATAATCAAGCTTTCACCATGGCTTTAGTGCTGCAAACTCTGCAGGCCCCAATTAAGGGAGAATTTCTGCACTAGAGGAGCTGGAGGGGGCGAGGAATTGCAGCGTGATCCAAGCAGTGAAGACCAGAGGTGTGCAGGGATAAATATTCCCTTCCTCAGGAAGGGAAAAAAAAAAAGGAAAAGTCACCTTTGAAAAACAGGGATCTGCTTTCCCAATCCAAGCACCTGAGCTCTTGTAGCTCCCACTGTCCTTTTATTGCTTCTGGAGGTCAGTGTGTTACACAGGTTTTGGCTTTTTTTTTCTTTTTTTTTTTCCTTTTTTTTTTTTTTTTTCCTAAAAAACCGACAAAGCGACGCACGATGATTTATATTTTTGGAGCTGTTGATAAAAAAACACCCCCCACACCTGATCTCTTGGAGACAAGACCCCAGTGCCCAGCGACTCCCGAGCTGCCAACGTTTGCAGCGCCGTTAAAAATACGAAAAGTTGGCAAAATGCACCCCCCACAAAAAAAATAAGAGAGAGAGAGAGAGAGAGGAGAAAAAAAAGCTTTTCCCAGCTGTAACATCTGTTCAGTCTGCCTGGCTGACAAGTGCTGCTGATGGAGCCGCCTCGCCAGGACTCCCCAGCAGCAGGAGGGACTTTCTGGAGCAGGGGAACCTTTTGTCCTTCCCTCTCCCCCAACCCCAGAGCCCCCCCAGAGTCACCTCTGGCCGGTCACCTGCGGGAGGATGACGGGGGCGCAGGCGATGCCAGCGAAAGACTCTGGGAAGTGCAAGTCCCTCTCCCACTCGTCCGTCTCGGTGTTGTAGACCTGCACGATGCTGGTGACGTTGTTCAGGTGCCAGTTGTAGCCCCCCACGATGTAAATCTTCTTCTCCAGCAGGCAGCAGCCGGCCTCCGACTGCCCGGCGCGCATCGGGCTCACCGTGGTCCACTGGTCCGTCTCGGGGACGTAATATTCCACGGCCAGCACGTCGAAGCACCGGTCCACGTGGTCCATGCGGCCGCCCAGGGCGTAAATCCTGCCGCTGGCGCTGACCATGGCGTGCAGCACCCTGGGCTCGTTCATGGGCGCCTTGAACTCCCACTGATCGGCGCCGGGGTCGTAGCAGTGCAGCGCCTTCTTGTCCTCCACGGAGATGCCGTAGCCCCCCGAGATGTAGAGCTTGTCCCCCGCCGTGGCCCCGGCGTGGCCCCACGTCCTGCGCTTCAGGGAGCAGACGTAGCTCCACTCGTTGTCCTTGGGGCAGTACTTCTCCACCGAGGCCAGGCTGCCCGAGCGGTTGCGGCCGCCCGTGGCGTAGACCATGCCGCGCAGCACGTTGAGCTGGAACTGGATCCTGCTCTCCTGCATGGCCTGGATGCGCAGCCACTGGTTGAGGTGAGGGTCGTAGCGGTAGGAGACGTCCACGGCGCCCTCGCCGCTGCGGTACTGCAGCTGCTGCCCTCCCACCAGGTAGACGAAGTTGTCCAGCACGGCCACGCAGGAGTGGCTGCTGCCCACCTCCATCTCGGTCAGCTGGCGGAACTGGCGGCCGGCGGCGTCGGGCAGGCAGAAGACCTTGGGGCTGACGGTGCGGTCGTTGTCGGTGTAGGGCGTGCCGCCGAAGGTGACCAGCGACAGCACGTCCGAGCGGATGGCCGTGCGCGGCGACTGCATCTCGTGCTGCCGGAAGGGCAGGATCTGGTAGTTGAAGGCCTCCAGCAGGTACTGGCGGCACAGCACGTCCTCCACCATGATGTCCAGCGTCTGCACGCTGTCCACCAGCTCCGAGGACTTCATCAGCGGGAAGCGGATGTGGCGGAGCACCTGGCTGGCGCCGGCGCGGCGCGCGGGGTCGAACTGCAGCCAGCGCACGGCGGCGCGGAACAGCTCGATCTCGCTGCAGCTCTTCAGCTTGTTGCTCTGCAGGAAGAACACCAGGCGCTCCAGGGGCAGGTGGAGGAAATCCTCCTCCTCGGAGATCTGCAGGAAGTGCCTGAAGGTGAAGGCGTCCACGGACTCCTTGAGGGAGGCCAGGCTGAAGGTGGTGGCCATCTGGCCGATGTTGAGGCACGTCTCCACGCTCATGGCCGACTTGAGGAACTCCTCGCACAGCTCCACCACCGGCACCATCTGCAGGAAGACGGCGGCTCCCAGCACGTCCTGGATGCAGTCGAGGTCCAGAGTCACCTCGGCGCTGTAGGCGAAGTCGATGATGTGCTTCAGGCCCTTGGCAGACACGCCTTTCAGCTCGATCACGTCCTGGCTGGCTTCTCTCATCCCGCCCGTGAACATCGCCCTGCAGGTCAGCAACACAAACGAAAAAAAAGAAAAAAATCCCCCCCCTGCGGTTTAAGCAAAAATGCAGCACCTCGGAATTGGATTTTATTTAACACTCTGATTCTCTGAGAGTGGGGAAGGGGGGAATAAATCAAGGCTAAATCTCTACGAGCCAGGAGAAACGAGAGTGTGCAATGACTTACATAAGGCTTGCATAAACAGTGCACTGAGGAGGAATATTCAGCAACTGGAGAAGTTTTTCAGTCCCACTGGCAGCAGGAATAAGAGCAGACCACAGGACCAAGCTCCAGGAAAAGGCAGAGCTGCCACAGCAGGGAGTGAACAATTCTGGACACCAATGAAGCCGTGATATCCAGCAAAAAGGGATCTGCACCAGCAGAGGTCGGGAGCTGTACCCTGAAGGGTTTTAGGTTTAGGGTTTGGGAGCACAAGGAAGCAACACACCTGTGGTGCGAGGCCAATGATCCCCGGCAGCAAGGCCTTCAGGCCCCGTTATCCTGTTACCTCACAGGGAACTACCAAACGGCTCAAAAACCGCAGGTGCAACACATCTCATGAACAGCTTTGGTCTTCCAGCAGAACCTCCCCTCCAAGGCTCCTTCCCAAGGCCTGGAAAGAGGGGAGCCGCAGCCCCTGCAGCACCGCCGGCGGCAGGGGGCCGACAGGCAATTAAACAAAAATCGGGGGGAAAAGGCTCAGTTACAGCACAGCTGCGAGCACATCCCCTCGCCCAGGCCACGCAGAGCTTAGGCCCTGGATCACCTCCTTGGGAGGCTCCTAAATTCCACAGGAAGCGCATTCCACGCCCAGGGCTGTGAGGCTCCCAGCGCCGGGGGCGGGATGGGGACGGGGCTGCACTTGTGGGGTTTGAGCTGTTTTTGGCCCTTTGGGCCATTTCCAGCCTGTTCCCAGAGGGTTTTGTTGCCCAGGGGGTGGCTGGGGATAAAGGTTTGCACCCCGTGGTGCTCAGGGAGCAGTGGCAGAGCAGTTGTGGGTCAGGCAAAGTCAGAGCGGGTGACGTGGAGTGACACGGGGTGACGTGGAGTGTCACCACTCCCTGCCACTGCACACAAGTCCCAGCAAGTCCATGAACTGTCACACAAAAGGTCTTAAAACTGCACGTTTGGGGCTGGTTTTTTTGCCACCTGCTCTTTTCCATGGGAAAGGTAAATCCGTGGTGTCACCAGAGCTGCCTGCACCGACTCCAAGGTGCGAGTCAGCCCCAAAAAATGCTGACCAGACCCCTGCATCGACACAGGAATAAAGGAATACCTTGGGAACACTGTCAAAAGCCAGGAGCTCCAAGTTTCCTGTCCAAACCAGGCTAGAAAACCTGCTGCTGTCCAGCACAAACCCAAGAAATCCTAAATGACCTAAATAAGGAAATATCTGCCTGTGAGATCAGCCTGCTGTAACCCAGTGACCAGGAACGCTGTTCCCAATTATTTGTCCGTGCAGCAGATGAGAGCATTCTGCTGAAATCCCTGCACATCCCTGGTCCCAGCCCTGATCCCTCGCCCCAGAGGACACCCGGCCACGTGTGTGCTCCTGCACCAGCTGAGCAGGGAGAGAGGAAAGCCTTTATTGTTGCCATGCTGAAGTCAAATCATCAACTAGAATGCAACTCCCTTCCAAAAGTGTTGTGGTTCTGAAATGCTGATTATATAAATGCTTCAATTTCACTCTTTTCCCTCCTCCTTCCCGCAGAAAAAAAAACCAAAAAAAAAAACCACAGAGTGTTTTCAAAAGCTGGATTATTCTGCCATTGTTCCCCAGGACAACCTTCTTTAGCACCACTGAAGTTCGAAGGAGGAACCTACTCAGCAATTAGATCTCGGCAGTGAAATCACCCTGGCAGTGGCCCTGCACCAGCAGGGAGGAATAAAACAAGGCCATTAGCATCTGGGGGGAGAGCAGCTCCAGGATTGATTGTGTGCCTGCTGGATAAGCCTGGAAGGTTTGTGCTGCCCCAGGGAGAGAGGAGGGAAGGGCCTGGAAAATGAAGAATGGGCAGAGGGATAGCAGAGAGATGCCAGTGAAGCCCCTCGGTCTTGTTCACCTGCTGGGAGGGGTTTGCACATCAAGGGACTGCAAATCCCATCAACAGCCCCTTTTCCATCCCTCCCAGAGTCTGGAATAACTCCCAGCTCGAGTTCTCCAGGAGTCTGAGCCTTCCCTGCTCCTGGTGTCTCTGACACATCCCTCACTTCGGTGCTGCCCCAAAAAGACCCCAGACTCAAAGTCATTCCCAGTCAGAGCTGTTCCAAGAGGGTTTGACAGAGAGAGTCCGTCCTGAGGAGCAGCTGAGGGGGCTCAGAAGGAGAAAAGGAGGCTCAGGAGGGACCTTCTGGCTCTGCACAACTCCCTGACAGGAGGGGACAGCCAGGGGGGCCAGGTTCTGCTCCCAGGGCAGGACATGAGGGAACAGCCTCAGGCTGGGCCAGGGGAGAGTCAGGTTGGATATTGGGAAAATTTCCTCATGGAAAGGGTGGTCAGGCTTTGGCAGGGGCTGCCCAGGGAGGTTTGGAGTCCCCGTCCCTGGAGGTGTCCAAGGAATTCCTGGACATGGCACTCAGAGCTCTGAGCTGGGGACAAGGTTGAGCTTGATGCCCTTGGAGATCTTTTCCAACCTCAGCCACAATTCCATGATTCTGTGACAGGGGCAAGATGGATAAAACACCTCGTTTCACTCAGGACTGAATTCCCTGCCCTGCAACTGGCCCCTTGTGCTTCTGTTTTCTACCCACACCAGCTGGGACAAATGTCCCAGATCTTCTGGGATCACACCAGGACCTTGGTGCTCTCAGCCCAGGGGCAGGGAGCCCTACAGACAGAGCAGTGGTGGTTAAAGAGAACAGGAGGATGGGAGGCCTCGTCCTGGAGCCCTCACTGCCACCTCCAAACCAGCTCAAAGCAGCACCAACACCTGCCCAGGTGGGGTCAAAACCTGAGCTGAGACTCCAGCCTTGGCCCAGCAGCTATAGTTGAACAAACCTGAGTGCAGAGGGACTGATCCTGAACCTCTACCTGCCTGCAGGACACCCGTGGAGCAACCCAAACCTCCAAAAGGCTTCTGTGGGGTGGGAACTTTTGGGGTGTGGTGGGGAGCTTGGGGTGGGGGAGGATGGGGAGACAGCAAACCCACGGGAGAGGTAAAAGTGCCTGCTTCCCTATGGGATTCTCACCTGAAATAGTCACTGCAGGCAGCCAAGACAACTTTATGAACCTGAAACACTTCATTATTTATAGTGAGGATGACATCAAGCAGCTGAGCCTGGGCTCGGAGCGAGGCCAGTCCCTGCAGCAGCGTGGTGCTGTGGCCAGGAGCAGAGAACGTGCATTTCAGGGTGCTGTTCTTGTCAGCCATGCTAAAAACAGAACAAGAGAGACAGGCTGGTTTGAGATGAGCACAGAACGTCAGGTACCCGCCCAGCCAGATGGGGACACGCGGGAACTGGGACCGGTTGGAAGGCAAATTCCCACCTCAGCAGCCACCCAGAGAACGGCAGCACCTCGCGTTCCCTTCTCCCGGCACAGAGCACTTCCACATTTTCCAGACATCCTCTGGCACTGCCGACAACCCTGCAGCACACCTGGGGCTCCAGACACCACCCAAACATCCCCCGGGGCCACAATCTCCAAGGAATGTCGGTGTCTGCAGGCTGAGCTGCCCCGGGGTCCTGACCTCAGCTTCAACCACGACACCGAACCGCAGTTGCTGCTTCTCCTCACCGCCTTCCCTGCCTGCAGCTGCCGGATTCCCTGCTCGGGCCAAGGACAGCCCTGCCAGCCCCATTTGATCCTTCCCTTCTGCCTGAACCCCCAGGAGAGGAGCAAAAAAAAAAAAAAAAAAAGCGAAATATTGCCCGGCACCGGCTGCCCTGAGGAACGTCAGCTGTTCGAGCCGCGGTGTCAACAGTCCCCTCCCAGCGTAAACATTTCCTCGCTTTTCCCGACGCCTCTCACACGTGTTCCCCAGCAGCATCCCGGGATCCGCCTGGCCTCAGATGCACTTGTCAGTGGGAACAGCAGGAGCCCTGCTCCAGGGGGAGAGGCGGTGGGATGCTCTGGGAAGAAACTCCACCACGGACCGCTCGTGGGAAATGCCAAATTCATTTGCAGATTTAATCCAGCTCTGACTTTTCAGGATCAACATCCTGGGTGCTCACAAGGATCGATATTCAGGATGGGGCTGATGTTTCCACGAGCATCCTGCTGCTTGGTTTTTGAGGAATGTTTTATGGAAACGTGACATGAAAAAAAAAAAAAAAAATCCCGAGGAGATTATCCCGAGTCTGGGAAGCTGCAGGAGTTGCTCCCAAATCCACAGTGGGAGAGTGCACTTAGGACTGCACTTAGAGGGAATTATCATCGCTATTATTATTATTATTATTATTATTTAGGTGGAATAAAGCAAGGGAGCCAAAAAGGAGTAGGCTGGGGCTGAGTAATCCCAGGGTTTGCTCCAACCCTCCTCCCTCAGAACTCCCTGGAACAACAACAGCCACACACAATGGACCAAACGAGCCGGCGAGGTCAGGGAAGAGTCAGCGAGATGGGATAACAAAAAAAGGGGATGTAAACAATCCTCAAACAATGAGGGACAAGGGACAGGGCTCGCTCCTATCGGGTTGCAATTTCCTGCAAGCTTTAGGGAGAGGGAGTGAGGGGAAATCTGGGATGTCCATCAGAGCGCTGGGAGGGCGGCTCTGGAGCTCGCTGGGATGCACAAAGCAAACCTTGGCAGGCTGGTTCAAGCTCCTCAGGCTTGGGAATGCGCCTCAAAAACCCACCGGAGCTCCTACTGGGATGGCTGGTGGTGCTCGGCTGGGGCAGGGTGGTCTGAAATCCCCACCCTAAAATCAAAGCACTCTAAAGAGCCTCGGAGCAGAGTATTCCTCGCTGGAATAACAGGGATTAGCAAAAAGGCAGCTGCTGACAGGACTTTTATCCACACTCTGCAAGCCAAGAAATGTCTGTCCACTCCGGCTCTTCCCGAGGAAAAAGAGGGAAGAGAGTGGAGGCAGCGAGGCACGGATTCCCACCACGGCAAAGCCCCTTCCCTCTCCTCTCTGGAACTGGGATTTGCTGGGGCAGGAAGGAGGAAACGTCCAGCAGCAGCAGGGAAGTGACGCTGCCTCTGGACACAGCCTCAGCCACCCAGCAAAGCACCAGCTCCAGGCTGGGCAGGTGAAACCCACAGGGACAGATCCGCAATCCCCGAGTTTGTTGTGACTTTGTCCTGCAGGACTCTCCTCATGGGGATTTTGGTGTTGGTTTTTTTTTTGTACTGATTTCAAACATTCCTCTTCCCAGCCCTGGGGTTCATCCCCATGGGAATGCTGTCCCTGGATCCACAGCCCTGCCAGCACAGGTTCAAACAACGAGCGTCACCTGCACAAATATTCCTTTTTTTTTTTTTTTTTGCCTCTTCCTCAATTCATTTTTACAGGATTAGCTCAGGGCGGGTTGGTCCATCTGTGTGGAATAAAGGTGTTTGGATGTGGGATTCATTTAAACAGGTAATGGAACAGCTACTCCAGGAAAAACTCCGTGTTCTGGTTCCTTTGTCTATTTACAGGGATAGAATAAAAGGATCCAATGATTACACAATACCCCGAGGAGGGGAAAAAAAAAAGCAAAACAAAAGAAAAGCATCACTAATGTCCAGCAAAAAAAAAAAAAAAACCAAAAGGATTTTAAGGAGAAAAAAAAATAAGCTGGAAACAAAACAAAATCCACGCAAAGCATGAGAAATCAAATAAGGGATTTATGGAAAACAAAGGGGGAGGAGGAGAGGTGAGAGAACAGCACCAAGCAGTGTTTGCTCTGCGGGGAGAAAAAAGGGATTTGTGATAAGAGCAGGCTTGGCTGGACACGGGAGCATGCCTGAATCCATGGCCTTGGCTCCCACTCCAGCACTGGGAATGAAGGAAGAAGAGGAGCAGCAGTTGGATGCCAGAGAGTGAAAAATAAATATATAAAACCCCCCGAGCACAAAAGGAAGCCTTGAACATCTGAGAGCGCCTTTGTGAGGCTGTCCCTATCTCATCCCAGATCTCCAAATGCCGTGTACTTGTTGCTTAACAATTTGTTACAGCAGGAACAGCCTGGAAGACAAAACTTGGGAAGAGTTGCAGTCTCCTCCTCGCAGCTCAGAACGTGCCCCGGAGATAAAAGCCTTTCAGCACAACAGGGAGAAAGTGTTTATTCTGCTCCTTTCCTTTCCTTGGGAGGCAGGGCTGGGGAGCTCCTGGAATTTTCCTCGGGGTGCTCGTCTCTGTCCTCGAAAAGCTGGAGTTTCACGGGGGTTTCTGTGGTCAGAGGGTCCTTCAACACCTCAGCTTGGAGCGGGGTCAGGCGTGGGGCTGCACCCGAATTTATTTAAAAAAAGGGATTTGTGATAAGAGCAGGCTCAGCTGGACACGGGAGCACGCCTGAATCCACAGCCTTGGCTCCCACTCCAGCACTGGGAACGAAGGAAGAAGAGGAGCAGCAGTTGGATGCCAGAGAGTGAAAAATAAACACATCAAACCCCCGAGCACAAAAGGAAGCCTTGAAGGTTTTATATCCGTCGGGAGAACGCGGGACACAAAAGTCACACCCACACACCGACCTCCCCCGGCGGGGATCCCAACATCCTGCCACCGCCGGGGCCTCTCACCTGCAGATATTGGCACAAAGGTGCCTTGGCAGGAACAGGAGTCCCACTTTCCACGTGGGAACAGCTGTGAAAGGGATCTTTATACCCAGGGCAGGGGCAGCTGGAATCCTGAGCTGAGCCAGGAGGGCGATGCCTTTGGGGCAGCAGCCCCAAAAAACACCCCCGGCACCCCAGCTCCGAGTAATGGGGTTGGGGATTTGCCTCCCAGCCAGATTGCTTTCAATCCTCTCTGGTCACTGCAGGGTAGAGCTCAGCCTGGGGGAAAGCAACCCTCAGCTGAACCCTTGGAGGGCGTGGAGATGTCCCAGGCAGGGTTCAGGGAGTGGTTCCAGGCAGGCAGCAGGCAGGGAAGGCAAACAGGGCCAGAAAATCCTCCTGCTGCTGCACCCAGAGAGGAGCCCTCGCCCTGAGCTCGCCGAGCTCTGCTCACACATTTCTGAGCGAGGAACGCTGGGGTTTTGACCAAAACCAGATGCAGAGAGGAGGCATCTGGACACCCCAGAGGCCTCTGAAGCTGAGATGTTGAGGGCCACACTTCAGGAATCAGCCCAGGCACAAAGAACATCCCAAGAACAAGCGGCCCCTGGCGCTGCCTCCTCCGTTCCCCACGGCGTCACGTGGAATCCAAGATGCGTTTCGAGCTAATGAATCATTTTTACCAAATCTGTACTGATGATTAAAAACATCAAAGCTGGAATTAAAGGCTTACCAAGCGCATGAGTTCATATTTCAGCGTGTTTGCAACCACTGCACAAGTACAAGTGGAGAGAATTAGAGCAGGACAGATTGTAACATTTTAGTGATTGAATTAAGGGAGGAAAAAAAAAAATCTTTGCCTGTCGTGTTCCTGCTCTGCTTTTACAACATGGAAGGAGGGGCACTTCTGGTGCTTTCCATCCCAGCTCAGCATCCCCACGTTTCCCCACTTTTTTTGGGCAGGTGGTGCTGGGTCATTTTTCATCCAGGAGAAACTCGAGGGGGGTTTTGGCAGGATTCCTGAGCGGGGCAAACTTCCAAGAGCCAAACTCTTCCACAAACACCAGCTCCAGAGGTGGGACCCGGCGGGGAACGGCGGGGGGACGGGAGGGGAAGGAGGGGAAGCAGCAGAACGTGTGGAAAAGCAGCAGGTATGGAGTGGCACAGCTTTCCCAAGGCTGAACAAAAGGGCTGGGATTGCAAAATCGCCAGCGAGGCACCTGCAAGGAATTTTTTCGTGGTGAGAGAAGCAGAACTCCCATAAAGCTGGAGAGCAACTTTATTTAGAACATAAGGTATGAATATTAAGGACCTTCTTTAGGAACCTTTGACAGGCAGCATTATAGATATTTTAATAATGCAAATCATTTAATGCCTTTAGTTTCATGCCTAAGTTTAAAAAAAAAAAAAAAACACATTTAGATTCTGATTTTTAAACTACAATTAAGACACTTAAAATCAAAACAAAAGTCAAACTCCCTCAGATAAGTCACTGGTAGCCATGGTGACTGTAATATTTCAGATCCTGAGGCTTTATATCACATGCCCAAACGATGAAAATGAGTTTTCAGCACTTCACGCTCACAAGTGCTACGTTAGGGCAAGAAAGGCTGAGCCCCTCACTGCGGATTTGCTGCTTCCCAGACTCTCATTTGGGATTTTGGGATGACGTTCCCCGTGGCCTTTGCATCCCTCTAAGAGGAGTTTCCTTGGAAGTTTGGGGGCAAGGAAGACGAGGCACAGAAACACTTGCCCTGTTAACCTACTTCTGTTCCCAGCAGCATTTACAGCGCTTCCCGGCCAAATTAGCAACCACAATAAGCACTTAATGATCAGCAGCTAATTAAATATTAACACTCTGAATGAAGGGGATGTTTTCCAGCGAAACGTAATCATCCTCAAGGAAGATATGGGCGTGAAAAAAAAAAAAAAAAAAGGCGTTTAATCGATTTCTTTGTTCCCTTTTCCAACTCCTTCCCTTAATTTCTCCCATTTCCCTCCTCTGCCTCCACTCGTTTTCCACCATCCCTTTCATCAAAGCAATAAATAAAAGGAGAGAGCCTGAGACTAATATCGCTGTTTAGAAGTGACTGTGGCAATTTGCAGGGCTCAAATGAAGAGATTATAAATGGGGCTGAGTTTCAGCAGGCGAGATAATCTGTGTGAAAATAATGGACCTCTGGAAAACGCCTCAAGTGCAACAGGAAAGTTTGAAAAGTCTCCAGCCTCAAAATTTAAGGGAATTTATTGTTTGGCAAAGGGAGAGCAAAGAGGCATTCAGTATTAAAGAAAGAAAAAGGACAAAGCCCAGCAAACAAAGCCTTTTTTTTAGTTCTGTTTCAGGGCCCCAAAGGCTGGTCCCTCTTCCAGCAGCCGGACTGGTCAGCACTGGGCTGGGACTGGGCACTGCTGTGCTCCCACACTGACCACTGCCGGCCAACCCAGGCCTGATTCAGCCCTGCAAGTCAGTGAAAACAGCAATTAAAGCTGGATTTTACAGAAGTCAGGAGGCAGCTGGTTCATTTTCCACTGTTTTCTGTCTCAGGTCCTGCTGATCCCCTGATTTCCTTATCTGCATCCCATTTCCCCCAAGCTGGAACCAAGGACGCCCTGGAGACCAAAGGTAAAGCAGCAAGAAGCTTTTCAATTTATTTATTTGTTAAATATTATTTTTTTTTTAATGCCTTTAGAAGTCTCAGACATTTCCAAAATCTCTGTTTTTCTTTTCTTCTGAGCCGGACTCGCTCGGGGCCCAGCAGACACACACACGAATTTATTCTGCTCCCAGGCATCAATCAGGAGGTTGTTTGCAAGCCAAAGGAGGTGGGATTTTGGTTTCTGCACTAATAAAACTGGATGGCTGTCAAAAAAGCTGGCTGGCCTGGTAAAACAGAGCAGCAAAAAAAAAAAAGTGGAAGGTGAAAGATGTGAACACGTTCAACTCTGCCACCGCCCGGGGTTTCAACGTGAGGCTCTGGGCAGGACGTGCTGTACCCAGGACAAATTTGGGAGGGGGGGAGAGAAAAACAGCAACAAAAAAACCCCAGAACTAGATTTTTTAAATGTTTCTGTCGCAGAGCCAGAGGCATCTTTGTGCTGGTGCAGTGGGAAAAGCAGTTTGGTGCTGGTTTCTCAGCAGCCAAAAGGACCAGGGTGATCTCAGGCTCCATGAGCTCAGGTTTGGACACCGGGGCTTGGAGGGGCAAAAATGTCACAGTGAGATTAATTAGAAGGATTTGCCATTTTCCCTTTTTTTTTTTCATATTTAGAGCTACCACAGAGGGGTATGCCCTGTACTGGGGGTTTTCCTCAGTCCTGCCCAAAGCTGGTCCCAGCAGAGAGGTGACAATCAGCAGCACCCGTCACCACCAACACCCTGCCCTGTCACCACCTCGACCTGCTCTTGTCACAGCGACTGAAAACGGGAAGGTGCTCCCCCACCCCACACAAACCAGACTGTGATTATTTTATGTCAGCCCCAGACCTAATCCCTCTGAGCCAGAACAAACAGAGCAAACACAAAAATCACCCGGAGCGTGTCTGTGACTGTGTCGGGCACAGGCAGCGTGACAGCAGTGACAGAGTCAGGCACGCGGGGACCCTCAGAGCGTGGAGTTTACATCCCAGAAAATCCATGTACAGCCCCAAGTTCAGGCTCGTTACACACTCAGTACTCTCTGACAGCTCTGCCTTCAACACTCCACGCTTCTCCAGCTTAGGGTCAAACCCTGCCGTGCAAAAAACGAAACTACGGCGGTGCCACGTCCAAAACAAGCCAAAAATCAGAGCTGTGCCCTGCTGATGGAACAGCCCGAGGGAGCAGCGGGTGCTCCTGAGCCTCTCCCAGCAGTGCAAAGGCCGGGAGGCACCTAGTGGTGTCGGGAAGCACAGCAGAGCCACCGAGGCCACCCTAAAAGTGTCACCCGGGCCACACAGGCACTGCTGGACACTGCCCTCCCACCCTGTCACCTCTGGGAGCCGAGCAGAGCTGATCCATGGCGTTATGTCCATCCAAAAACCTGTCAGGACCTGCCCGGGCTCTGCACCTCTGGGTCACCTTCCCTGTGGGGACAGCCCGTGCCAGCTCTGCCAGCAGCCCTGGCAGGGTCCCCACTGCAAGGAAATCATTTCCCACTTTATCCCACACCACCATCCCGGGCCCTGTGCTCCACACCTGGGAAGAAGTCAGGAAAACTTCCAGCTTCTCCAGAAGTCCCGGGAGCAGTGCTGGTGCCAGGCTGTTTGTGCAGCACGGATTGCACAGCCTGGGCAGTGTGGCAAGAGGACAAGAGGAGCAGTTACGTGGAGAGCAGGTGCTCCTCTCCCCTCCCTGCACCTCCACCCTCCAAATTAGAGCCTGGCAGCAGGCAAGGGAGCTCAGGCAAAACCAGCACAAAGGGATGGAACAGCAGAGAGCAGCAGCAAACCTCCTGTCCCTTCCATGGAAATGAGGGAATTGGTGTTTCCCAGCACCCGGCATCAAATTCCAGCTCAAACCTGCTTGCAGCCCCTTCCTCTCCTCACCTGAACCCTCTGCACTCAGGTTTGTCCCCATCACAACCTTGTTTTCTTTCCCAGCTCTGTCTTTGTGCCACCTTGCCCTGCACAGAGCCACCCAAGGCCACCAGAACAGCTTTTCTTAAAGATCCCAAATTTCTGTGCAACTCCAGCATTCCTTAATAAGTGAGAAAGTGGGAGAGACACTTCAGCCACGGTCCTGCTGTGCAAGGCTCCTCCTTAGAAAGCCACACAAGACTTGGAGGTAGGACAGGAACCTGGAAAGCATCCCCCCAAGTTTACTTTTGGTCTAAATAAAACGCCCAGCTCGGGACTCTCCCAACGCTGCAAGAGCAGGCAGCAGTTATTTTTACAGTGATTCAGTTCGAGCATAAACATTTACACCACGTCTACCAGATCTAACAACTAAATCTGTCTGAAACTTGCCATGTGGCAGAGGATGGATCATGGAAACCCCACAAAAAACCTCCACTTCAGCTCCAAAAGGGGAAAAAAAAATACCAAGTCTGATTGAAGGGTGAAGCTGTAGGAGATGACAGGAACACCAGAGCGAGGCAGGCTCACAGCCCTTATCTTCCTCTCTTTGTGGTTTTACTCCATCCCCTGGATATTTCTCTCCTTCCCACCACTTTCTCAGAAGGAATAAATTTTGGGAAGCTCAGGTCAGCATATCCTTGATGGGAACCCAGACATTTGTGAGAAGACCTTGCCTGCTCATCCTGGTTTTCACAGCAAACACTCCGGCGTGTCCTTCAAGGGATCATTCCCAATTAATTCCTCAGCAGCTTGTCTGGACACCTCAATTAATTCCCAAGGAAAGGCCTGCACGGGGACATTCTCTCCAGCATCTGGGGATGATGTTTTCCCCAGATTTCTGTGACCCTGCTTTGCACAACCCCACCTCGCCAACGCTGCAGCAACGACGGCTCAAGCACAGAAGCTTCTCCTGCTGAGGGTCCTGAAGGGCTCCACATTTCCTCTCCCTGATCCCACCCAAAGCACATCCCCAGCGCTGCAGAGTGAATTCTGCAGCCTGAAACTCTCCCTCTAGGTGATAAAGAGGGCTGGGAGTAAAATATGAAACCCATTTGTAAGTCATGAAATTCTACCCAAGGAGGAAAAAAAAAAAAACCAACCCCACCCAAACCCCAAGTTTGTTTCAAAAGAGAAGATTGGGGCCGTTTGCTTTTCAATGCCCAGGAGTGGCTTTATCTCTTGCCATCAGCGTGTCCAGAGCCTTTTGTCCCCGTGGTCTTGCACAGCCTGTTCTGTTTTGAATGAAAGAGCAGGATCCCAGCAGAGAAGTGAATTTTCCTGCTCCGGGGCAGCCACTGCAGCTCCCGGGCAAGCGGTAGCAATTCCAAAGATGGAAATTCTGCCCGTGGTGGTGGAGCTGCAGTGCACCATCCAAATGGCATGTGTGAAGCAGCCCCAAGGCTCTGTCCTCCTGCCTCAGAGAGCAAATAAGTGCAAAAAAAAGTCACAAGTGGGAGCACCTAACAAGGAATCGCTGCCGACAGGGAATGCCCTTGGAATCCTCCTCACGCTCTACTGCACATCCCAAGTCTCCCATCAGGTTTCTCCTTGTACTCCCCAATAAATCCGCCTTCAAACGAGTGAAAAAAACCCCTTTAAACTGCCGACCAACGAGAAGCAGGATCCAAACTTGAACGGGCTTTGCTTTAAAATTAACAAAGAAAATAAACACGCGGCGATAGGGAACATGACGGAGCTGCAGCTCAGGGGAATAAAACTGCTGCAGCTCCAGCCCGGGTGATTTATCACAGCACTGAAACAAATTACTTCCATTTCTCACTGCTGCACACCCAGGGAACTCCCAAGTGCCAGGGGAGCAGTGCTACCAACACCTGGAGTGAGAAGTGCTGGAATTCCTGTCTGAGAAAGGAGAAGGTGGCGCAGAGGGATAAAATGAGATGCCACAGGTGACACAGCACGGAGCTTCAGCGAGCACAGATGGTCATCAGGGGGAAAAAAACCAGGATGTGTCTATAGGTGAGGATTCAGAGAGGCTTCTCCAGACTGAACAATGCCTGGGAGAGCTTCCCCTGCACGGCGTGACACACACGGGTGGTTATTTCAGGAGGCAGCACAGAGCGAGGCTGAGGATACACGATGCTCTGAAGCGAGGTGGCAGCCTGACAGCGCCAGGGAAACATCCCCGAGACAGACACCACAGCTCCCTGAGCCCCTGAGACAGACACCACAGCTCCCTGAGCCCCTGAGACAGACACCACAGCTCCCTGAGACCCTGAGACAGACACCACAGCCCCCCAGACAGACACCACAGCTCCCTGAGACCCTGAGACAGACACCACAGCTCCCCGAGCCCCCCAGAAACAGACACCACATCTCCCTGAGCCCCTGGGACAGACACCACAGCTCCTTGAACCCCTCAGACAGACACCACAACTCCCCCAGCACCATCTGACAGGGACTCGGGGTGGCAACAGACAAGAAAACCCTGGGAACAGAAACTCCTCCGTGAGCAGGTACCACCTGCAGCACCCAGAGCATCACCCCGACAGGTACCACATCACCCCGACAGGTACCACCTGCCCCGTGCTTCCTTCAAAGCCTGAGTAAACCCCCCCCAAAATCAAGGACTGGGGGGTCTGCAGGCACAGCAGAGGGGATGGGGGGCAGGAGAATGGGCCTGAAACACCACAAATTGAGAGTCTGGAACCGCAACACCTGGTGGCTTTACCAACCCACAGAGCTGGTAGCTCCACATATCTGACCCAGGGTGGGACTCACTGGGAGCGATTCACTGTGTGGATTCGCTGCAGGATTCACTATAGGATTCACACTATTTTCTGCTTTAGAGCCTCCCCCCAAAACCCTCAGCCTCCCTCCTCACACACCCCACGAGCAACAGCGTCGCTGCTCATCACCATCGCTCCCTTCCCGCGGGCCCCGCTCAGGACAATCCCCGGGCCCGGGGGCACCGGGCACCGAGCACTGGGCACCGAGCACCGAGCACCGGGCACCGAGCACTGGGCCGTTCCCAGCGGCTCTCGGTGCGGCCCGGCCGGCGCTCCGTGCCCCCGGGCCCGGGGAAGGCGCGGGGCCCCGCGGGCCGATGGGGCCCGGCCCCGCTGCCCGGCCTAGGCCGCGCCGGCCCCGCTCACCTGCTCGGCCGCTCCGCGCCGAACTCGGCCCCGCCGGACTCCGCCATCGCCGCCGAGCGCCGCCGGGGCCGCGGGGGAGGCGGCGGGGCCGCCGCGTTAAAGGCGCAGCAGCGGCGGCGACGGACCGGGGAGCCGCGGGCTCCGCTCCGCGCCCGCCGGGCCTGGCGCCGCCCCGCCGCCACCGCCACCGCCGTGTCACCGCCCCGCGGGAGAGCGGGGCTGTCACCTCCTCATGGGGCTGGGGGATGTCACCTCCTCATGGGCACCGGGGGCTGTCACCTCCTCATGGGGCTGGGGGATGTCACCTCCTCATGGGCACCGGGGGCTGTCCCCTCCTCGTGGGGCTGGGGGCTGTCATCTCCTCATGGGGCTGGGGGCTGTCCCCTCCTCATGGGCACCGGGGATCGGGGGCTGTCACCGCCCCGCGGGGCTGGGGGCTGTCATCTCCTCATGGGGCTGAGGGATGTCACCTCCCCACGGGTACCGGGGGCTGTCACCTCCCCACGGGGCTTGGAGCTGTCATCTCCTCATGGACACCTGGGATCAGGGGCTGTCACCTCCCCACGGGGACCAGGAGCTGTCACTGCCCCACGGGGCTGGGAGATTGGGGGCTGTCACCTCCTCATGGGATGGGGGATCGGGGGCTGTCACCTCCTCACAGAGACCGGGGGCTGTCATCTCCCTCCAGGTCTGGGGACTGAGGGCTGGTCACCTCCCCATGGCCGAGGGGGCCAGGACCCTGTCACCCCCCAGAGTGTGGAGTTTGGGGGTCTCTCACTGCCTCCCGGCTGAGAGGACCTGGGGCTCTGTCCCCAGATATGTCCCAGGAGATGTCACCGCCCGACAGCTGAGGAGTCCAGGGGGTCTGTCACCACCCCCCAGGCCACCAGTTCCTTCCACCCCAGCATTGCCCGGCCGATGCCCCTCGCTGCAGCCTGCCCTGGAAATCCCAAGGCTTCCCTGGGGATTCCACCTGCGGATCACTGAATGTCACCTGCGGATCACTCAGTGTCACCTGCGGATCACTCACAGTGTCACCTGCGGATCACTCACAGTGTCACCTGCGGATCACTCACAGTGTCACCTGCGGGTTCCCAGCCAGCCAAAACTGCGGGGACAGCCCTGCTGGGGGACAAATCCTCCTGCCAGGCCACCTGGGCCGCTCCGGAGCAGGATTTTTTTTTTTTTTTTTTTTTTTTTTTTTTTTGGCCAAAATCTCCACGTGCAGGAGCAGCAGTACCCTCCAGAGGGTGCAGTCCTGTCGCCGGAGATCCCTGCTGGTCCCGGTGCCAAAACCTCCTCCGTCCCCACACATGCTCGGCCCCGGAGCCCTCCCAGCTCTCCCCAAAGCCACCGAGGCCACGCGGGGTCCGTGTAATTCCCAAAGCCGGCGCGCATCTGCTCCAGGGGGCATTCCAGGCATCAGTGGGAATCAGGGAATTATTCGTAGCGCTGGCCCTGCCAACGGCCGGGGGTAGATTTCTTTGATTTCCCATGCTCGGTGTCCACATCTGTAAGAAGGGGAAAGGGGGGGGAGCTCGTACATGAGAATAAACGCGCTTGGAAAGCCGTGAAAACTCCCTTTCAAGTCAGCCTGATGAAAACTTCATGTTCTGGAGCTCTCTGCTTCAAGGAGAGCAATCTGTTTCGAAGAGGGAAAGCTGTGTATTTTTCTTATTTAAACCTCCTAAATCTGCTGGAGCATTAAAAAATATTTGGCATTTCCACAGCACATTTCATTCCCGGCTCCAAATGCGTTTTACAGACGTTCATTAATTAAGCCTCGCAAAACCTTGGGGAGAAAGGGAAGCAGTACTTATTAATTTGCTATTTGTGTTGCTGCAGCACACGGAGACCCCGGCCAGGACCTCGGGGCCTCGTTATTTTAGACACGACCTGCACAGAGGAGGAGATGTCAGCACGGCGAGAGGCCACGGATGGACCCTCCTGGTGTTGCATCCCCTGCCCCTTCTGGAATTTGGAGCTGCAGGAGCTCCCACCCAGCTCTCCCCCCAGCTCTCCAGGGGTGCTCTTTTTGTTGTTCTGGTGTTTGGGGGGGGTTCCTGCCCCTCCTTCCCAACACCTCGTGGTTGTCCCACTTCCAGCTGGGCTTCACTCGACACCTTCCCCTTTCTCTGGGGGTCACTTTGTGAGATCACGGAGTTATGGTTGGAAAAGAAAGAAAAGAACCTCCTAGGCCACCGAGTCCAGGCTGTGACTGATCCCTGCCTTGTCCCCAGGTCTGAGTGCCACACCCACGAGTTCCTTGGACACCTCCCCAGGGATGGGGACTCCAAACCTCCCTGGGCAGCCCCTGTCAAAGCCTGACCACCCTTTCCTTGAGGAAATTTTCCCAATATCCGACCTGACCCTCCCCTGGCCCAGCCTGAGGCTGTTCCCTCGTGTCCTGTTGTCCCCTGGGAGCAGAACCTGGCCCCTCTGGCTGTCCCCTCCTGTCAGAGCCAGAAGGTCCCTCCTGAGCCTTCTTTTTCTCTTTCTGAGCCCCCTTTTCTCCTTCTGAACCCCCTTTTCTCCTTCTGAGCCCCCTTTTCTCTTTCTGAGCTCCCTTTTCTCCTTCTGAGCCCCTTCCCCAGCTCCCTCAGCCGCCCCTCACCTGATCAGCACACCCTGATCTGTGAAAGACTTCAAACAAACGCTTCCCCTCTGTTATTTTTAGGTCCACCCCGATATTTGAAGTGCAGCTATTTCTGTCCCACAAAGGGCTGTGGCCCTCTTTCCAATCCCAGGTGAAGGGAGCTGTGAATGTTGCACCTCTGCTTCCCCTGCAGGAAAAGCAGGGCCGGGCTGGATGCTGTAAATGCCTTTCACGTGTTCCCCAGATCGCAGTTAAAGTGAACCCCAGAAGGTCTCTCAAAGCAGGAAAAAATGCATTTATGAGACCCTGGAAGGAAGATGTATTCCATAACGACTCTGGTGACCAGGCGTGCTGACTTGTGTCATGTGGAGGAAGGAACCTGAGGGGGGTATTTCTTGTTATTTCACATTGCTGATGGGATTTTACCTCTGGGCAGCAAATCCAGGAACTTTTTAGTTACCATTATTGTTTGATTTTATGGGCCATTTGATATTTATTTTTATTTCCCTTCATTATTTGTTGAGTGCACTTAGCCCCCTTCCCCGAGCAGCCTGCCTTATATCTAAGGTGAATTTTATGACCAGTGTTAGCACAGCAATCTGAGCAGCTCACACAACTGTAATATATTTATCCCGTGCACTCAGTATATCCAGGCAGGCCTGGAATTCCTACTGTGGAGAGCAGTGGTCTGCCTGGAAAATCCCAACTCTAACTGGACTGTGTTAAAACAAACAAACAAACAAATAAAAAAGGAATAAACTCCAAACTATTTACATTCTTCTTCTTTCTGATCTTGATTTCAAGCCTTCAGGATCTATCTGAGTCATATTTTCACCTTTTTGGGGTTTTTTTTTCCTTGTTTTTCCCCTTGCAAAACACGAGGTCTCTCCGTGTACCTTTTGCTGCAAGCCAAGCTCTTGTGTATCCCACGGCTCCCACAGCTGGGCTTTAAAATCCACAGCCAGCACTGGGAGAGTAATGACAAAATCATGAGCTGGCAATGCTGCCTTTCCCTCAGACCTCCTCATTTCATCCTGCTCAGAGCAGGGATTCCTCACAGCTCCCAGCACCAGCATCCAGGGTTTTTTTTGGTGGTTTTTTTCCCAATTTTTGTTAGATTTTCCCCAGCACAGTTTTTTTTTCTCCAATTCTTGTTACATTTTTGGCTGCTTTATTTTCCCTTGTCGTGGAGGAGGCTGTGATGACCTCGCTCTTCCTTGGTGATATCCCAGCTCTGTCTCCCTCCTGCCTGGAGGGTGTGGTGGAGTTTCTCAATGCTTCTCCCTGGTTTGATTCCCTCTGGATTTCTGCTCCCTGCTAATCCCTGTGTAATCCTGGCCAGAGCCTGGGGAAGGTCAGGGACAGAGCCTGGGGTGTGTCTGCTGTGCCAGGAGGATGGACCAACCTTCCTCCCTCCCTTTTTCCCTGCCCCTTTGGATGCGTTTCCCCGTGGAGATGTTTGACCTGCTGCAGGCTGATGGAGGTGGATCATCCTCTCCTTCAGCATCCATCCTGCTGCCCCTGCAGCACCACCACTGCCAGGTCCCATGGCAGAGAATTCCATGGGGGAGAGAGGCCACCAACCCCAGGGATGTGAGACCCCCAGGGATGTGAGACCCTCAGGGATGTGGGACCCTCAGGGATGTGGGACCCTCAGGGGTGTGAGACCCTCAGGCGTGTGAAACCCTCAGGGGTGTGAGACCTTCAGGGATGTGGGACCCCCAGGGATGTGGAACCTCCAGGGATGTGAGACCCTCAGGGGTGTGAGACCCTCAGGGGTGTGAGACCCCCAGGGATGTGGAACCTCCAGGGATGTGAGACCCTCAGGGATGTGGGACTCTCAGGGATGTGGGACCCTCAGGGGTGTGGGACCCTCAGGGATGTGGAACCTCCAGAGGTGTGAGACCCTCAGGGATGTGAGACTCTCAGGGATGTGGGACCCTCAGGGATGTGAGACCCTCAGGGATGTGAGACCCTCAGGGGTGTGGGACCCTCAGGGATGTGGAACCTTCAGGGGTGTGGGACCCCCAGGGATGTGAGACCCTCAGGGGTGTGGGACTCTCATGGGTGTGGGACTCTCAGGAATGTGGGATATCCGAGTCCCTCAGGATGAGTTCTGTAGGCTCCCACCACCCTGAGGTGCAGCCAAGCCCCACAGGTCCCAAATTCCCCAACTTCAGAGCAAATCCAACACAACCAGCTCAGCTCTGGCACAAAGCACTGGGAGAGCAGCATCCCCTCCATGCCAGCCTGGCTCTCCAGCTGCATTCCCAGCCCCAGGCAGTGCCCCCCACCCTGTGGGACAGCGGTGCCGCGTTCCCCAGCACGGATAAAACCCGGAGGGTGGGAATGCTGTGCCCTGTGCTGGTGAGGAGCAGGAATGGGAACACACAGAGCCACGTGGGGTCTGGCCTGGGGGAGGGATCAACACCTTCTTGCAGGAATCTTGGGCTCCTTCCACTCCCACGTGGAGAGCTGAGTCCCTCAGGAGCTGGCTCCCACTCAGCTGGCGGCGTTGGCCGTTCCCAGCCCCATTTGGCACCGGGGCGATCCCGCAGGTCCCCTCCGTGTCCAAACACGTGTCATCCCCCTGAAAGCAGCCGTGGCTCCGGAGGGGAGCAGGTGCTGCAGCACCACCCCAGCCCATCGAGGAGCCTGCTCCCCCATCCAACCCAAGCCAAACCACAGAGCCACACAGAGCCCAGCTTCCCCCCGACCAGCTTGGCCGCGCTCCTCACCTGGCAGGAGAACACAGGGAGGCCAAGCCCCCCGTCGGCGCGGCGTTCCAAGAGCTAACCAAGGCCAGGGAGTGGAAAATGCCTCTCCCTGGCTGCGCTCCGAGGGTGCTCCCCTTCCCCACGGCAGCGCCAGGGCCCAGCAGCTGCGCCAGGCCCAGCCAGCGGCACCGCGCTCAACCCTGACATTTGAAGACGGGGGAACGGTTTGGCTTCGTTATCCCCCCCGCCCCTCCCGAGCGGTCCCTCGAGCCAGGCTGGAATGTGCGTGGTAGGGACAGAACCAATCCCATTAGCACCAGGAGATTGTTTTTCCTTTGGTGGTGTTGTTGTTGAACCGCCCGTGGCTCCGGCTCGGTGGGGTGGGTGACAGGAGAGGGGAGCCGTGGATGTGTTCTCCCCTCCCTGGCACGGAGCTGCCCTGCCCGCTTCCAGCAGCACCGTGGGGGTTCCCATCCTTGAGGGCCAGATGGGCTTTGTGGTGGCTCCAGGAGAATTGGGAAGGGGAAAGGTTCAGATTCACATGTGGGGTCAGGATGGTGCTTTGAGCCCCTGTCCAGCTCCTCATCTCACCTTCCTCATCCTCGCTCCATCCCTGGGTGGGGATTTATCTCCGTTGGGGTTGGTTAAAAGTGAATTTACAGCTCTGAGTGTTGGTCAGGCGTTCAGGATCGCAGCTTTGTGCTGGCAGGAGCTGGGCCAGGAGCAGGGAGAGGCAGCTGGAGCTGCTGGAAAATATCCTTTCCCAGCTGAGAGAGGAGCCCAGGCTCTGCTTCCATCACCTCCAGGAGCCCTGCAGCTCCAAACCTGCTGTTTCCCCCAGACTGGGGATTCTCATGGAAGAATGGGAATCATCACCCCCTTCCTCCTACAAGACAGGAATAAGACACCTCCCTCGACCTCTTGGTGTCCTGCAGCACCTCCCTGGGATGTGAGTGGGAAGGGAATCATCAAAAAGGGGATTGGCACATGGACTTCTCCTTGAGGAGTCCTTCTCCTCCCTGCTGGACTCAATCCTGGCATTTCTGCCCTCTGAGGCATCCCAAGGACCCCAGAGCAGAGACAGCCTGGAGGAGCAGGCCCAGGGCTCCGGGACAAGGAGCTGCAAGTGCTGCTGAGGGGAATGGGGTGAGGAATAGGGACAAAGGCAGGGTTGGGAGCAGATGGCAGCAGGGGAGGGAAATCCGTGCCTGGCCCGGCTCCTCCAGGCATTGTGTGAGCCCGGTGGAGCCAGGCCAGCTCCCAGCAGCTGAGACTTTCTGGAGGGGACAACAGCAGCCCAATGCAGCCACCAAGAGCAGCTGGGGGGGCTGTTGACCCTGATTACAGCTGGTGAGACCCCCACAGCCCTCAGCACCCACTGCTGAGGGGGGAGATGCCACAGGGGTCTGTGATGGAAGTGCAGGGCAGAACTTGCCGGATTTTCCCCACTTTCTGAGGCTACTTCTTGCCAAAGTCTGGGATTAGTTGTGGAGCTGTGGCTGGACATATGGACACACGGAGGTAAGTGTGGACACACAGAGGTGAGCGTGGACACATGGACATAAAGGTGAGTGTGGACACAAGGACATCAGGATGAGAATGAGAGCGTGAGGATGGACACAAGGACATGAGGATGGACACAAGGACGTGAGGATGGACACAAGGACACGATGACAGACACATGGGTGTGAATGTGGGCGCACAAATGCTCACCCACCCACCGTGGGCTCAGGGTGCCCCCATGCCCTCCCCACCACCACGGCCTGGAGGGTGATGCCCCCACAGCCTGGCTTGCCCGTGGCCGAGGGGGCCACACACCACGACTTCTCCTTCCCCTGTGAAAAAATAAAAGAGGGAGGGGGAAGGAAAAGGCGTCGGGAGGAGAAGCCCCCGGCTGCCTGCTGGGGCGAGTGGAACCAGCGAATTTCATGCGTCTCCTTCTTGTTAGAGTGGGGTCCCTCCTCACCTGCTCCTGGGCAGGGTTTCCTGCCCCCCGAGCCAGCAGGGAGGAATCTGACTCCAGTTTAAAGGCGAGGAGCTTGTCCACGGTCTGCAGCCCGGCTCCCAGCGCAGGAGGGGACGCGCTGCCCACGGTGGGCAGGGTTTGCCAGCTGTCTGCACCCATCTGGGGCCTTCCCACCTCCCCCGGCACCAGCCCCTGTGAAAATCCTGCAGGAAGACTCCCCCCGAGGGGTGTCCCTGCCCTCTGAGGGACACTGGGTGGCTTGGGCCTGGCCAGGGGGTTCTTGTCCCTGATTGTGTCCCATCTCGAACTGCTCCGTGCTGGGCTCCATCTCTCAGCCCTCCCCTCTTATCCTGCCCTGCCACCCCTCTGCCCACCGTGCAAGCCTCCAAAATCCCACAGCGGGCTGGGAAGTGAGGCCATGGCACCCACCCTGCCTGCCGTGCCAACCCCACAGAGCCGAGGCTGCCCGGAGCATCCTCCCCGCACAGGCAGCGAGCCGGGAGCACCATCCCTCTCCACTCCATTTAGGGAAAACCCCCTCCGGTCCCCATCGTGCCAGCACTGCTCCCCTCCCCTCCGGCACCCGTGGGGCGGTGACATCGCACCCCCCATGGAGGGACAGGCAGGGGACGTGCTCCGGCAGCCCAGGCTGCTGGCGGGGAGCGCACCGGGCGCTTTGGAGATCCTTCTTTGGCCGTGGCTCCTGCCAAGCACCCCGGCATCCATCCCCAGCACCTCCGCTCCGCCAGGGACCCCGCTGAGCTCCTGAGGCGCTGCAGACCGGCCCGCAGCCCTCGCGTGAGCCGCCCTGCCGTGCCTGGCACCGGGAGAGCTCGGCTGCGGCAAACACAGCCGGGGGAAGGAAAGGTGGGGCGTGCCAGCCCCCCGGGCACTGCCTGCGTGCTGGTGTGTGACACTGTGTGTGACAGTGTGTGTGTGACACTGTGTGTGTCACACTGTGTGTGACACTGTGTGTGTGGTGTGTGACACTGTGTGTGTGACACTGTGTGTGACACGGTGTGTGACACTGTGTGTGACACTGTGTGTGTGATACTGCGTGTGACACTGTGTGTGTGACACTGTGTGTGTGACACTGTGTGACAATGTGTGTGACACTGTGTGTGTGTTGTGTGTGACACTGTGTGACACTGTGTGTGTGTGTGTGACACTGTGTGTGTGACACTGTGTGTGTGTGTGACACTGTGTGTGTGACACTGTGTGTGTGCTGTGTGTGACACCGGTGTGTGACCCTGTGTGTGTGACACTGTGTGTGACACTGTGTGTGACACTGTGTGTGTGACACTGTGTGTGTGACACTGTGTGTGTGACACACTGTGTGTGTGACACTGTGTGTGACACTGGGTGTGACACTCTGTGTGACACTCTGTGTGACACTGGTCTGTGACACCGGTGTGTGACACTGGGTGTGACACTCTGTGTGACACAGGTCTGTGACACTCTGTGTGACACTCTGTGTGACACTGGTCTGTGACACTCTGTGTGACACTGTGTGTGTGACACTCTGTGTGTGTGTGACACTCTGTGTGACACTCTGTGTGACACCAGTGTATGACAATCTGTGTGTGACACTGTGTGTGACACTCTGTGTGACACAGGTCTGTGACACTGTTTGTGACACTCTGTGTGTGACACTCTTTGTGACACTCTGTGTGACACCGGTGTGTCACGCCTGTGCACGGCCCCACTGCCCCTGTCCCCCCGGCAGTGCTCTCCAGGGGTTTCAGTGGGATCAGCGCTCCTTTCCCATCCCCTCCGTGCGCACGGAGCTGCCCCCCGGCTCTCCCCTCCCGCCGGGCTGTTTCGGGGTCCCTGCCCCACAGCAGCTCCTCCCACGCTCGATGCCGAACCTCTCCCCCCCAGCAGCAGAGAGGAGCTTTGCTCCGTGTCCCTGCCAAACCGCCCAGCAGGGATTTCTCTCCGCTCTGCCAGAGGTTCCATCCCTGCTCGGTTTCCAGAACGGGAACGGCCCCGTGCCCTCCCACCGGCCCCGTTTGGGGGATCCAACCCCGCTCCCACCCCGGGCCCAGCACCCCACCAAGACACCGACTCGCCCGGCTCCGGTACAAACCTTTTATTCTCTTCCCCTCCCAGCTCGGGGCTGGGTTTGCCCTCGGGAGGCGAGGCCGGGAGGGCTCCACGGCCGCGCTGTCCCTGGAGCTGCTGCCCGGGGCGCGGCGGCCCCGCCGAGCTTCACACGCGGCCCGAAAGCGACAACGAGAAGTGGACCCCAAAACGGACACGAGACCCCCCCCCCGACCCCACCCCACACGCCTCCCCCCAACCCGGTTCCCCAAACCCAGATGTGTCGGATGGGTGGAAGTGATACGGAGCAGCACAAAACCGGTGGGGACGGGGGGTGGAGCCCCCCCCGGTCCCACCGCGCCGCGGCCGGAGCCGCCCGGCGCACGGAGAGAGCCCAAAAACCCAGGGGAGAGGCTCGGGGGTAATAAGTTAATCTGTACAGACGTGTTAGGTGACACGGGGCAGGCGGCACCGACACCCTCCCGGCACAGGGGTGTCCCCGCGGTGCCCATCAAACCACGAAACGATGCGTGAAAAATCCAGTGGTGGAGAGTGGGGCGGAGATGGGGAGGGGTGAGACACCTCCGTGCCCAGGGGCTGTGCCAGGGTGGGCCAAGGGGAGCCGTGCTTGGTCCCGCTGCCCACTTGGAGCCCCGGGACACGAGAGGACGGGTCCTGCCGTCAGCTACAGCCCCGCGGGCTGCTCCCAGCGTCGGGCAGGGATGCTGAGCCCAGGATGGAGCCGTCCCAGCAGCTCCCACCTCCTGTCCGAGCTTGAAGTCAGGGAAACGCCGCCTCAACCCCTGCTTGGTCCCACCAGCAAACTTGTTGGCACCGGGGCCAGCTGGCCAAGGGCATCACGGAGCAGGGAGGGGAAGGAGCCATCCCAGGGCCCCTCCACAGCTCCGGGAAGGGGCTGGCCGGGTGCTGGCGTGGGCACGGAGGCGGCGGGGATCCGCTGCCGTCTCCGGCTGCCAACGCCAAATCCATTCGCCACGTTTCGGCTCCCCGAGGCAATCGGCTCCGGCCGGCGGAAGGGAGTTCCCAGGGCCGGGGCCGGCGCCTCGGAGGCTCAGCCCAAGGTGGGAGGCCGGGGATGTGCCGAGCCAAAGCTCAGAAGGCTGCAGACACTCTCCATCCCCCCACCGCAGCCGGCTCCCTCCTGCCCAGCGCTGGACCCATGCCCGGAGGGCTGCGGGGCCCCGGCGGCTCCGGGCGGGAGGAGACAGAGAGTCCCGCTCCGGGGACGGGCTCCCTCCGGCCTCCCCGCTCTGGCAGCTCCCCTCTCGGCTCTGCGAGCCAGGATCCCAGCTCACAGCACATCCCTGGAGGAGGCAGAGCCTCTGCCCGGCTCCCGGAGCCTCCTCCACAGCGGCCGTGCCTGGGGAGGAGAGCGGGACCCGGCCGGACCCAGAGATGCCCCTCTGGGAGCTGGGGACGTGGGGCAGCCCGAGGGACGGCGGGGCGGGATCGGGGGCGATGCCACGGGGGTGGTGAGAGGAGGCGGGGAGGGGTGGGAGCGCTACAGGATGGTCTTGTCCAGGTCGACTTTGAGGGGCAGCGGCCCCGCGTCCTCCCCGCCGTGCGCGGGGCACAGGGTGACGGCGATGACGGGCGGCAGGGGGAAGGCGCCGGGGCCATCCAGGTCCTCCAGGTATTCCTTGTCCCCGTTGATGCTCAGAGGCTGGAGGAGAGGCAGAGACAACAGTGCAGCCCCAGGATGGGGTGTGGGACCTCCTCACCCCCAGCTTGGGGACACCACCACCAGTCACGGTGACTGGGGAGCACAAACAGGCACAGCAATGTCCCACCCAGCGTCCCTGCCACCCTGGGGGCTGTGCCCACCCCGTACCTGGGTCTTGACGTGCTGCTCGGGGGCGGTGACCAGGCTGGCACAGCTGAGCCACAGCATCACCACGATGGAGAGGAAGAGGCAGGCGGCCAGGATCCAGCGAGGAAGGCCCGAGCGCCTGTAGCACCCCACCACCCCCCGCCAAAGAGAGGGGACCGGGTTTATGGCAGGGCACGGGCTGGGAGCTGGGGCTGGGGGTGGGGGATCTGCTCTGCCACCTCCAGCAGGTCCCAGACCACCTACTTGGACATGCAGCCCAGGAAGTCGTGCTCCTGCTGCGGGGGTTCCGGGGGGTGCGCCTTGCCTCTGCCCCGCGGCTCCTTCGCGGGGGGCTTGTCCCCCTTTGCCCGGGGGCCTGGGAGGGGAGAGGCGATGCTGAACCTGGGCACCCAGGTGGGCACACCCTCCCCTCTCCCACCCCCTTGCCAGCACTCCCCCTCCCCCCTGGGAGCCTCTGCCCCTAAGGGGGCACAGAGGATCCCAGCAGCTTTGTCCCAAAGCCCCCCCGGCGTGGGAAGCTGATCAGAGCCCAGAAGTGGGAAATTTGCTCAGCTCTGGAGAAGTCGGATGGGAGCCAGGAGGGCTGGGAGGCTCCCAGCCCCCTCCCAGCAGCCCCGACCCCCCCACACCTGTGTGGGGCTGGGGAGCGCCAGGGCTGGATCCCGATCCCGGTCCCGGCTGTGCTGGCTGCATCTCCAGTGCCTCGGGTGCTGGGTACTCCATCTCAGGCTGGGACTGGGTCGGCAGGGAAAGAGGGAGAAGGCGGTGAGGAAGGGGGTCCCCACCCCTCTGGGCACCCACAGGGAGGGCCCTGGGGACACCCCCACCTGGAACACCACGACTTTGCCATCGTCCGCCTGCAGGTAGAAGGTCCAGGTGGAGGAGATGAAGCTCTGGGCAGAGCTGACGATGTCGTTGCAGAAGGTGGAGACCAAATCCAACATGGAAAACGACGGCACTTTCAGCTCCAGGCTCTGCAAAGGAGCAGGGACATCACATCACCCCCGTCCCCTCGTCACCCACCCCGACGGGCGTGGCTGGGTTGGGCCAGGTGCCACCTCCCAGGGATGGAAAGGGACGTGCCAGGGCCACCATCCAGTCCCAGGAGGGTCACCAAGCCAGGGCTGTGCTCCCTGGGGTGACCACCCTGCCCTGGGGCCATCACCCAGCTCCGGGATTGTCCCTTTGTGGTGGGATCAGCCTCCTGTGCCAGAGACAATGGGAGCGGAGCAGCCGCGATGCCGAGGGCGTTGCTCTCCTGGCAGCCTCTCGGTGCCCTGGATTCTTGGCCGTCTCGGCAGTTTGTTATTTTTAAAGCATCCCTGCTGGAATCCGCTTGGCTGCTCCCTGCCACTGGCTCCGAACATTTTCCGACAGCCCCTTGCACGGTCAAACCAGCAAACAGGAAATAAATAGGTCAGATTCTGTATCTAATTATTATGCTAAATCTGCTTTGCCTGCTCGTCTGGGAACCCGAGGAAAAAAATGCTTTGGGTGGGTGGAGGGGGGTGAGGGCCCTCCCTGTCACCCCCGGGCACCCCCAGATGCTCATCCCTGGCCTCGGAGAGGGGCTGGGAAATGGGATCAGGCACTGGGAAGCTCTGAAAACGGGGAGGGTTGTTCAAAGGAGCTTTCCACTCTTTTTACAGCAGGGATTTGCCTTTGCCTGCACGTGCACGAAACCAAAAGCCTCTTCCTTGGGCCAAAGTCTAATTTAATTAATTGGGCAAAAGCTGAATTAATTAAGTGTAGGAGGGGGAAGCGTTGCTGATTGCTGGGAAGGATAACAAATCAAAACTGGGGGGATCTGCCAGGATCCCCAGTCAGAGCCTCTCACCCTGGGAATTCCCTGTGAGGGAATTCTCCCTGCCTGGCCCAAACCCAGTCCAGCCCAGTCCAGCCCAGTTAATTTGCTTTTTATACTTGCAACAAAGCAGCTGGTGGTAGCTTGGATCAACCTGGCACAGGTGGAGCTTCCGTCCACAGGGATGGATGGATGGAGGGATGGATGGATGGATGGATGGATGGATGGATGGATGGATGGATGGATGGATGGATGGATGAAGGGATGGATGGATGGATGGAAGGATGGATGGATGGATGAAGGGATGGATGGATGGATGGAAGGATGGATGGATGGATGGATGGATGGATGGATGGATGGATGGATGAAGGGATGGATGGATGATGGATGGATGGATGGACAATGGATGGATGGATGGATGGATGGATGGATGGATGGATGGATGGATGGAGGGATGGATGGAGGGATGGAGGGATCCATGGATCCATGGATGGGCTGCACACCATCCCGAGGGAGGGGAAGCACTGTGCTGAGCCCCTGTGCAAGGAAGAGTTTCCCCCCTCTCCCTTCACCTTCTCCTTCCTGCTCTCCTCCACCTCGGGCAGCTGCTTGCGGCACCCGGTCACGCACCCAAACTGCTCCTCTGCGTTGCCGTAGGCCTCGGCACAGGCTGGGAGAGAGGAGGGCTCAGGGTTGGGGGCTGCTCGGTCCCTGGGACCCCCGTCCCCCTCCCCACCGACCCCCAGGGCGTGTCAATCTGCCCCCGCCTGCTGCGGGGCCGGACGCTCCGGAGGGTGTCGGGTGTCGCGTGTCGGGTGTCGCGCTGCTCCCGGCGGGATGCGGGGATCCCCCCCGACCCCGGGAGCGGCGCTTTGGGGCGCGGGGGCCGCTCGGCCACCGGCTCCTCTCACCTGCTTCGCACTCGGCTCTGGTCGTGTTGAGCTCGGCGCTCGCATCCACGAAGTGACAGATGGAGAACAGCCGGCAGCCCCGGTAACAGGCGTTGAGAACAGCATCCTGCGGCGAGGAGGAGGAGGAGAGCGTGGAGCTGGCACCGGGCTCAGCCCGATGGCTGCGCTGGACACCCCCCCACGCCGCCCCCCCGCACCCAGCTGGGGGGGCACCGGGCAGCGCCGCCCCCGCCCAGCGCCCTGGGGAGGGCTGGCACCCCAAACCTGAGGAGGGGGAGCTGCCCCGCAGCCCCAGCTGCACCCCACGGAGGGTTTGTGAGTGGCCAAACCCTCGTGGAGGGCGTGGAGGGTCCCCCCATCTCTGCTGGCACCAGCCAGGCCCTGGCGTGGGCTGGCAGGAGGTGGGGGTGCGCTGCTCTGGGGCAGGGGTACAGATCTGGGGGGCCGGGCACACGCTGGGGGGGTGTGGGGGGCACACAGAGCCCACACGGGTGTCACCAGGGACAGGCGGGCTCAGGGTAAAGGGGCACCAGTGGGGATGCCCTCGCTGGGGGCACCCCAAAGCTTCTGGAGGAGAACATTGGGGATGCCCCGGTGCCCCCCATGTTGCTCCCACGGAGGGGCAGCCCAGTGGGGCAGAGACGCCTGTCAGGGGTGTCCCCACTGCTCCTGGTGGCCCTGTTGCCTCCCGGTCCCCTCCAGTGCTCCCAGAGCCCCTGATGTCCCCCCTGGTGCTCCCCACGCTCCCAGTTCCCCCAGTGACCCCGATGCTCCTGATGCTCCCCGGTGCCCCCCAGTACCCCCAGTACCCCCAGTAACCACAGTAACCCCAGTGCCCCTGATGCTCCTGGTACCCCAATCCTACTGATGGTCTCCATGTCCCAAATACCCCCAGTGCCCCCAGTGCTCCCAGTACCCCCAGTACCCCCAGTGCCCGCAGTGCCCCCAGTGCCCCCAGTGCCCCCAGTGCTCCCAGTGCCCCCAGTACCCCCAGTACCCCCAGTGCCCCCAGTGCTCCCAGTGCCCCCAGTGCTCCCAGTACCTCCAGTGCTCCCAGTACCCCCAGTGCTCCCAGTACCCACAGTGCCCCCAGTACCCCCAGTGCTCCCAGTACCCACAGTGCTCCCAGTGTTCCCAGTACCCCCAGTACCCCTGGTGCCCCCAGTGCCCACGATGCTCCTGGTACCCCCAATGCTGTTGGTGCTCCCCACGCCGCTGGTGCCTCCCAGTACTCCCAGTACCCCCAGTGCCCCCGATGCTCCTGGTACCTCCCAAGCTGCTGACGCTCCCCGTGCCCCCGCTGCCCCTCCCAGCCCCCGGTGCCGCCGCTGCCCCGGTGCCCCGGACTCACGGCGGCGGCCCGGCGCTGCAGGCTGCGGCCGCACTGCCCGCGGCACCCGCCGGTGTCTCCCAGCTGCGGCGAGAAGGGGTCGGTGCCGGTGCCGGTGGCGGCGGCGAGAAGAGCCAGGCCGAGGGCCAGCAGGGCCCGGGGCCGGCGGGCCGGGGCCGCCATGGCGGGCGCGGAGCGGAACGGAACGGAACGGAACGGAGCGGAGCGGAGCCGAGCGCACCCACCGCCGCCGCCGCCGCCGGCCCCGCCGTGACGCGCCGTGCGCCGGGCGGGGGGAGCCGGGGGCGGGGGGAGCCGCCGCAGCCTGCCGCAGATCCACCGGCACCGGCACCGGCACCGGCACCGGCACCGGCACCGGCACCGGCAGGGGATGATGAGAGAGGGGTGCGGGAGGATGGAGGATGTTCGGGCGGCGGGGGATGAGGGGAACCCCGGGACGCGGGAGAATTTGGGGGATGCCCGGGCAGCGGGGGATGAAGGGACCCCCGGGATGCCGGAGAATTTGGGGGATGCCCGGGAAGTGGGGGATGAGGGGAACCCCGGGATGCGGGAGAATTCGGGGGATGTTCGGGCGGTGGGGGATGAGGGGACCCCCGGGATGCCGGAGAATTTGGGGGATGCCCGGGCCGCGGGGGATGAGGGGATTCCCGGAACGCGGGAGAATTCGGGGGTCCGAGGAGCAGGGATGCAGCGGGATTGGGGGATGCCTGGACACCAGGGGATGCAGGGTGACAAAGGGGACATGAGAACCCGGAGATTCATGGGGATCAGAGGGGGACCATGGGGCTAAAGGGGGGGCAGGAGGGTTCAGGGGGGCGGGGGGATGCGCAGGGACACCACAGGAGTGGGGGCCACCCTGACACGGAGGGGCTGAGGAGAGCAGGGGGGCTGAGAGGATGTCACGCTGGCACTGGTGTCACACAGAGGGACAGGGCTGCCTCAGTGCCACCCACACGGACCAACCCCTCAAGCGGGGACCAGCCCCTTGTCCTCGGCGGTTTAGACCCCACTGTGCCACCCTCTGTGTCCCTCGTCACCTTCACCCCTCCCATCCTCACCCTCACCGCCCAGGGCCCCCCCGGTTGGTGCTGACACCCCGGATTTACAGCCGTGATTTCCCGGCCTTAAAGGACATCAAAGTCACCCCCCAGCCCCCACCCCGCTCAGCCCTGCCCTGCCCGTTCCCCTTATTTACGGCAGCACCCCGAAGTGGGCCCGGGGGGAGGAGCAGGGGGAGGGCTGGGGGCTCCGCTAACCTCCGGCCCTAATGGGGAACACATGGCAAGACCCCGGCGCGGGGAAAGGGGGGGTTTGTCCCTGTCCCGGCCCAGGATTGAGGGGTTCTCTGGGCTCTCCGTGCCCTGCGGCAGGGATGGAGGGGTTGGGGGTGCTGGGGGGCGCAGCCCGAGCCCCCCCCCAGGAGGAGGAAGCGGGGCCTCTCCTCGCCCCGCCGGTTTATTCATCTTATTAATCAAAGCAGGGCCGGCAGAAAATGAGCTGCGGCCGGGCCGCCGGGGCTGCCAGGGCGCTGCGCTCCCCTTCCCCCTCCTGGAGCCCCGCCAGCCGCCGCCCCGGGTCCGAGTGAATGGGGCAGGTTGGGGGCTGCCACCGTAAATCACCGCCCCGCAGGTGGGGCTTCCACCGGCGGCGGGGGCAGAGCCGGAGCCCGGACCCCCGGGGGCACCGGGATCCGCCGGGTGGAGGGGCCGGTGGGCATCGCTCCCTCCGCACCTGCCCGCGCTCCGTCCTCTCACCTTTCCAGGGATAAAAAACCCTTTTCCAGGCAAAAAAACCTCCAAGCCGGCCAATCCTTGCTGCCCTCCCTCCTCCCCTCTCCAGAAACACCCGATGCCTTTCGCATTTATCACTACTGACCTACATTTTATTTTTTTTTTTTTTTTTTCCCCGGAGCCTTTCGGGAAGCCTCAGGCTCCCCCCGCGTTGTCTGGGGTGTCCCTTCCACGGGCAGGGGACCCTTCACTCGGTGTCCCAGCCCCGCAGAGCCCATCCCTCGTGCTCAAGCACCCTCTTGACATTTTTTTCCCCTCCTCTGGAGCTCCTCAGGCTCCGTCACGGGGCTCTTTGTGCCTCCCAAAGCAAACAGAGGCGGGAAGGTGCGGCCACCCTGAGGATGCTCTGGAGGGGAAAGGGTGGGGTGGGGTGTGGGGGGGTGGCAGGGAAGGGGTTAAGCGGGTTATAAATTACCCATGGATGTGGAAATGTGACTGAGAGGAATAGAAAGCAAACTCTGCCTGCTGGATTCTTCGCATTTCTTGCCTCTTTATTTTTCCCCCAGGTCACTTTAAAAGGATGCAGGCAGTCGAGGCAGCTCCCTCTCCTCCCGCTTTTCCCGGGGTTTGGGGTTTTTGTTGTTTTTTTTTCTTGTTTGTTTTTTACACCCTGGCCCTCGAGCCAGATGCTGTCTGCGTCCAAGGATTTTATGGAGCGAGCTCTGGCTGGGAAATCAAGCAATTAGATTAATTCAGGGCCCTGGTGGCACATGACGGAGGGTGGCGGGGAGGTGGCGGCGGGCGGGGAGCGGGACCGGGGATGCTCGGAGCGGCTTTGGGGACGTCACCGGGGTCACCCGCACCCACCCCGGGGGAGCCACGTCCCTCCTGGGCAGAGCAGAGAGTTCGTGGCAGGGGAGCTGGGCCGGATCCTGCACCGCGGTGGGGCGGAGAGGCCCCGGGAACCGGAGCCAAGCCGGGCGGGATCCCGGGCCGGGGGTCAGAGGGGGGGGGTCCGGGCTGGATGCTGCCTCCGGCCGGTGCCCGTGACGGCGGCGGCCCGTGGGCCGGAGGGAGCAGCTCTAAAGGTCACTGTCAAAGGGCAGCGCTGACCGCAGCCGCCGCTGGACCGGCCGCCGCTGACTCAGAGCGCGGGAGAGCGGCTCGGTCACCTCCCTCCGGCTGCTGCCGGGCGGGTCCCGCCGCCGCCACCCTGGGCACTGCCCGGGCTTGGGGACCTCTCTGTCCCCTCACCCTGTCACCACCCCACTGGTGCTGCTGTGAGCTCAAAGGTCCCCGTGCCAGCCGGGGTGACACCCCGGGATGCCCCGGGTGACACCACCACGCTCCCCTCCCGATGTCACTGTCCCCCCATCTCCCCCCCGGACCCCACAAGCCTCAAGCCACCTCCTGGTGATGCCTCTGCCAGAGCCCCCCGCGTCCTCTCTGCCCGCCCCAGGGTGGGGGTCACCCCCTCCCGGGGACCCCACTCGTGCCTGGCTCCCCAAATTCCGGGTGCGAGCTGAGGAGCCCGGCCAGGGATGGAGAAACCAGAACGGGGGAAGGGTCCGGGCAGTGCAGGTGGGCAGCCGGGGTGGCCGCTGCTCCCGGCTCCGGCTCCCGAGCAGGAATTTCTCCTTTTCCCCCCGGCACCCAGCGCTGGCCGCGGTCCCTGGGTGGCTGGTGGTCCCGCGGGCGGTGGGTCGGGATCGCGGGCGGCCGCCAGCCCCCCGGGGCCGCCGTGATTCACTCGGCCAGACTGCGGCCGCTGGGGCTGAAGTTTCTCAGGCTGGGTGGCTCCCGGAGCCTGACATTTTTGGGAAATTTCAACAAAAACAGTTCAGAAGCTTCCAAAAAACAGGACGATGGGAAAAGGCATTGTTTGGGCTCCCTCCCCCTCGCGATTTTTTTTTCTTTTTTTTAATTTGTGTTTTCTAATCTCTGCAATCCCTGCTGGTGCCCAACACCTCGGAGCCTCCAGGCAGTGTCACCCCCCGGCTCCCCCCACCCCGAGCACCCCGGGCCACCCAAGTGTCCCCTGCCACCCTCCACGCTCCGTTCCCGGCAGGGAACGCTGTCCCCTCTCCTCACACAGCTGGGGACACGCCACGCGTGGGGACAGTGGCCTTGCCGTGACCAGGACGTGCTGTCCCGGGGGTCTGTGACCCGTCCGGGGGTCTGCAAAGCTCCCGGTGCCACCGAGACCCCGGGCGGGGACACCGGGGGGGACACTGGGTGGCTGGCTTTGTCCCCGTGCTGGTGGCACAAGCGGCCATGCCACCACCCCCGGGGACAAACGCAGCCCCGGTCTGGGGGGACTCGGAGCCGCTCGGGGTGGTTTTTTTCCACTTCTTTGGGGTTTTGAGGAGGGAAGCCCAGAGGTGATGGATTCGATAGAAAACATCGGGATTTATGGGATGGTATTCCTGTTTTCAACCCAGAAATAAGGAACAGCAGGGGTTTGGATCTCAAAGGCGCTGGGAGCTGGGGAAGCCGCGGCGGGGGGGGGCCCGTTCGGCGGCGAGAGCGGCCCCGGGGGCGCGGGAGGGTCCGCGCGTGAGTCACCCGTGGGCCGGCGGCCCCGGGGCGCCTCTTACTCACCTACCGGGGCGGTCGGGGGGAGCGGGACACCGGCCCCCGGCGGGGCTGGGGGGGGGTCCAGCATCCCGCGGCGGCAGCGGGCACCGGGCGGGGGCCGGTCCCGGGGCCGCTGGCGGGGTCTGTCCCGGGGCCGGTACCGGAGCGGGACGGGGAGAGGGGGGGGGGGGTGGTTGGCGGGGCCGGTGGCTTTCTGCCCCCCCGGGGGCGGTCCCGGGGCGGGGCCAGGGCGGCAGTTGGGGCTTTGGTAACCGGGGGTTGCTCAGACTTGCTCGGGACTTCCCCGGACGTGCCGGTGCGCTCCGCCGCCCCGGGCACCGACGGGCACCGGAGGAGGCCATGCCGCCGCCGCCGCCGCCGCCGCCGCCGCTCCCGATGCTCCCGCTGCTGCTCCTGCTCTGCCCGCTCCTGCCCCGCGCCGACCCGCTCTCCTGTGAGTACCGGCAGCACCGGGGCGGCTCCCGCAAGGTGGGCGCGGGGCGGGCGGGGGTCCCGTCGGGGCCCCCCGGGGCTCTCCCGTCCGGCTCCGGTCCCGGCATGCGGAGCCCCCCCGGGGTTCTCCCGCTCCTTTCCGCGTGTCCCGTGTCCCCCCCTCGCCGGTGCCGGGATGCGGAGCCCCCCCGGGGCTGTCCCGTTGCTCTCCGTGTGTCGCGTCCCCCCCCGGCCCCGGGATGCGGAGCGGTCCCGGGCGCGGCGGGGGCAGCGCCGGGCGCACCTCGGGGCTGCGCTTCGCCCGCTGCGGAGAAGGGACGGGGACCCCCCCCGTCCCACGGCGGAGGGCAGCCGGGACCCCCCCATCGCCTCCCGACAGGCAGCCGGGACCCCCCCAGCCCCGTCCCGGCAGCCCAGCAGGGACCCCCCCGCCCCTTCCCCGCGGAGAACAATAGAGGAACCTTTTTCGTGCTGCCCCCCATCCCCGAGAGCGGCGAGGAGAGCCCCCCTCCTCCCCCCGGGAGCGGCGAGGGCTGCCTCTCCCCACGGAGAAGGGGGACCCCGGGAAGGGCCGGTGCCCCCCCTTGTCCCCCCTCCCCACCGTCCAGCCCCCCCCGTCCCGCGGAACAATGCGGCTCCATTCCCCACCCAGGACAATGGAAACCCCCGGCCTCCGCCCGGAGAACAATAGCGAACCCCTTCCCCACGCGACCCCCTCGCACCCCCGGGAGCCATCGCCGCCCTCTGCCCCCCCCGAAAGCCTCCGAGACCACCCCCCCTCCCCTTCCCCCTGCCGGGAACAGCGGGGTCCCCCCTTCCCCCCCGCAGAGCCGCCCCCCCATCCCAGAGAACAATGAATCCCCTTTTTCCCACCCTGAACAATCGGGATCTCCCTCCCTGCCCCACGGAGAACAACGACACCCCCCCCCGCCCCCCCCCCAAAAAAAAAATCCCCCGGGGGGCCCCTCGGTGATGCCCAATTTGGGGGCCCCACCCGGCGGTGGCAGGTCCGGGAGGTGCCACCTGTGGGCTGAGCTGTGGGGCGGCCCCAGCCTCGCGGGGATCGGGGTCCCCCCGCCCACGAGGGGACACCCGGAGGGAAGGGGAGGGGGTCCCCCCCGTTCCCCACAGAGCCCGAAACCCGACGGACCCCCCCCGGTCCCGGTGCCGGCCGCCGCCCCGCTGCCCCCCCTCCGCGGCCCGAGCCGGGGCAGGGCGAGATCCCGCTCCCCGCGGCAGGAAGTTTGGCTTCCTCCCTACGATGGGAATTTCTCAAGGCGATGGATGTTCTCCGCTCCGACGCGCCAACCGGGACCCGCCAGAACCGCCACGGCTCCCCCGGCCACCGCCGCCCACCCGTGACCCAAACCCGCCCCGGTCCCTTCACCCGCGGGCGTCGCTCGGGGCACGGGGATTGCCGGAGCGGCCGGGCTGGGGAGCAGGAACGCTCCAAAAATCCCTCCCGGTGCCTCTCGGTGCCCACCCCGGCGCCCCTCGGAGGGGCCGGTCCCACCGGGGACAAGGCGAGGCCACCGCCGGAGCCTCGGTGGGGCTGAGCCCGCACCTTTCTCCTCCCGATCAGCCGGGTGACCCCCATCTCCCCCCTCCCCACGGGGGTCCCCGGGCAGCGCTGGCCCCTCGACGTGCGGCGCTGGCCAAGGCGAAGCCAAATCTCCTTTTAGAGAGCGAAAGTTTCCCCTCGGCCGCGCTGGAATGCCTGGGCTTTTTATAAATCCCTCCTCGAGCCCAGGGATGGGCACGAGAAATGCCAGTCGGGGATGAGAAAGGGGAAAAAAAAAAAACCAAACAGACTGGAGGGCAGAGTAGGGAAGAGGGATAACGCGTTTTTGGGTGCCGTGTCTGCCCGCAAACCTCGCCGCTCGAGTTTTGGAAGAGCTCTAACTTACACGCATATATTTAATTTTATTTTTCCTGTGGAATTCAGAGCTTCCCCAAAATTCCCTTTTTGTTCTTCGGGGCAATTATTTCTATTTTCCTTTAACCGCCTGCACGGCTCAATAAATCTTTTTGTAACTGTGTGATCTCTGACACTTATCGGAGCTTTTTATTTTATTTTTTTTTTTTTCCCTGCCCCCCTCCCCGCTTTTCTTTCCCAACCCCTTAAAACTCCGATATAAAACCAAAATGAAATCCGGCCCTTCGGAAGAAAAGCATAAACGTTCCCGACACCTTGGAAATGTGGTTTTACTTTATAGCATTACTTAGCACCTGATCAGCATTTTTTTTTTTTTCCTTTTCTGCAATAGAGAAGCCATAAAACCCCCGAGCAGGTATTTTCGTTGCAACTCGCACATTCCACAGCCCGCCTGCCTCTCTCTCTCCCCGGCCCTTTCCTCTCCGCTCGGAAAACTTCACACTTTTCCCTTTTAAAACACATGTTCGGCGCTGCGGCCGCGCTGAGGGGGGGGAAAAATAATTCCAGGGGGAAAAAAAATAATATATATATATATGTATATAATTGGCTCCTCCAGAGGGTCCTGCTTGGAGGAGGGAAAAAAACCAAAATCCAGGGGAAAGAAAAAAAATACAGAGAAAGAATTGGCTCCTCCAGAGGGTCCTGCTCGGAGGATGGGAAATGTGTCTGTGTGAGTTTCTGGGGCTGTTTAGATTAAGATTTAGGAGAATCAGGGCTCCGGGAGTGCTGGCTCTGTTATCGGCGGAGCCGCAGAGCTCCGGGCTCGGCCCGTGGCGGGGTGGGAGCGGGCCGGGCTCCTCGGCAGGGAGGGGGGGATGAGATTTCCAGAGGCCTCGCCGGCCTCGGGCAGGGTTTGTCCTGGGGAGGTGGGATGGATCCGTCACCGTCCGCGGGTGCTCGGGGTGTCCCGGAGCGCCCAGCACCATCCCCGGGATGTTTGGGGTGCCCGGTACCGACCCGGGGGTGCTCGGGGTGTCCCGGAGCGCCCAGCACCATCCCCGGGATGTTTGGGGTGCCCGGGACCGACCCGGGGGTGCTCGGGGTGTCCCGGGGTGCCCGGGACCATCCCCGGGATGTTTGGGGTACCCGGGACCGACCCGGGGATGCTCGGGGTACCCTGGGGGTGCCCGGTACCAACCCGGGGATGCTCGGGGTGTCTGGGGGTGCCCGGTACCGACCCCTGGGTGCTTGGGGTACCCGGGGGTGCCTGGCACCGATTCGGGGATGCTCGGGGTACCCCGGGGTGCCCGGCACCTACCCCTGGGTGCTCGGGGTACCTGGGGGTGCCCGGTACCGACCCGGGGATGCTCGGGGTGTCCCGGGGTGCCCGGTACCGACCCGGGGATGCTCGGGGTACCCTGGGGGTGCCCGGTACCAACCCGGGGATGCTCGGGGTGTCTGGGGGTGCCCGGTACCGACCCCTGGGTGCTTGGGGTACCCGGGGGTGCCTGGCACCGATTCGGGGATGCTCAGGGTACCTCGGGGTGCCCGGTACCAACCCCTGGGTGCTCGGGGTACCTGGGGGTGCCCGGTACCGACCCCTGGATGCTCGGGGTACCCCGGGGTGCCCGGTACCGACCCCTGGATGCTCGGGGTACCCCGGGGTGCCCAGTACCGACTCGGGGATGCTCGGGGTACCCCGGGGGTGCCCGGCACCAATCCATGGATATTTGGGGTGCTTTTCCCCCACAGCCTTACTCCCTCCAAGCACGGCGGCAATGCCTAATTAAGTCTCGAGGATTTCGGAGCGCTAATTGCCGAGGGAGGGGAGGCGGAGCGCGGGCGGCGGGGGGGACCCCTCGTTAGGATCTCTCCGGCATGACGGGGATTTTATTTTTTGGGAAGGCCGGGGCGGGCGGCGGGCGCTGAAAGCCGATCGGGGCCGGGAGGTCGGAGCGGGCGGGGGAGGTCGCGGCACTTTCCGGGAGGTAATTTGGGATATTAGCCCGGCGCGTGCGGATGGAGCCGATAAGGGGCTGACGGACACGGAACACCCCGGAGCGGGGCCGCGCCTGGGAAAGCCCCGCGGCCCAGGGGGATAAACCGGGGCTGGGAGGGGGGAATTTCTCCTCGGGGAGGGGGCTCCCCCAGCCCGCAGCGCCCTCGGGATGTCGATGCGGTTTTGGGAGCACACGGTGGGGATGCGCTTCCCACCCCCGGGCGAGGCGATCCCGGGGGAAACGCCGGACCTTGGCGCTGTTGGAAAAGGAGGGGAGAGGGGGGAAAAAAAAAAAAAAATCCCCTCCGATTTTCCTTTTCGAAATCCTTTTTGTCGAGGAAAAACTTCCGAAGCTGCAACCCAACCCCGCCCCAGCCCTGGGGACGAAAAAAAAAAAAAAAAAAAAAAAGATAAAAAGTGGATATAAAAAGCATTTTTAAAGTTCTAAAATAGATGTAGATGTAAAAATAGATATTGGAAGTTTTTAGATATAAAATGTAGGCAGATATAAAAGTAAGTATAAAGTGTATTTAAATGGATAAAAATAGGTGTGTATTGAGATATAGAATAAATATAAAAAACTATTTAAATGGCTATAAAAGATATAAAATGTCTTTAGGTATAAAATGGATGTAAAATGTGCAGAAGAATAGACATGAAACGCATTTAAACCAATGTAAAATAGAAACCAGTGTATTTAAATTGCTGCAAAATAGAAAGCAGTGTGTTTAAATTGATATAAAATAGACATGTGGCGATTTGATTCTATATAAAATAGATATGTGATTTAAATTGTATAGGCTTGCGATGATTTAAATCCATGTAAAATAGCTAAACAATATATTTAAATTAATATAAAACATATAGGATGATTTAAATTGATACAGACGTGATGATTTAAAGTGATGTAAAATAGCAAAACAATGCATTTAAACAGACACTAAACGCATTTAAATGAGTACAGAAGAGACATAAAGGCGTTCAAATCAACATAAAACAGACACAAAACGCATTTAAGTAGACACGAGACGCATTTAAACAGCTCTCACCTCGTTAGCTCAACACCAAACCCTCCATAATCGATTTTTTCCCCCCCTCCCGCTCTCTGTCTCTCCGGCTGCAGACCCCGCGGTGATTTCCCCCCAAGACCCCACGCTGCTGATCGGCTCCTCGCTGGTGGCCACGTGCACGGTCAGCCCGGACTTTCCGCTGAAAGCCGAGGATCTGTACTGGACGCTGAACGGGCGGCGCCTCCCGGCCGCCTCCTACGCCGCCCTGGGCCCCTCCACGCTCAGCGTGGCCCTCGCCCGCCTCAACGGCTCCAGGCAGCAGTCGGGGGACAACCTGGTGTGTCACAGCAGAGACGGCGGCATCCTGGCCGGCTCCTGCCTTTACGTTGGATGTACGTGGGTGCCGCCGCTCGGGGCTGGGGTCCGGGTCTGGGGGCTCCGTGGTGGAGTTTGGGCACTCCGTGCCGGGGTCTGGGCACTCTGTGCTGGGGTCTGGTCACTCCGTGCTGGGGTCTGGGCACTCCGTGCTGGGGTCTGGCCTCTCTGTGCTGGGGTCTGGGCACTCCGTGCTGGGGTCTGGCCTCTCTGTGCTGGGGTCTGGGCACTCCATGCTGGGGTCTGGCCTCTCTGTGCTGGGGTCTGGTCACTCTGTGCTGGGGTCTGGCCTCTCAGTGCTGGGGTCTGGTCACTCCATGCTGGGGTCTGGCCTCTCTGTGCTGGGGTCTGGTCACTCCATGTTGGGGTCTGGTCACTCTGTGCTGGGGTCTGGCCTCTCTGTGCTGGGGTCTGGGCACCCTGTGGTGGGGTTTGGTCACTCCGTGCTGGGGTCTGGTCACTCTGTGCCGGGTCTGGTCACTCCGTGCTGGGGTCTGGTCACTCCGTGCTGGGATTTGGGCACTCCGTGGTGGGGTTTGGTCACTCCGTGCTGGGGTCTGGTCACTCTGTGCCGGGTCTGGTCACTCCGTGCTGGGGTCTGGTCACTCCGTGCTGGGGTTTGGTCACTCTGTGCTGGGGTTTGGTCACTCTGTGCCGGGTCTGGTCACTCCGTGCTGGGGTCTGGTCACTCCGTGCTGGGGTTTGGTCACTCTGTGCTGGGGTTTGGTCACTCTGTGCTGGGGTTTGGTCACTCTGTGCTGGGGTCTGGTCACTCCATGGTGGGGTCTGGTCACTCCACGCTGGGGTCTGGTCACCCCGTGCTGGGGTCTGGGCACTCCCTGCTGGGGTCTGGGTGCTCCGTGGTGGGGTCTGGTCACTCCACGCTGGGGTCTGGGCACTCCATGCTGGGGTTTGGGCACTCTGTGCTGGGGTCTGGGCACTCTGTGCTGGGGTTTGGTCACTCCATGCTGGGGTCTGGCCTCTCTGTGCTGGGGTCTGGTCACTCCATGGTGGGGTCTGGTCACTCTGTGCTGGGTCTGGTCACTCTGTGCTGGGTCTGGTCACTCCATGCTGGGGTTTGGTCACTCTGTGCTGGGTCTGGTCACTCTGTGCTGGGGTCTGGCCTCTCTGTGCTGAGGTCTGTGCACACTGTGCTGGGGTCTGGTCACTCTGCGCTGGGGTCTGGTCACTCTGTGCTGGGGTCTGGTCACTGTGCTGGGGTTTGGTCACTCCATGTTGGGGTCTGGTCACTCTGTGCTGGGGTCTGTGCACACTGTGCTGGGGTCTGGTCACTCTGTGCTGGGGTCCGGCCAGCGCAGGGATGCGCCTCCCCCACGGGAGAGAAGCCGGGGATCCCCACGGAGGGATCGGTGCCCTGGTTCTCACCAAGGCGTGCCAGGAGCTGCTCTGGTGGAACCCCAACCCTCACACAGCTGAGAGGCCGTTTCGGCAAAGCCTCGGTTAAAACGCGCTTGTCCAAACCAATAATCGTAAGATTTTATCTCGGGCTATTTTAAGGACGATGCTACGTCCCAGGAATACGGAATCGGAACGGGGAATGCAGCTCGGGTTTGTTTTTTGGGTCGCTGCGCCTTCCCGGGAACAGAGAGGCTCAGCTGGGAATGCAGCTTGGATTTGGGGTTTGTGCCTGCGTGGCTGGAAAAAAAAAAAAACAGCTCTGGAACTTCTTGGGTTTTTTTTTGGTTTTTTTTGTCTCTCCCAGTACCCCCAGAAAAACCAGTCAACATCACTTGCTGGTCCAAAAACATGAAGGACCTGACCTGCAAGTGGGCGCCAGGGACAGAAGGGGAGACGTTCCTGCACACCAACTACACCCTCAAGTACAAGCGCAGGTGGGTGCTCGCCCTCATCCCCGTTACTGATAAAAACCTTGGAATGGGATTTAACGGGAGACAGGGAACGGGCAGCTCGCTGCCTCCTGGCTGGCCCCTGCTTGGGAGCAGTGCTGGAGCTTCCTCGTGGAGCTGGGGAGGGTGAGAAGAAGCCGCCGTGGCCTTGGTTGAGTTGTGAATCACTGGGTGAAGCACGGGGCTGGTCCCTCAGCTCTGGCGGCGTGGAACGGCCAAAAGCCACCCACGGGATGTGTGGGGCTGGGGGAGAGGGGCTGGCACCTCACCCATCACCTGCCCGCAGGTGGTACGGCCAGGACAACACCTGCCAGGAATACCACACGGCCGGCACCTACTCCTGCCACATCCCCAAGGACCTGGCCCTCTTCACACCCTACGAGATCTGGGTGGAGGCCTCCAACCGCCTGGGGGTGGCCGTGTCCGACGTGGTCATGCTGGACATCCTCGACGTGGGTGAGCCACGCCGCCGCGCCGGGTGACCCCGCGGGGAGGGGCCGCGCCGGGCTGGGGCGAGGGGGGGGCAGCAGGAAATGGGCGATAGGCGAGCAGAATTGCTCCTAATCGAGTTAGGCTGTCCGCTCCGAATCGCTTCTACATCCGCGGCCCCTTAACCCTCGCGGCCCCGCGGCGCTGCCCTGTCCCCGCAGTCACCACGGACCCGCCGTCGGACGTGCACGTCAGCAGGGTGGGCGACCTGGAGGACCAGCTGAGCGTGCGCTGGAGCTCCCCGCCGGCCCTCAAGGATTTCCTCTTCCAAGCCAAGTACCAGATCCAATACCGGGTGGAGGACAGCTCCGAGTGGAAGGTGAGCGGGCGCCGCCGCTGCCGGGGGGGGGACAGCGCGGGGGTGGCCGAGGCTCCGGCCGCTCCCATCTCCTCCTCCCTCCCGGCAGGTGGTGGACGACGTGGGCAACCAGACCTCGTGTCGCCTGGCCGGCCTGCGCCCCGGCACCGTCTACTTCGTCCAGGTGCGCTGTAACCCCTTCAGCATCTACGGCTCCAAGAAAGCCGGGATCTGGAGCGACTGGAGCAACCCCACGGCCGCCTCCACCCCGCGCAGCGGTGAGTGCCGCCGGTGCCGCGCTCCCCTCCCCGCGCACCGGGGGGATCTCCGGGGGGACCCTTCCCTGCTCCGTGCCCGGCACCTGGATTTCCTGCAAAGGAGCCAATTCGGAGCTCGGGAGCTAAAACCTGCTCGTGTTCCCCTCGTTCTCCGCGGCGCGGCAGCGATGGGGGCGTCGAGGCGCGGGTGGCACTGACCCCCCCCCCGCCCCTTGTCCCCGCAGAGCGAGTGGCGGGGGGCTGCGACCCCAAAGGGGGGGAGCAGAACACGACGCTGCGGCGGGAGCTGAAGCAGTTTTTCGGGTGGGTGAAGAAACATGCCTACGGCTGCTCCAACCTCGGCATCAAACTCTACGACCAGTGGCGCGTGTGGCTGCAGAAATCGCACAAAACACGCAACCAGGTAGGTAAGGAGCCTTTCGCACTTCTTCTCCCCGGCTGGGTGGGGACGGGGGGTGGGGGGGGGGGACGCGGGGTGACCCCCCACCCCAGGGATGCTGGGGGGTGACGCCGACCCCGGGGCGACGCGGGGCTCTGCTCCTCTCCGCAGGTTCTTCCCGGCGATAAGTTGTAGCCCGCGGGGGACCGAGCGCCGGCAGGAGGGGACGGGGCGCCCGGCGCCCACCCGGGACCGCCCGCGCCCGCCCCGGCCCCGCCGCGGGGGAGCTGGGAGGCGGCCGGGGCGCAGCGCGGCCCCGCAGCCCTGGGGGATGGGGTGGGGTGAGGTTGAGGGGCCGGGCTGGCCCAGCCCCGGGGGCTCGGTGGGACCGCGGCCCCGCGGCGACGAGGGGACCCCCCAGCCTTGCCCGGCCGGCGGGGGCGCGGGGGCTTTGCTCCGCCAGCCGGAGCAGCCTCTGGGATGAAAGGGGCGGCGGGGGCTTCCCGGGTGACCCCACCCTCGCCGCAGTTCTCCTCCCCGGGAAGCGATTTTGGCCGTTTTCTCACCGGGGTCCCACGTGCGAGCGCACGGGGGTGAGGGGGTTGGGTCCGTCCCCGGGGAGCCACGCGGGCTGATTGGAGGCTGCTGGGGTTTGCCCAGTGCCTGCTCCAGTTTTGATTCAAACCAGCCTTATTTTGGTTCCATTTCAGTCAATTAGGAACAGATTTAAGCTTAATGCCAATAAACCTCTGAAACCCCAGCGGGGTCTGCGTCAGCGGAGCGGCAGCGCTGCGCGGGGACAGGGATGCAGCGGGCAGCCAAGTGGGGCCCGTGGCCCTTGTCACCCCGTCCCGGGGCTCCCAGGGGACCCAGCTGAGGTGGAGGGGGTGGCACGGGGCAGCGGGGCCCACACGAACCCTTGAGATCACACCACTCAGGCCAGCTCCGTGGGGACAGGTTTATTTTGGGGTGACCGTAGCAAAAGCGCTTGCGGAGCACCGGGGCTGCAGTGGGGCTGGGGGCACAGCCAAGCTCCAAGATGTGGATTTGGGGGGCAGCTGCTGCCCACGGGACCCCACCTCGATGGGGGCCAAAGCACGGCAGCCCCTTGGCACTGCAGGGTGTGGTTTGCCTTTGGCACAGCCCCGGCACGGCCGGGGAGGGGAACCAGCCCCACACCAGACCCCTCTGCTGAGGGATACTCAGGATTTAGGGGGACCCCACTCGTCCCAGAGGGGGCTTCCCCACCCCTCCCAGCCCGTGCTGCAGAGAAGGGGCCCGGAGGACGATGCCCACCTTGCCAAGGTGCACCGGGAGCGGGTGGGGGATGAGCGGGGCCCCTGCTCCACCAGCCTGGCCCCTCCAGCCGTTCCCACGGGGACACCCATCACTCAACTTCTTCCGAATCGTACTTAAGGTCCTGGAGAATTTCGCTGATTGCCTCAATGGTTTTAATTAGCCTACGAGAGCGGATGGAAACTATAAATAAAGCCCATATGGAGCGTATTATGTGGGCCGCCTCGCCTTCCCCGCGCTGTTTATGAAACACTCAGCCCGGGGAGGCCGAGGGGACGCGGCCACGCAGCGCCGCCAGACCCCGAAGGCACCATCTGGGCCCCCCTGGGCCGGAGGGAGGGCGGGGAAACACAGGGAAAGGGGCTCCTGGCCCGGGCTCCGTGATCCCTGAGCGTCCCTTCCAGGATCCTGCGGGCTGGGGAGGGGGTGCCATCCCAAAATAGGGGGAGAAGGGGATGGCGGTGGGGAGGGTCCTGGGTTAGGGGGATGCTGCCTTCCCAGAGTGAGGGGGGACAGCACCTACTTGTGCTTGAGCTCCTGCACCTCCTGCTGATGGGCGTCCACCTCGGGCTGGTCCTGTGCCTGCTGCCGGGCCAGCTGCAGCTGCGCCGTCTGCGGGGGGGGTACACCACGGGAGCTGAGACGCCCCCCCAAACCGGCCCCAGCGCTGCCCCAGGGACCCCCAGCCCAGCCCAGCACCCACCAGCTGCAGCTTCTCCTGCTCCCGCTCCTGGAGCCGGGCCAGGTGCTGGGCCAGGTCGGGGCGGCCGAGCTGGTCCCGCAGGCGCCCGGCGATGTCCAGCACCTCCCGGGAGATGCCGCTGAAGGCCACGGTGACCTCGTGCACCAGCTGCCGGTACCGCGGGAAGTCATAGTGGGGGGCACTGCTCAGGTACGCCCGGTGGCCCCTGCGGACAGGGTCGGGGGGGAGAAGCCACTGTCACCACAGCCGGGGTGCCCATCCCGGGGCTGAGCCCCCTTTGCCACGCGCCACAGGCAGCGCCAGGAGGGTTTTCCTGCCTGTTCCTGCCAGCATGACCAGGCAGCCTCAGCCCTCACACGGGGCAGGGCTGGAAACGGCTTTTCTGGCAGGGAAAATTGAGGGTTTGGGTTTTTTTTTTCATCCTTTACACTCTCAACCCTGCATCCCAGGAAGTCCATCATCTGCTGGATGCTAAAATAGGATTCAGGTGTCCAGCGCAGAGCCCCGCTGCCAGCTGGAGCTCATCAGCCACCCCCGTGGCCCCGTCCCAACAGGATGCAAAATAATCGGGACAGGGGATCCGGTTCCCTGCCCGCCCCGGGAGGTGCCGCGTGTCCCGCGTGCCCCCGCCCGCCCCGGTGGGTGCCGCCCCCCCGGGGGCCCGTCCCCGCGGCGGTGCCGGTGCCGGTGCCGGTACTCACTCCTCGAAGAGCCGGTAGGTCTCGACCCGTTCGCTCTGCAGCGCCCGCAGCCGCTGCAGCAGCTCCCGCACGGCCTCGCCCGTCTGTGGGACAGAAGGGGACGGTGGCGCTGGGCGACGCGGGTGGCACCGGTGACCCGGTAACGGGCTCCGGGCAGAGCCGGTACCGCCCAGGGGCATCGCCCCAGTGCGGGGGGGGCAACGCGTGCTGGCCCAGCTCCGGTTCTGGGGGTCCCAGGTGGGTTCCGCAGCACCGGCACCGGGACCCGCCCGCCCCACGCACCGGGAGCCCCCCCGGCCCTGTGCACACAACACAGACGGGCACCGGGACCCCTGATATCCTCCTGCCCGCACACCGGGCTCCCAGGCCACTCGTGCACGAACCGGACCGACACCGGGACCCCCCCCCGGACGCGTGCCCGCGATACCGATGGGCACTCGGGACCTCCCTCCTGCCCACGCGTGCACGGGCTCGCTCCCGGGACCCCCTCCCGCCCCGATGCCCGCGCACCGGGACCCCTCTCAAGGTGTACCCGGACCGGCACCGGGACCCCCGGCCAAGCTCACACAACCCAGACCGGCACCGGGACCTCCCCATCCGTGCGCGCACGGACCGGACCGGCCCCGGGATGTCCCCACCCCGCTGCAAACGCACCGGGAACCCCTCGGCCACGTGTCCGCGGACCGGCACCGGGATCCCCCCGGCTCACAACACAGACGGGCACCGGGACCCCCCCGCGATCAGGCGCGCACGGACCCGCTCGGTCCCGGGACGCCCCTCCCGCCCCCCCGGGGGCCGCTCCCGTTCCCGTCCCGCTCCCGGTGCCGCTCACCATGGCCCGGCCCGGCCGCACGGCGCAGGCCCGGGGCCCGCGGGGCGGAGCGCGGTTCCGCCGCCACCTGCAGGCACCGAGCGGCAGCGCCGCCGCTCCCGGGGCCTTGTCCCGGGGCCCTGTCCCGGGGCCCTGTCCCGGGGCCCTGTCCCGGGGCCACGCGCCGCTCCGCTCCGTGGATGGGTGAGGGGGTGCAGCGGGGGCTCCGTGAACGCGGAGGGCCCGGTGCCGGTCCCTGGACACGCGGCCGGGGGCTCCCGGTGAGTTTGCAGAGTAACGGGAGATCCCAGGAGCCGGTGGGCCCCGCGCAGGGCGGCCCCGGTGCCGCTTTGTGTGCGCATGGCCGGGGGTCCCGGCGGGTGGGTAGGGGGGTCCCGGTGTCCGTCCAGACCTCTGAGTGACCAGAGGGCTCCCAGTGTGTGAGCAGGGGGCGTGTAGGACAGTCACCCCCATGACTGGGGGGTCCCAGTGCATGAGCAGGGGTTTTTTGTGTGGTCCTGCTGCTGATCCAGGTGGGCAGGGTGGTCCCAGTCCCTGCACACACCGACCACCAGCACCTCCACCCCTCCCTGCTCCCCAGCACAGCCCCCGCTTATCAAAAACTGCATCGATTCGGGTAAAAAAAAAACCACCAGGAAACGGGGCTGAGCGTCACAATACTTTATTGACCAGTGCAAGCAAGGGCTGGAGGCTCTACTTGACCTTCTTCTTGGGGCGCAGGTTGTTGGTGTGCCCGCACTTCTTCTTGCGGCAGTTGACGGCACGGGGGTGCAGGCGGGCGTAGCACCTGGGGAGGGGGGGTCAGGTCAGCAGAGCCCCGTGTAGGGGACACAGGGACACGGGGAGGGGACACGGGGACGTACTTGCGGCAGATCATCTTGTCGCAGTTGTACTTCTGGGCCAGCTGGCGCAGGGAGGGTTCGATGATCCCCCCTCGCAGGCGCAGCACCAGGTGAAGGGTGGACTCTGCAAGGAGAGAGGGGTGTCACGCCGGCTGGCACCCCAAAATCGCTCCCCCCACAAAAACCTCCCCCCACCCCGGGGTCCAGGGAGCACCTTTCTGGATGTTGTAGTCCGCGAGGGTGCGGCCGTCCTCCAGCTGCTTCCCCGCGAAGATCAAGCGCTGCTGGTCGGGGGGGATCCCTGCGGGACAGAAATCACCGTGGTGGGGGCACCGGGGGGACCCCCGCAGGTTCACCCCCGCTGGCTCCCGGCCCCGCCAGTACCTTCCTTGTCCTGGATCTTGGCTTTCACGTTCTCGATGGTGTCATTGGGCTCCACCTCGAGGGTGATGGTTTTGCCCGTCAGGGTCTTCACGAAGATCTGCATCTTGGCACCTTCTCAAACCTGCGGGAGCGGCGGCCGCGTCACCCCGGGCCGGCCCCGCTGCGGCCGTGTACCGCCCCCGACAGGGCCCCGCCGCTTCCCGACCCCTCAAACCCTCTGAAACCCCCGTTCCCGAGCACCCCTCCCCGGATCCAGCCCCGCTCTCCCCGGATCCAGCCCCCATCCCGGGTTTCGGGGCCCTCCCGCGGGATCCAGTCCCGTCCCCGGGGACCCAAGGCCCCTCCCGGATTCCACTCCTCATCCCGCGACCCGGCCCCCCCCTTCCCCGGTCCCAAGCCTCCCTCCCGGATTGCAGTCCCCATCCCGGGATCCACCATCCCCTCCCGGGATCCAGGGCCCCGCACCCCGGGCCCGGGCCCCGCTCCGGTCCCGCACCGCGCGCACCCGCGGCCTCGCTGCTGAGGGAAAGGGAGGCGGGGCCGGAACCGCGGCCGCGTCACTGCCGGGAGGGAACCGGCACCGCCCCGGGACAGCCCCGGAACTGCCCGATTGACACCGGCACCGCCCCGGGACGGCCCCGGAACTGCCGGGGGACACCGGCACCGCCCCGGGACGGCCCCGGAACTGCCGGGGGACACCGGCACCGCCCCGGGACAGCCCCGGAACTGCCGGGAGGGAACCGGCACCGCCCCGGGACAGCCCCGGAACTGCCGGGGGACACCGGCACCGCCCCGGGACAGCCCCGGCACTGCCCGAGTGACACCGGCACCGCCCCGGGACAGCCCCGTCACTGCCGGGGGACACCGGCACTGCCCCGGGACAGCCCCGTCACTGCCCGATTGACACCGGCACCGCCCCGGGACAGCCCCGGAACTGCCGGGGGAGAACCGGCACCGCCCCGGGACAGCCCCGGAACTGCCCGAGTGACACCGGCACCGCCCCGGGACAGGCCCGGAACTGCCGGGGGACACCGGCACCGCCCCGGGACAGCCCCGGAACTGCCGGGAGGGAACCGGCACCGCCCCGGGACGGCCCCGTCACAGCCCGAGTGACACCGGCACCGCGGGACAGGGCACGGGAGGTTCTGCACGGACCCGGGACCTCACGGCCCCAGGACCGACCCCCCAACCACAGGGCCCGGGACCGGCCCCACACTGACCGGCACTGCCCACAGGGCCTGGGACCGGCCCCACACTGACCGGCACTGCCCACAGGGTCTGGGACCGGCCCCACACTGACCGGCACTGCCCACAGGGCCTGGGACCGGCCCCACACTGACCGGCACTGCCCACAGGCCCCGGGACCGGCCCCACACTGACCCCACAGCCACAGGACTGGACCCACGACTGTCCCCAAAGTGCCAAGAGCAGGGCCATGCTGACCCCATGACTGGCCCCAGAACCATTCCCATGCTGACTCTAGAACCCCAGGACAGGTCCTACTGCCCCAGGATCAGCCCCAAACCCCAGCCCTCCAGCCCCACCTCTCCTCTCATCCCCTCCCAGGCCATCAGGACCCCCAGCCCAAGCAGTTTTTCTCCATCACACCACAATGCTGGTGGAAAAGAAAGACCTGGAGAGCTCCTGTTCCCGAGAGGCTGCCTGTGGAGCAACCAGCAGCACCATGTGAGGGGCTGAGTGTGAGAAGAAGCAAAGGGAAACACGGCTCTGGCTCATCCCAGCGGTGGAAAACTCAGCCAGCACAAGTCCGTCAGCAGCAGGGACAAACCCCCAGCAGAGCTGGTTGGGCACACAGAGCCTCAGAGACAACGTTCCTTACGAAATATATAAACACCTGCGTCCCAAAAAACAGCTTTTCTGCACCAAAAAAAAAAAAAAAAATCTACGTGCAAGGTGAAGCTTAGCCGCTCTCCTGAGCGCAGGAAGGAGGGAGGACAAGAGGCATTTCCAACCCAGGATTTACTGATTCCCCCTGAAGCCAGCGGCAGTTTCCAGGCAGAAGAGCAGCACCTTCCTCCCTCAGCTTCTCCCCAGCCATCCTTCGCTTCCCTCTTCCCGAGAAAAAACAAAAACCAACAAAACAACCCAAAAAAAAAAAAAAAAAAAAAAAAAAGAAAAAACCCCCCAAAAAAGGAGCGACACACGAATATAAATACAAGATAGAAAGTCCTCCAGGGGCAGGAGGTGGCTCCTAGTCCAGCCCGCTGGCCGTGTCCTCGTCTGTCAGGCTCTGTCCGTTGACGGCCGGGCCGTCGTAGTGGCCCTGGGATAAATCCTCGAAGTCCTGGCTGGTGGTGGGGGAGATGACGTCGGGGCTGCTGTCGCAGGACTCGGTGCTCTGCTCAGAGGTAGCGATGGTGGTGGTGGTGCTCTTGGGGACGGGGTCGAAGTCGTCGTCGTCCTCCAGGATGGGGGACTCGTGGATGTCTGCCAGGGGGGGAAGAGGGAGGGGTTTGAGGCTTCTGCTGGGGCACCAGGAGAGCAAGTCCCTAGTTCTGCTCGTGGAAGGAACTTAAATAATCTGCCAAATGGCCAGCAGGTAAATTAGGGGCTGTTTGCAGTTTCCTTTTAGTGGAATTAAGGAGTTTTGTGGACTTCTAAGGAAGCAGCCACGGGCCAGCACATGGGTTTCTGATTACTGAGAGATGCCTCGCGTGTTCTTAGGGACAGAGAATCCTCCCACAGGAGGAAAACTGAGCATGGAGTGCCAGCACAAGGGGGGATGGCTTCCTACTGCCAGAGAGTGAGGGATAGATGGGATATTGGGAAGGGATTCCTCCCTGTGAGGATGGGGAGGCCCTGGCACAGGGTGCCCAGAGAAGCTGTGGCTGCCCCTGGATCCCCAGAAGTGTCCAAGGCCAGGCTGGACGGGGACTGGAGCAATCAGGGACAGTGGGAGGTGTCCCTGCCCAGGGCAGAGGGTGCCACTGAAGGAGATGTAAGGTCCCTTCCAACCCAAACCATCCTGTGCCCCCGTGAATCCGCGTGCCAGGGGTCACTCACTGCTGAAAGCCTCCGGGTACTGCTTGGCCAACTTCCCTTTGAGGGTCCTGGGGAGGAGAGAACAACCCGAGTCCGTGGGGAGCCGAGGGATCCGGAGCTGAGCTGCCCGACAGCTCCCTCGGCCTCCAGCAGTCCTGGAGAATCCAAGGAGATCCCAAGGCTGAGGGATTCCCTCCCCAGCCCCCCGGAACACCCCACCCCACCCTTCCCGGCACACGGGGTGCTGCTGAACCCCACATTTTGTGGCCACCTCAAGCAGCTCCCAAGGCAGCACATCCAGAGCAGGATCACGGAAACCCAGAGCTCCAGCTCCATCATCTTTTCCCTTCCCCAACAGACTGCCTCTCCCACAGGCTCCCAAACTCCGACCTGTGCCCTGCTTTAACACCCCCAGCCCCCCCAGCCCTCTCCCTGCCCGTTCCCACCCCGTTTCCCCACCGGATCCTCCGGAAGATGCTGTCCAGGTCCTTCTTCATCTCCACCAGGGTCCTGGTGTGGTGCAGGAAGCGCTCGTTCATCTGCTGCATGCGGACACTGGACAGGTTGTTGAAGTTGAGCAGCATCTCGTTGGTCTTCTCGAACCGATCCAACCTGCGCGGGGGAGGCACGGGGAGCTCGGCAAAGATCCCCGGGAGGCTCCCGGTGCCGGTACCGGGTTTCCGCCCCCGGCCGCTCCCCAACTCGGGACTCACATGTTTTTCTGGGCCAGGATGATGGCGTTGACGTCCTCGGCGTTGACCATGCCCAGCACCCTCCCGCAGAACACCTGCGAGGCCGTGGGCTCCATCGTGGCCTGCGGGGCGGCGGGGGCGGCTCAACCGGGGGAACCGGAGCCCCCCGCACCGGTAACGGAGACCCTCCCCTTCCCCTCCGTGATCGCGGGGCCCTCTCCGCCCTGCCACGCACCCAGTAGCGGGTACCCCGCTGCCGTGCCCCCGTCCCGGGGCGGCCCCACACGCCGGTAACGGGAGTCCCTTGGCCGCCCGCCGCCCCCCCGGCAGCGCCGCCAGCCCCGGATTCCCTCGGGGACACGCGGGCCGGAGCCCCCACTGGTGTTCCCGGGACTTCCCGCCAGCAATGCCCGCGCACCTGCGGGAGCCCGTCCCGCCGCTTCACATGTCGGGAGCGGCAGCGGTACCGGGGGCGGCACCGGCGGCCGCTCCGCGCCGCTTCCGGGTGCGGCGTCACGTGCGGCGCGACCCCGAGACGTCACCGAGCCGAGCCGGAAGTGCCGGAGACCGGCCGGGCGAGAGAGTCGTGACCCTCGCGGGCATCACGGAGCCTCTCCGGTACCGGTGCCGAGCTCCCGTCTCCGCCGCTCCCCGCGCCAGGGCGGCCGCGCCGGTAGCGGCCCCTTTAAGGCGTCGGGGGGGGCGCCGCGGGCGCGAGGCTGACAGGCGTGTCCCCCGCCCAATGGCGTCGCGCGGTGGGCGGGGCCGGGCCAATAGGAGCGCGGGGGGGGCGGGGCCTGCGCCCGCGCGTTCGGGGGGCCAGGTGGGAGCGGCGGGGGGCGCGCGGCGGTCACGTGGGGCGGGCGGGGGGCGCGGGGCCGCTCCCCCCCCCCCCCCCTCACGGTACCGGGCCGGGGCCGCGACCCCCGCCCCGATCCCACCGGGACAGACCCCCCCCCCCCATCCCACCGGGACCGAGCCCCCGCCCCCGCCAGGCCCGATCCTTCCCCGCCGCTCCGGAGTCGCCCGCTGTCCCGTTGCGCATCCCCCGTCCCCGGAGGGTCCCGGCGGGCGGTCCCCGGGCCGGCGGAGCGTCTCTGCCGGTAAGAGCAGCCCCGATCCCCGCCCTCTCTCCCCGCTGCAGGTTGCTCCGCCGCGATGGCGTCCAGCGGGGAGGAACCGAGGAGCGGCTCCCCGGGCCGGGCAGGCACCGGCACCGAGCCGGCGGCGGACGCGGCTCAGCTGGACACGGCGGAAGATTTCGAGGTCCTGGAAGAGGAGGAGGAGGAGGAGGAGGACGATGAGGATGACATGAGCGAGCTGCCCCCGCTGGAGGACGTGGGCCGGCCGCCGGCCCCGCCGCGGGAGGACGCGCAGCCCCCGGAGCCGGGCGCGGCCGGGGACCCTGAGGAGTGGCTCGATGTTTTGGGTGAGCGCCCCGGGAGGGAGGGAGGGCACTCGGTTCTGGGACAGCTCGGCCTCCCCCGGGGCTGCAGGTGCCAAGGAGGCCGGGCAGGAGTCAGAGAAGGGTGGGAGCCCTTCCCTCCCCGGTGAGCCTCCGGTTTGTCTGTGCCCAGGGAATGGTTTGCTCAAGAAGAAGACGCTGGTGCCGGGCCGGGGTGTGGACAGCCGTCCCCAGAAGGGCCAGGACGTGACAATCCGCCTGAAGGCCACGCTGGAGGATGGCACCGTGGTGGAAGAGGACCCTGCCCTCACCTTCACGCTGGGGGACTGCGATGTCCTGCAGGTGAACACCGGGTGGGAGCTCAGCTGGCTGTGTCACAGCCCTGGGGAGCAGGACCTCACCTCAGGGGCTGCAAGGGAGGGGTGGGATCGGTGACATCTTGTTTGTGGATCAAAGTGGCCCCTCTGCCCTTGCTGGCGCTCCCTCCCCACGATGTTGGCCAATTTAGAGGGGATTTGGAGCAACCTGGTCTTGAGGAAGATGTTCCTGCCCATGGCAAGAGATTGGAACTTGATAATCTTTACAGTCCCTTCCGTGATCTGACGTTGTTCCCTGCAGGCTCTGGACCTGTGTGTGCAGCTCCTGGAGATGGGGGAGACGGCTTTGATCATGTCAGAAGCCAAGTACTGCTACGGAGCTCAGGGCAGGTGAGCTGGCAGCGCCTCAGCTGGAGCAGGGTGCTCCCAAACAGGGCTGGGGAAGCTGTGCCCTGCTCACCCGGGTGACAGCCCAGCTGTCCAACCTGGAGTGGAAAGATCCACATCATTCCATGCCCCGCGAGGCTTCCCTGGCTCGGATTTCTGAGAAATCCACACAGCCCAGCGCGTGAGAGGTGACAGTGGTTCCCGTGGCTTTGTGCAGGAGCCCTGACATCCCCCCCAACGCGTCCCTGAGGCTGGAGGTGGAGCTGCTGGCGGCTCGGGATGCTCCGGACCTGGAGCTGCTCAGCGGGAAGGAGAAGATCCAGCTGGCCAACCGCAAGCGGGAGCGGGGCAACTTCTTCTACCAGCAGGCAGATTACGTGCTGGCCATCAACTCCTACGACATCGCCCTCAGGATCGTGGGCTCCAGCTCCAAAGGTACCTGTCCCCCTCCAGAGAGGGTCCCCTGGGCTCCTGGCCCTGCTGTAACCCGCCCTCGGGGTGCGTGCAGTGGATTTCAGCCCTGACGAGGAGGCCGAGCTGCTGGACGTGAAGGTGAAGTGTCTCAACAACCTGGCGGCCTCGCAGCTGAAGTTGGACCATTTCAAGGCAGCTCTCAAGTCCTGTAACCTGGTGCTGGAGCACCAGCCGGGGAACATCAAGGCTCTCTTCCGAAAGGGAAAGGTGAGGAGGGAGGGGTCCCTTCTCCGTGGCGTGGCGGGGGGACTGAGGGACAGGCCCCAGCCCTGCTCCATCCACATGTCACCCTCCAGGTGCTGGCTCAGCAGGGAGAATACAGAGAGGCCATTCCCATCCTGAAGGCAGCACTGAAGCTGGAGCCTTCAAACAAGGTAGGCTGGAGGTGTGTGTGTGATCCCCCTGAACTGGGGGGGTGTCCTGGGTGCTTCTCTCTTGTCCCTGTCCCTACAAACCTCAGTGTTCCCCCTGGAGCTTTCCCCAGCTCTGTGAAGGGAGGCTGGGAACAGCCCCCCAGAGCTTGAGGAGTGATGCACCACGTGGAGCGTGGCTGGGCTGGTGGATCCCTTATCTCCACGTTGCGAGGTTCCCTCGTTGACCTTTGGTCCCTGACAGTGGCAGGGCTCCCTGCCAGCCCATCCGTGCTCCAGCCACCCCCTGGGGATGGTCCAGGCTGCTCCAGGTTGCCCAGGTGGCCCGGGCAGTTCGTGCTGCGGTTGAGGGAAGTGGAGCAGAGCTGAGTCCCCACAAACTGGCCGGGCAGCCCCAAGAGTGAATCACCGGGTGGTGGGAGCAGCCAGACCTCGGTCCAGCGCCCGGGCAGGGCGAGCTCTGGGTCAGGAATTTCCTGTCAGTTAATGATCAGCTGCAGGACTGGAGCCTCGGGAGAAATCAAAAACCAGTGCCAGGAAATGACCCCAGCAGGAGTGAGACTGGGAGGAGACAGGGAGGTGTTGCCTGCACGGGGTCGTCCTGGGGGTCTTGGCTCTCCAGATGGGCTTTAATCCTTGTCTGGATCTGTTGTATCCATTTCTTTCACGGGGAAAGACCATCAAGATTTGTGCCACAATCCAGTCCCTGAAGGTCACGGGTGGGATGTGGCACATGCAGGTGCTTGGTGACCCCACAGCACCTTTGGGGGGGAGGTGTGAGCACCCTTGGAAGGGTGAGCAGCACCCCAAACCTCTCCTTTCCCAGCAAGGTCAGGGTGGAGAGGGAGCAGCGCTGGGAACCATTCCCCTGGCACGTCCCTGGGCAGGGCGGCTGCTCCCCAGTTCCGATGGAGCTTTTAATTGGAGAGGGCTGGAAAATCCAAATGCCCGGCAGTGACGTGTCCAGCGAAACCACAAGTACAGCAAATTACTGCCCTCCCTCCCCAGCTGCCGCCGGGGCTGCCGGGGAGCGTGGGTGACTCAGGGGCCGCGGCTACCGGTGCTGAAAACACTCCACAAACCTCTGGGCTGGGCTCCACCTGCCTCCCGTGAGGCTGTCACAGACATTCTCTTCTCCTGACCCCTTGGAAGTGCTCTGGGGGCAGCTGATGGATGTCTTGTGCTGATGTGACAGCCCTGAGTTGGAGCGTTCTGTCCTCCAGACATCCAAATTTCCGTGTTGGAGGCAGCTTTTCCCCAGCGTGGCGCGGGCTGGCAGAGCCGGTGTGCTCGGGATGTGTCCCCCAGCAGAGGGCACAGCACGGCCGTGGCACCAGGGCCACCACAACGTCCCTCTGCCACCCTGCCCTGCTCAGCTCCCTGGCGCTTCCTGCTGCTTTTGGGGCCCCACACAGGACTCAGAGCCTTTTCCTGCCCCAGCAGGGCAGGTGTGGACACGCTGCGGGTCTTGCTGCAATCCCACTTCACACCAGGCTGAGTTTTAAGCCCGTTTTCCCAGCTTGCTTCCAGACAGAAAGTGGGAGAGCTGGCGCACGTCTGTCCTCAAGGCAGACACTTTCCTGTCTTGATTAAAGGATGAAATCCCTTCCCTGATGTCTGGCATCAACCCTGAGCTCTGCTCCCTGCTGCCAGGCAGGGAGTGGCTTGAGCAGCCAAAAAGGACAGAGGAGCATTGGACCCACAGGGTGTCCCATGCCAGCCTGGTGCAGCCCCATGGCCTTGGGACGTGGGGCAGGATGAGGCTTGATCACCCCCTCGGCTGTTTCTAAGCTCTTCCACGACATTCCTGCATATCCCAGGGGTGGTGGAACCTGCCGTGGGTGACACGTCCCCTCCCTAGCAGGCAGGGATGGTGCAGGGCTGATAACAGCACGCTGTCCTCCCCAGACCATCCACGCTGAGCTCTCCAAGCTGGTGAAGAAGCACGCGGACCAGAGGAACGTGGAGACGGAGATGTACAGGAAGATGCTGGGGAATCCCAGCGCCGCCAGCACCCCCAGGAAGTGCAAAGACAAACTGCCCTGGGTAAGGCCTCTCAGGGGTGGCTGAGTGGGTTGGGGGATCCACAGGGGGTGTGTCAGTGTCCCCCAGGTCCCACAAGAGGGACACAGCCCTATTCCTAAGCAGGATGCAGACGGGCTGTGTCGGGACAGCGATCCCGCTGGGAGCAGGGGGCCGTGCTCCAGGAGCCGTGCCTGGAACACGCTGATAACAGCCCGTGCTCCTGGCTGCGTGCGCCGGATCCCGGCCATGCCAGCTGGAGGGTCCGGACTTTGCTCCCAGCTGGGAAGCGCTGTCAGCCGGGCAGCCAGCGGCACACGCTGTCCCTGCGGACAGAGAGAGGCAGGCGCTGCCTTTTTGGGACGCCCTGTCCGGGAGGCAGGGCAGGCAGGGGCAGGCGGGGTGGCCCGTGTCCCGCAGGCACGGCCCCTCTCACGTCCCCGTGCTCTGTCCCCGCAGTCCATCCCCTGGAAGTGGCTCTTCGGCGCCACGGCCATCGCGCTGGGCGGCGTGGCCTTGTCCGTGGTCATCGCGGCCAGGAACTGAGGGTGGCACCGGGGCGGCCCCTTGGCACGGCGCCGTGTCCCGCCTCTCTCTGCCGAGGGGCTCCCCCCGAGGCTCTGCTCCCCCTTCCCGCGGACTCGCAGCTCCAGGGACGCGGATGCTTTCTCTGCCGGGGGTGCCGGATCTCTCTCTCCCGATCGTTCCCCGCATCCCTCCCGGCACGGGCGGGTGCAGCTGTGGGGAGGGACCCCCCCGGGCAGCCTCCCGGCAATCAGGGGCTCAGCCCCCAGCCCCGGGTGTGTCGGGGGCAGCGGGAGGTGCCTCACACCCCGTGCCCATCCCGGGTGTTGTGATCCTGCCGCCAGGACGGGATGGGCAGGGAGAAGGAAGCTGTGGGAAGCCATGTGGATGTGCCCAGGGGCAGATGCAGCGACATTCCCTGATTCCTGGGGGGCTGCCAGGGACTCAGCCCTCCTGGAGGCACCTGCTGCCCTCCTCTGCACATCCCTGGAGCGTGCAATGTCCAAAGGAAGCCAAAGAAACCCGCGGTGGGAGGGATGGATGGAGGGAGGGGGAGTGCTGGAGACCCCCCTGTCCAGGCTGTCTTCCTATGGGTCCAAGCCCATCGGGGGTCCCTCCCTGCCCTGCAGCCCCCCCAGTGCCCATCGCTGCCCAGCCTCAGCTCTGCTCGTGAGGGGGTTGTAGCACTGTCCTTGCACCCCAAACTGACTGTGAACTTCCCAAATAAAGGACGATTCCTTCACATTCGGGCCTCTTTATTGCCACACGTGGGGAAAAGTAGAGTCTACGGTGGGGCGGGGAATGCTCATGGGGGGGCCTGGGACCCCAAAACCTGTGCTGGGGGAAGCCAGGAACCTTCAGGCTCTACCTGAGGATCAGGGGGGGTTCATGCCTGGGGGATTCACACCTGGGGGAGTACAAGGGATGCCCACCACAGAGGGTCATGCCCGGAGGGATTATTCCTGAGGGGCTCACATCCTGGGATTTCATGCCTGGGGGGTCCAGGGGGTTCATGCCCGGGGGTTTCACACCCTGGGTGGGGGGTGATCCAGGGGATTCCGGGTGGGGGATTTGATGCCCGGGGGTCCCAAGGAGTTCGAACCCGGAGGGTTGAATGCCCGGGGTGGGTCAGGGGGTTCACGCCCGGGGGTCCATCCTGTGGGGGGGGGGGTTCCCCCGCCGCAGCGCTCCCCAGCTGCACCAGACCACCCTCCCCAGCATGCCCCGCGCCCTTATTTACATATCCCCGCCTCCCCCTCCCCGCGGGCCAATCCGACGCGGCGCCCCGCATCACCCAGCCAATCGGCGCGCCCGCTGCCCACCTCCTCGCCCCAGCAACAGGCGCCCCGCGTGGGCGTGGCCGGCGGAGCGGCGCATCATGAATAATTCATAAGGGGGGGCGTGTCGGCGGCGGGCGGCCCCGGCGGCCCAGGCGCGGAGGGGGAGACGGTCCCAAGATGGCGGCGCTGCAGGCGGAGCGCGGGTACGGGCTGTCCTGCGGCCGCCTCGGCCGCGGCACCCGCGTCTCCGTCTTCCACGTCAAGCTCACGGAGAGCGCCCTGCGCGCCTTCGAGAGCTACCAGGCCTGTAAGGTACGGGGCTGGCGGGAGTGGGGCTGGCGGGCACGGCCCCGCCGAGGGCGAGCGGGCGGCCGCCACGAGGCCCCCGGACGGAGCCCTGCGGGCGGCACCGGCGGGGATGTGAGGGGAGGTGAGAGCGGGGAGCTCCTGGTGAAGTGGGTGTGCGGTCTGGGGCCGGGGGGCTCCCTGGTGGGGGGGCTGAGGGAGTGCGGAGGCTCCCGACCCCCCCCCCCCTTCTCCGTGAGTGACCGGGGAACCGGGAATGTGGGGTGGGGGGGCGATCCCGGTGCCAGGTGCCTGAGGAACACCGGAGAGGACCCGCGGTGCCCCTCCCGGTAACGCCCCGGTGTGTTCCTCGTCCTCGGTAGTGTTTGCGGGGTCCCTCCGAGCCCCCCTGCTGGGTGACCGGGGAGGGGTCGTGATCCTCCGGGAAGTGCCCGAGGGGCACCGGGAGCTGTCGGTGCTTCCCCCCACCCCCCGCCCCGGTAATTGCTGGGGGGGAGATCCTCATGTGCCACCACCCCGGTGGGCGAGCGGGGACCCCCAGCGTGCCCCCCCCTCCCGGGTGGGTGACACGGGCCCCGCGGTCTCGGTGCGGGGGTGGGCGCTCGGTGCCCCCCCCCCGGGAGGTGACGGGAAGCTGCCGTCAGTCCCCGTAAGTGTCTGGGGAGGGGGGCCAAGGGACGTCGGTGCCCTCCCCGTTTCCCCGGTGAACGTGACGTGGGTTTCCAAAGCCGGGGGGGGGGCGGCGGGTCCATCCCCGGTGCTGCCATCCCCGGGGTGGGGGGGGGGGTCCCTCCATCGCTGTCCCCTCCCCGGGACACCCGGTTGTTCATCCCCCGCCGGCTCGGTGCTCCCCTCCCGGGAGTGGTGGTGGGGGGGGGAAGGCACGTTCAGACTGTATTTTGAAATTTCCAGATTGTCTTTTCCGTGCCGTTTCCTTGAAATGCATCCAGAGAGCTTATTAGTCATGTAAATAGAGAATAATGGCAAAGCACGGCAGCTGGTGTTGGGATGGACCGGAGAGGGGTTCAAAACTGTAATTTTTAGTGTAATTTTATTTTTATTTTATTTTTTTCTTTCTGCCTCTGATCCTGCGACGAGCATTTCTGTCTCCTCACCTTGCTGGGGGAAGCTGGGAGCCTAAACCCGTTTGTCATTAGGAGCGTCCTGCCTGCCAGCTTCTGTAGGATAAACCATATGTTGTCACAACACTATTTTTAATTTAGGGTGTTGGTTACATCACATCACTGAATTGGGCAATCTCTGTATGAGGACGAAGGTAATGAGTGTACCAGGGTTTATCAACTTATATTTTAATGAGTGTTTATCAGCATTATGAGAAGTCAGGAGGAATAAGTGACTTGGGTAGACTGAATTATTAGCTTTTTTTCTCTCTGAAAAAAAAAATGAAACAAATAATCCAAATAATTCTTTCCTGTATATTGGGAAAGCCTTTTATTTTGGGGGAGGGAGAGTAGGAAGACTCCAGGCAGCTGCGTTAAATATTTTGGGAAGCTATTCCGAGTCCATGTCACACATGAATAGTGGTGTTTATTTTCTAAATGAAGTCTGGGCTCGGGATTGTTTGGTGGCCAACGGCCACTAATGAACTTTGCTTCCTTCACCACCACCCAAAAGAGAAATAGTCAGAGGCTCCTGGTGATTAACTGGGCAGGAAGGGATAAGGGCAGAAGAGCTGCTTGTTTGTGTAGTGAATAACGCAACAATTAGTGGGCTATTAAACACATATGCTCGTTCTGCATCGGTTCTATAAACAGTTTCCCCAGCTTGTTGAATGTCTCAGCTTCCTCGGAAGTGCCCGGCCCTGCCAGGAGCCTCCTCCAACACACCTTTGCAGCTTGTGTTTGTCCAGTCCGGCTCCGCTTTAATTTCGGGCCCCAGTTTGTTAAATGGAAAAAATTCGCTCAGGCTCCTTGTGCCGGGTTGGGTTTGAAACGCGGTGGGACTGACGGCAGCGTTGTGTAATATGGATAATGGCCTGGAATCCAATCCTGCTCTTTGTGTTACCTGGAGTCCAACGTGTGCAGTCTGACCTGTTTCGGGCACCGGGGTAGCACGTCCGTGCGATTTTCCTGCGACAAGAGGTTCTGTCCCTCTGCCAGAACGGGCAGGGAAATGTCTTCAGTTCCTTGGTTGAGTTTGTTCTTGGTCTAATAATAATGTATTGGGATTACATAATCCAAAAATGATCACCCAGCCGGGCGAGCTGCCATTTGTTTGGAGTGTCCCTGGTGCCAGAGCAGTTGCAGGCTTGGTGTGGAACTGCACCATGTGTGGATCAGGCAGCAGGGCTGTGGAGAAACAGATATTTGTCTTGTTGGCCCTCTGCTGAGCTGTGCTCTTGGGTTTCTGCTGAATTGTCTGCGTCCTAGGGAGGAAAATGGTCAGGGATCCATCCACATTCTGGATGGGGTTTGGAGCAGCCTGGTGTAGTGGAAGGTGTCCCTGCTCATGAAGGGGATTGGAAACAGGTTGAGCTTTAAGGTCCCTCCCAGCCCAAACCATTCTGTGATTCCGAGATATTGATCCCCAACTCTTGTGTTGTGTACAGAGGATGTGGAGCTGCTGCTGAGGAGCTCCAGCTCACAGGGCTGCTGGCTTCTCCTGATCCTGGGAAACGTTTCTTCAGTAGCTCACCTGGAAGAAATAGGAGCCTTAAAAAGAGAGTTAGCACTGGCTTCACGGGAGACACAGCGAGATGTCACCCAGCTGCTACTTGTGAAACTTGCTGCCCCTGAAACTGTTTCCCCACAGTTGTGAAACTGAGAGCTCTGGCTCCTGAGCTCGGAGGGCCGAGCAGTGGGAAGTGTGTCCTGAGTTGGTTTGTCCACTGATGAAATGGAGTGAAGCCAGACTGGTGTGCCCACAACTCTGGGTTTTCCAGGCAGTGTAATTCTAGAACAGCCTGCAGTTTGCTGCCTTTCTTTTGGGGGTGTGTACGTGGTTAGGCATTCCCACTCCCCCCAAAAAGGCATGGCCAAGGCCGGGTTGGATGGGGCTTGGAGCAATCTGATCTGGTGGAAAGTGTTCCTGCCCAAGGCAGGGGCTAGAGCTGGGTGGTCTTCAAGGTCTTTCCAACCCAAACCATCCTGGGATTAGATGATTCTATGACTTCTCCCATCACTTCTTGTCTGCCCCCATCTTTGGCCCTGCCCGTGTCAAAAGTACAAGGGAACTCCTCACGCCCGTGTCTCGCTTTCCTCTTTCATTCCTGTCCTCAACGAGGAGATATTTTACCACCCTCACCTACTACCCTTAGCTATCATTCATCCCTTATTTTTCACACCTGTTTTTTTAGCAGCATCCTGGGTAAGTCACCATCTTCCTCCCCGATTCAGATGCTGCACGGCAAACCTGAGTGTCCCTTGGCAGCAGCTCCGTCTCCCTTGCGGTGAAGGTGCCGATGGCACACAAACAGCGTTAGAGGGCTGTTCCTGGAACCCTTACCTGGGAATTTCCCAACTTCCACATACTTCTGTAAACCACTCTCTGTGGTTGAGGGGTGGTTGTTTGATATCAAGCAACGTGATGCAGTTGCACACCTTTTCCTGTCACTTAATATGTTGACTTAACGATGGCTGAACTCTGCTCCGGGCTCTGGTCCTGCCTTGCCCTGGTGGTTTCAGGAGGATTTCAAGAAGGTTGTAGCATCCCTTGGTGATGCAGCTGAGCAGCACGTCCTGCTCCCGTTGTCCCTCCCTGCCCCTGCTACCCTGGAGGGTTTTGAACTGAAGCCACCGGTTGATTCACTGGTGAACTTTGGCAGATGCACAAATATTTATTGGGGACTTAGCTGAGATAACCAAAGCACGTTGTCCCTGTCCTTACCCAGCTGAATTTTGGGACTATGGTCTGTTAGAAGTGGCTTCCCAAATCATCTTCCCCGTGCTGCTGTAAAACCAACTGGAGAGAAACAATCCCTCCAAAGTGAGGGTTAACCCGACCCCTTGGAGTTGCTGTTTATTGAAATAACTTTCCAGCCTTGGCTTTTGGAGCAGGTTTTGGAGATTCCTTCATCTTGCTGTGTTCAAAGCACGAAACACAAAATGAAGGCTGTGCTGTCATTACAGGGTCTTTAGGGTAATGCGTATTCATGCTGACTTGAGAATTGAAAGCTGCTTGCAGGTGTCAGGAGGAGAAGAACAATCCAGCCCTCGAATCAAAATTCATTGAATTATCTCAAAGCTTTTTGCATCATTCCCCCTTCCCCGTAACCTGTTTTTTCCTGTCCTATTAATTCACTGATGCTGTAGTCCGTCAAAATTGAGGCTCTTACGACATCGGGAGCATGAGTCGGTGACATGACTGAATGAATCAGAGGGAGGCTGGAGAGGAAGCTCATCGCACACGTACGGCTCATCAGCAAAAATGGGACAGGATCTGCAGAACACCCTGAACTGCTCAACTCCTGCTCAATGTTCTTCACGTTGACCTGAATGTGGCACCTCCCACTGGAAGGAAGGGGACAAAGAGACACTGAACACTGTGCACGAGCGATGTTTTGGCCCGTGGCAGTTTCCTTTCAATTATTTAGGGAAGCTTTTTTTTTTTTTTCCTCTCAGCCGTATAGCATTTGGATCTGCTCAAATTATAGATTCATCTCTATAGTTTTCAAATGGCATTGGAAGGAATTGTCTGTAATTTACATCTAAAGTGACGTACAGTTGCTATGGGATTCGGTGGCAAATTATAAACCCATTATGCTTTTTTTTTTATTCTGATGGTAGCAGACTAAAGAACTAGGTCTAATTGGTGACGTGCCAAGGGAAAATAGAAAGTTTGTGACAGAATCCTTGTGACTGATGATGATGCTTTTTTTTTTTTCTTTAGTCAAACATGATCTGCTTTTTATCAGCAAAACATACCCTACCATGCATTGGAGGGGTTGAATTTGAATTAATAATTTTTGCTCTCTGGAAGTAAGCTAGAAGATTAACCCTTTATGTTATTTATATGGGACTAGATCGTTCCTTTTTTTTTAATTTAAGTGGGATATTTCATCAGTTGTATCAGTGGCAGCTGGATGTGGTGTTTGTGTTCCTTACCCAGCAAAATCAAACCCTTGCGTGTTCTGATTTCTTATTCCACTTAAACAGCAGAAAAGACAGCTATCATAATAACCTTTCCAACTTCTGTCTGAAGCAGAGAAATCTCTTCAGAGCAACGAAGAGCATCTCCTGCCTGGGGTAGCTCCTGCTGGTCAGCTCAGAGTGCTCCTCCAGCGTCAGGGCTTTTCTGAGCCCGCCTGAAGTGCTCTGTCCTGTTCAGTTGGTTTTTGTCCTGGCGCAGCTTGGCACAGGGCTGGCGGCTGTCGAAACAGTTCCCGTGCGTCGTGCCGGCTCTGTTGGGACAGCAGCAGCAGCGCCTTTATCGCTGCCCAGGGGAGGGGAGGTTTTGTTGGAGGGAGCATTTGAGGTCTCGTTGGGAAGTGGACACGTTATCTCCCGAACAATTTGCACGTTTCAGGCCATTTCAACTCTGCCTGCAACTTGTAAGCAGAAAACTTGTGAAGCGTCTCCAAATCCCTGGTGTTTGTGCATGTTGAAAAATGGGAAGGGACAGACTGCATGCGTCACTCCCGTACTAATTTGTGCCAGCTAATCCATGGGAGAAGAATACATTTTGGCTGACTTAGTGGTTTTGCTGCTAATGCACACGAGAATGCGTTTGAATGGATGGAGTGGCTGCACGGGTTTAGGTAGAATTTGAAGGGATACCCTGTGTCTGAGATCCTGGGTTGGATACCCTCATTTGGGATCACAGTCGTGTAATATCCCACATTTGTTTGGATTTGGGGGAAGGAGGAGTTGGCCGGGGGGAAAAGTGGTCGTCACTCAGCGTCATAACATCAGAAAGGTTGGGATTGAGTTACCTCTGAATAATTAAGGTTAATGCTGTTTCTGGAGGAACCATGATCTGCAGTGAACTTAATGCTCAGGAAAAGTACATGCTGATAACCTGAACTATGCTAATATTTCATCCAGGGTGGATACAGAGGAGGCATCACCAAAACTGGGCTTCGGTGTTCAACGTGCCTTAGCTTGACCTAGATGAATTATCCAGGAAAGGAGCTTGGATTTGCTGATAAGAGTTTTCTGTAGTAGCTCATGTGTTGCTTAGAAACATCCCATGTACCTAAGGCAACTTTTGCATGCCCTGGTAGCCTGGTATTGCCTTCTGACTGGGGATTTTGGTGGGTTTTGGCGTTTTTTTCAAGCATTTAAATATTAAAGAGCATGCTAAACCTCTCAGCAGTGGGTTTGCTGAGTGGTGTGTGTATCCGTGCTGCACTGGGAGAGCAGACTTCCCAAAATCCAATCCTTTTTGCATTGCAGTCTAGCAAAAACACAGCTCCGTGCGCTTGGTCTCTCCTTTCTTTACATTGGACTAGTGCCTTTTTCTAATTTAAAGAAACCAGCATTTGTTTAACTCAAAAAGAGGTCAGCGCTGGTGAGCAGGGCTTGACTGAGCTGCCCACCTCCACCCACCTGGAATCTTCCCTGGTCTGGTTGAGCCTGATCGTGGTTAACCCTCTGCTCTCCCTCTGTGCAGGCTTTTATGCAGGAGAGAACACTTCAGCCCAATTTTTTTTTGTGGAAAACTGAGATATTTCTCCATCAGGGCTCCGTTCTGTGCTGTTGGGTTTTATGGTGGACGCAGACTTTGTCCTTCAGGTTCACATCCACACGTGGTGCAGGTCAGCAGGTACCACCAAACTTCCCGAGAGCAACCAATTGCCTAAATCTTTTTAGTATTTAGATTTCATCAGCACAAACATCCTCTTGGCTTCTTGGCTCTGTGTTTTGAGCATATATGAGTTTGGCCATGCTTTGATAAGAGCAGCCATGTGACAGCTGGGGCAGGTTCATATGGGATCAGTGATTGGGAGACAGGAACAGGTCTGGAGGAACTGGGGCTGCTCCAGCCCTGGAAGTGTCCAAGGCCAGCTTGGAGCAACCTGGGATAGTGGAAGGTGTCCCTGCTCATGGTGTGGACTGGAATAAACTGAATTTAGTGGTCTTTCTAACCCAAACTATTCTACGATTCTTCTGCATGACAGTTTCAGCTGATTGTTGTTATTTAGCAAGAGCAGACGGTTTGTTACTTAAAATCCTAACAAAAATCCCAGCAGGACGGAAGAAACTCCGGCTCAATCCATATCACTGTGCCCACAGGATCTATATTTTCTCCATCTGAGGTGGAAGAGCTAATTTAATCTTCCTTCTCCCCACTGAGGCCCGTTCTGCGATGGGCTGCAATCAGTGCGTTATGTGCCAGTTGTGGTTATTTGAATCATATTTCCACATTTCAGTGTCTAGACTTTATGTTTGTGTGAGTTTTGTTGTACCTTTCCAGCTCCGGCGCTGATTTCAGTTGGTTTTGGCTCCTGGTTTCTATGAGAAAATCAAACGGGCTGTGTTTCTGCCTTTCCCAGTCCCCAAAAAAGAGGGGAACAAGGGAATGGGCAAAACTCAAGTTTTATAAGCTCCTTTGCCTTAATTTTTCTCTCTTTTGGGAAAATCTGTGTGTGGATGAGCTGGGTTCTGCCATTTGGTGACCAGCAGGTGAGAGCGAGGACAAACCACTGATGGCTGCAGATGAATCTCTGCCTGCTTCTTGTACTGAGAGAAATCTGCTGTGAAAAAAAGGGATGATCTTGATACAGGCCAGCAAGGCTGGGAAAAAAAGTGCCTCTGCAGACATTTTTAGTAAAAAGACAACTATATAATCCACAGAAGGAGAGCATTTATTGAAAATTAAGCAGCTTTTTAATTGCCTGCATGCCCTGGCTTTGTTTTTTGCCTGCACTTTTGGATATTGAGGGTGATGGATGTGGCTGTGTTTGTTTAGTGAATGGGAGGGTTGGTCTGTGATGCTCAGAGAAGTTGATAATGACACCAAACCTGGATAAGATGGACCTCGCTGTGACCAGGAGGTAAAACTGGCTTCAGAATTGTTCACAGTGATACTGACTTGTGCAGAAAACAGTGTGGAAACCTGAGCCAAGGCTGTTTTCTGTGCTCCTGGTATATAATAAAGTGTATCATGGTTTAATCAGTGAGAAGAAAATAATATTCCCAAGTCCTTGTTAACCTGTAAGGGTTGCTGCCATCAAACGTGAAAGGCTTAAGTGCAGCTGAATAGGAAGAAAAATCAGAATTTTTCATGGGGAATGCAGAGAATAAAGGCTGTGGTTCCAAGTTCTCTCTGCACCCCTGCCTGCGTGTGGGCTCCCTCTGCTCCCCCGGTGTTTGAGGTGACCCGGGGCGCTGCCAAAGCCGTGGCTTCACCTCTTCCAGGGAGCTGAGCAGTGTAAATTCTTCCATTCCTTTCTGCTCCAGGATTCAGTGGATGCTTTTCGGAGCCCGGCCTGGGCGGAGTAGCGAGGAAGCAAATTTTTCCACCCTGCCTGAGCTTGGGCAAGCGGAAATTGGGCCTTGGAAGCCATATAAGGCCAGCGAGCCGGCTCTGGCTGGGCTCACCTTGCCACCAGGATGCTGGGGAAGGGAGCAGCCCTCGCTCCCAGGGAGAGTTTCAGGGCCTTTGAAGTGCTCCCTGTGCGTCTGCCACTTGCCAGAGGGACGGTGTGGCCGCCCTGATTAGGTGACAGCAGCTCATTAACTCCCTGACTTTTGTGGGGCTCCGGCACCCGGCCCCAAACGGAGGCGTAAATTCGTGATTCAGAGTGAAACTGCTGTAAAATGACGGAGCTGGGAAGGTCGGAGTCTCTGTCACAGGGTGTCTTCATTTCCTTCAGCAGTGTCTGAGGCAGATCCTGCTGACTGCAGACAGTGCTGAGCAGGACTTTGCTCTGAAACGAGAGTTCCTGTGGCATTAAAATAGATTTTTGAAAAGCCTGGCAGCACCTGTTCCCCCCTTCCAGGGATGTTCAGCCCTCAGAGCTGCCTGAGCCCCAATCGTGACCTCTGCTTCTGCTTCTCGCAGAATTAAGAACAACTTCTGCTCCCATAAATAGTCCCTTAAGAAGTGCGTAGGAGCTCTGCGACCAATTTCTTTTGAAAAGTGCTTTCAGTGACACCCGTGGCTGTGACCTTGCTGCCTGTTCCCACCCCGTGTCCTTGCAGGGCAGCTGTGTTTTGATGGGAGCCTGGTGGTCCTGGCCACAAGCTCTGCTTCCTTCTCTCTCGTTTAATCAGCGCTAAAAAGAACCTTTGGTTCTCTGTGTGTTTTGTGGGGAGCTGCTGCTGCTTTTCCCGCTGCAAATCCCAAATGCTTTCCTGCCTCGTTGAGATCCTCATTCCCTAAGGTGGCTAAGGGACAGCGACTGAAAGTTCCTGTGCTCCTGGCACATGTCACAGCTCCCAATCCTTGTTTTTATCCCAGAAATAAAGTGTGGTTTTCCAGAGGAGAATGATGCAGCCGAGCGAGTGCGTTGTCACAAACCAGTTCTCCCAGCCTGGAGTCTTGGAGCTGGTGGAGAGTCCCCAAACACCCTCTGCTCTGCTCAGGAAGCGGCTTGGTGTTTAATCTTTGCAAATGTGGAAATGGGAAGAGGGAGGCAGTAATGGGTAAAGTAAAACATATTTAACCTTTAGGGACGTAAATGGGATATCTTGGATCTGCTTGGAACGGGCGCTGGGGTTGACGTGGAGCGTGGTGGTGATTAAAACCAACAGCAAACATTTTTCTGCTGGTGAATTACTGACTTTGTTCTTAATGCATTAAAACCTAGAACACTTTGGGGTTTCTTAGCATGAGGGAGGAGAAGGAATAGATTTATTACCTGGAAGGTTTGATGTTATAGTTCCAGGCATGTTTCCACAGCCTTCCTGCAACCATTTGGAGCTGTACCTAATGTGGGTGCTGCCTTGCATTGGGCTGCAAGTTTGAGCTCTCTCCTACAATTAAAGCCATTTAACTCCATCTAAAGACCTTTTACTTGTCATTAAGACTAAATTTACTGACAGCAGGAAGAAACACATTTACCCTAAGTCAGATGGGCTAAGAGAGCAAAACGTTCCAGCTAACTAACTACGGCTCTCCTGGATTGTTAAATTTAGACCAAAAATTCTGGTCAGACAATTAAGTGCCGGCTCAGTGGCCACACCACTTCTTTTGCATGTGTGAATTGGCTGAGCTGCCTCTGTCAGGCAAGAGAGATTCTCTGTCTGAATGTCTGAATTCTCTGGGGGTTTTTGGGCTCAGACCTGGGGAGTCTTTTCGTGGCACTGTGGTCTCTCTCTGTTTAGTCAGCAGCCCTGGTATGTTTTTCCTCTTCTTATCTGAAAATTTTTCGTGTTTATTTTTGGAATTCGTTGTAACCTGAACTTTCTCAGGTGTCCTTGCGGAGAGCAAAGAAACATCTGACTTATTTTTTAGGTAGATTTTTGCCAGTCGAGAAGAGTGTGTTCTTTCTTTTACTGTTTGTCGCTTTATTTTTGGAGCAGGTTTGTTACTGACCAGCCTGGCAGTGCAAATACAGAGGTAGCTGAAACAGTGCAGGTTCTGTGCTTCTTGCTGAAGTAAAAGCAGCACCTAATTTAACTTCTTCAGGCAGCTGCCTTCACTTTTCTCCTGGAGAAAGCATCCCTGGAAGCTGAAGGAGGCTGTTAGCAGAGGGTATGTAACACAAGGCTCTATCAGGGTAGGAAATCTAGAGAGGTTCTCCTGCTCAATATTTTCAGCTGGATTTTTCTTGGGGCAGCTTCCCTCAGTGATAGGAAAAAAAAAACCTGGAATATCTGAGTGCTTTATTGCTTCCTCCCCTGTGGAGATGGTAGGAAATTTGGGTGACATCCCTGCTGAATTCCGAGTGTCTGTCAGGTTGTGTTCCCACTGTCCTGCTTGGTGTTGGAGCACCTCTCTTTGCCTGGAGGCCAAAAGAATCTTTGTCTGAGCATCTTGCTTTAGCTTTTGGGGTTGGTCTGGCTCATAGGGCATTGCTGGTCAGATTTCTCTGGGATTCCTTCAGCATCCAGGCTCTGACTTTGGTTTATCACAGCCTCTTCCAGCGGTGCTGTCTGTGAGGAACATCTGAAGATCATCTTCAGCAGAACTTTCTCAGCCTAGTCATTACTCTTCCCTCTGAGTGTCAATAGCATACAGCTGGGCACAAGGAAAAAAGAACTGGTCCAGGCTTGTTTTCCTGGGCTCAGCAGTGTGAGGTGAGATTTGTTCCGGGATGGTTGAACGGGTTCGTCAATCTGATCTCTCAATTGTCTTTCTATATTTTTCTCTTGCAAGAAAAGGAGTAAAGCCCTGTGGAAGATAAGGATCGTTCTGATGTTTCAGCAGCTCGTTTAAGCCACCTTATGAGCACATAGGCAAGTGAATCAGCCCTGGTGTCTTAATATGTCCTAAAATAAATTAGACTTTCGTAAGCAAATTCGGTGGGTTTGAACTGCTGTATTTTCATTAAAAGATTGCAGTGGAGAAAATGCTCTTTAAAATTCAGCCTCGGGGTTGTGTTGTTCATTAACTGATAGTCACTCCTGTTTACCTTGTGTGATAAGTCCCACGTTAAGAATGGCCAGCAGTGCTGATGCCGTCACAGCTGCCCTTCAGAGAGAATTGCTCTTTTTTTTTTTTTTATGGCTCGCTTTACTGACAGGTGGGAGTTTTTTTGGAACTCAGATAAATGCAAACAGCCCCGATGTACCTCTCCTAGTCATGGAAAACCACTTGTTTGGTTGTTGGTTTTTGTTTTTTTTTTTTCCCCCCCCTCCTGTTCTTAGCAGCTTGGTAACGCTGTTGTCGGTACAAAGGTCATTTAAAAATCTGACATGTCAGCCCAGCAACATACTGCTCCTTAATGAGGCTTAAAACCAGCGTGGAGCTGCCTGGTGGAAGTAAATTTGGAGCTGCAGAATAGAGGAGGACATGTGAACAGCTTACTGGGATGGGATCACCTGGCTTTCCTTGCACCAGCCCCCCCTCCCCGGACCTCTGGGTACTTGCAGTTCTCTTGCGTGAAGGGGTTTAATTTTTCCTCTTGTTATTCAAATGAGCCCAGGTGTTTGACAGCACATTTTTGTTCTCAGAAGAAAAGCAATGAAAATATCTCCTGAAATCCAGGCACGATGTTTTTAAAGTGATTCCTTCCTGTGTTTGAGGTTTCCTCTCCTCCTCACCTTTGAGGGGATCCTGCAACACCTGTGACTTCATCCCCACCTGGCTGAAGCCCTCCTGTCCCTCCTGCTCCCCAGGGTGTCACTGAACCCAAGCTCTTGAACCTCCCTGTTCTCCCTGACGCTCCCTCAGTCCTTTGAATGTCTGAAGGCTTTTCCTCTCTAATCCTGTTCCCCAGCACTACTGGAATTTCAGCACCTTCAGCCTCGCCTCAGTCTTTTCGGCTCTTTGACTGTTCTCCAGTGAAAACTAGGTCAGAAACAGCCCGTCAGCTTCTGATATTTCACTATTCCTGTTTTATAAGTTGTAACCCAGTGTTGCTGGGTTTATTCGCTTGCTTTAATTTTCACGTATTAAGTGTCTCAGCTCGCTCTGCGTGAGCAGCCTGACACAGTAAAACTGCTCCAAATAACATCTTGGCTGTAAAAGCCATCTTACCTTGATTGGGGCTGAAAAGGTGAATTATCTTTTTTTTTGTTGTTGTTGTTACATATAATGCTGGAGATGCCAAACTGACAGATTTTTCCACCAGCTCTCTCTTTCAGTGTACATTTGCTGGCAGGTTTGGAGCTGTAATTAAGCCAGCTTCTCTTTGTGCTGGTGTGGCTTTTTAACCTGATGGGTGAAAGAAAAATAGCTTAAAAACAATAATAATAATAATTGGAAACCCACAGATTGGCGAGGAACACAGGTATATTGGAAGGCATTTAGGAGATTTATTTTTAACCGAGTTGTAGCTGACTGGACCCATTCAGCGTTTTTATAAAACTATTCTTGGAATGGTGCTTGAAGTCTGAGCTGAGGTGCCTCAGTGTTCAGTGAAATCCACCTGGTGTAATTCAAGAGTATCCTTCTTCCTTTCTCTTAGGCAGACTTGGAGCCAGCCAGTGTTGGAATACTTGGGCATTCCGGCATAAATGGGATTTAAATGAATCCTTACTTTTCAGCCTAACTTAAAGGTTGTGGTTTTAAAATTCTGCCTGAGCTGTTGTCTCTGAAAAGTTTTTTTCTAAGTTGTTCATTAAGCTGTTCTTAATACACTTTAATTTTCTTCTTTCATGTGCCTCCTGCTGCTCTGTGGTTGTTTTCAAGGATCCCAATCCAGGCTCAGGGTGGGATTGTTGGGGTGTCCGTGCAGGGCCAGGAGCTGGACTTTGATATTCCTTGTGTGGAATCCCTCCCAGCTCAGGCTGTTCAGTGAGTCTGTGATTTTCCTGGGATTTGAGGGTCCCTGGTTTGCAGGTACCAGTGTGCTTTCCTTCTGGGAAACATCACCTGTGTTTGACAGGTGGGGGAGTTTGAACCAGGGGCAAAATGCTTTATATTTAAGGAAAATACTTAAAAAAAAACTTCTGGAGGGGCCAGTGGAACAAATCCCAGCCCTAAATGTGGTTCTGTAGTCACTTCCCATCACTCATGTGGCCGTCAGCCTCGGATGGAGGAGCTTGGGTGTCTTAATCAGTTCTGGAAGCTTTATTTATCCATGATGGGGATGAGGGGGAGTTAAGATGTGCTATCGTGACACACTTTTCTGTGTTAATTTGGGAAACATTTTCTTCTGGCAAGTTGGGGGTTTTGTACAGCGCAGAAAGCAAAATACTTGTAGTAGATAGACTTGATACAGCTGGTCCTGGAAAAGCTTTTAATTATTTTACCCTCTGAGCCCCAAAACTGTATTGCTGCATTGCTTCAGAAAGGCTAAAATCAGGGAAAAGTGCCTTCTCCAAGAGGGACAGCAGGGAGCCAAGCAATTTCCACAATGGAAATCTGTTTTTCTTGTAACTTCCACAAGGTTTTTGGGGTTGTTGCAGAGGTGGCCACATCTCCAGCACCTCGAAATCAGCAAACTTCCCTCTTCTGCCAGAGGAAGCACAGAAGGCTTCATTCAAGGTGTCTGGTTCAACAGGAACAGCTCTTAAAATATTAATCTGAGAACATCTAACCCCTCTGAATCCTTGGCTCTAACAAGTGAATCCTCCAGGGAAAAGCAGCACTGCTGGTCACCTTTAGCAGAGTTGGGGATTTTGGGTGATTCAGTTTCCTTCTGCCAGTTTTGTTGTTGTGGTGGTTTGTTGTTTTTTTTTTCCCCCCCCTCTGTCCTTTCCCAATTTAACAGGATCATCTGATAACTCCAATAAAACGCTGCTGCAAAAACAAGCAGTGTTGCATGCAAGAGATGATTACCCAGGGAATTTTGGGCATGGATGTCTTAATGGGGTTCTTGCCAGGCTGAGGTCTCTCTGAATTGTCTTGCAGTGCAAATGTGTGCAGATGCTGCAGATACTGCTGGGCTGCTCTTAGAGGAATATTTAATATTATATTTAATATTGTATTTAATATTATATTTAAGGGAATGTGTAATATTATATTTAATATTATAGTTAATGTTATAGTTAATATTATAGTTAATGTTATATTTAATATTATATTTAAAGGAAGACATAATATTATATTTAATGTTATTAGTATTTCCAATATAGGGAGGCAGAACAGGAAGCTTCATTCTTCAATACTGTTTTTTGTTGAAAGCAAATCCACATGTTTGAAAAACAAATCTAAGGGTTTGCTTTCCTTTGCCTGCACTTTAGAAATACCAATATTTACCTTCCTTTTTTCTACCCTGTCTTTAATTTACTGTAACTGCTCAAAGCCAGGCAGTGCTGCTCTGCAAGAGAGGGACAGGCTTGGGCCATGTGAGCAGACTTAAATTCAAAATTAATTTTACTTCAACCACTTTTTTTTTTCTTCCTGTATAAGCAACCTACTCTAGATTTGCTACTTTTAATAAGGGGCGAGCATTGGGATTTGTTCATTTAACTCTTCCTCAAATTAGTTGCAAGTCATAAAACAATAGGAGTTATTTCTAGGTTTGTACTGGATTGGTTTTTGGTTGTGTTTTTTGGGTTTTTTTCAGTGAATTTGCCAGCACAGCATTATCTTTGGAGGAGAGCTTTGGGAAATGTTGTTGCAACTTGTTTTATGCTTTCCCACTTTCACCTTCTATTGCTTTTAGTTGGAGTTAGAGGAGAAAAAAATCCCTCCAGGAAAAAGGGTGATAAAAAGAAGAGTTAGTGCAGAGTTTTGCTGATTTCTGGTGTGCTTGTGGAAAAGGGAAAGGGATCCTTGAACCTTTGTCTCAGGGAGAACAGGGCTGAAGACTGAAATGAAGGTAAAGGTGTTTGCATGGACAGTTTTGACTCAAGAATGCAAGACTGAGTAATAAAATGAAAATAGCTTTGAGAGCTGCTGGTTCTCAGTGTCAGGCAGGGTCTGGAACACCCTTCTGGAGTGAGTAACGGATGCAGAAAATCCACTCACACAAAATGAAACTTCCTTTTCAGGGAGATGCAGTAATTGTATCAAAACTGGGAGGGTTTTTTTTTTACTTGCAGGAAGGAAACTCCTGGGTTATTACACTAAAAAAATGGGCACTGTGTTCTGTGACTTAGTAATTCTTTCATTATAGACACTTTTAATTGATTTTGACTGCTTTGATCAGTTCTAAGCACTGGAAGCTGCACAGGGGTGCAAAGGAGCTTTTTTTTTCCTTCCAAAAGCCTTTCCTCCCTAAGCCTTTGGAAGTCGTGGGAGTTGGCTCCTGGTCCTCTGACAAAGCCTCCCTGAGCAGCCCCATCTTGTTAATAGTGGGATTGGTGGGAGTTTGTCATGATTAAACTGCAGATAATCATCATTACAGCTCTTGTGGCAGCCTGGTTGATGGGACTTTATGATTATTGCTCTTCTTAATGAGCAGGTCTGCCTTAACTCTGCGCAAAAGCAAAGAGGGAAAACATCAAGTTAAAAAAAAAAAAAAAGGAGAACTGTCCCGTTGGGAAACGTGCCTGGAGTCTCCAAAGCTGGATTCCCACAGGAGACCCACTCCTGCCTCTGCTCCTGAGGTCTGGAGCTGTGGCTGAGTTAATTGGGAGCCCTTGGTGCCACAAACCCACTCGGATCTTTTCTTGCCATCCACCTTCCCCCTGACCTCTCTGTTTTCAGGGTGGGTTTGAAGCCCTCTCGTTTTTGGGATTTGGAGTCCTCCCTGGTTTTGGAGTGGTTTTCCTCTGCTTTCCATCTGCAGCCAGACAGAGCCCCCAGATCCTGCCCAGCAGTGGAGTTGGGTGTCCAGGAAGCAGCAGTGGATCCCAGTGAGTGACTGGCCATTCCAAAAAGGAGCTGATCTTTGGAATAAAAGTGTTGTAGCTCTTGAAATGAACCTGTGTCTTCTTGTCCTCTTGCAGTGTCTCTCCCCATGGCCTGGCAGGGCAGCCTTTCCCTGCAGGCAGGTGGATTTAACTCTTCAGTGTCCTCTGGAAGTGCCTGCTCTGCATAAGCAAAGCTGGAATTTTCTTTGGGAACAAGACATTTCCTCCTTGCAGCCATTTCAGCCCCACTGTGCGTTCGTGTTCATTGCAGAGCAGATCCCCGTCCATCCCTGTGCTCATGAAAGAGTTCCTCAGTTCTTGTATCTGCACTGCCACAGAAATTTGGGAGCAGGGGCTGCAGGAAGGCATTTGGTGGTTCCTGCTCTTGGGAGAGGCTCAGCCCAGTGGATGGGGCTGCTCTGTTTGCCAGAGCCAGGCTCTGCTCCAGCCAAACAAAGTCTGCTTGCTCCACAGTGGGCTGAGTAAACTCGATACCAATTCACAATACTTTAATTATTTCTCCAAGGATTTGAGCCTCCTTTTAATTTTCTTCCTGAAAGGCATTGCCTAAATTGCCTCTGTGCCCAGCTTTCCTTCCTAGTGGAAAACTACTGCACCTTGTTCTGGCCAAACATCCTGCCTCGGTGCTCGGGAGCCATGTGGTTTGTCCCAGGATTTTTTGGGGTGTGCAGGGAGCTGGAGCTCTCTTCCCAAACCCAATTTTCCCAGGGTTTGTGCTCTGGTGCTGAGGATGACCAGAGGATCAGACTGGGTCAGAGTTATCTGTTCTTTGGGAGTTTAAAGCTTTGTTTTTGCAAATACAGAAAAATCATCGCTTAATGCTGTGCTAGGAAGCAAAGATTCCTTTGGAGCGCTGGAAAGTTTTACTTGGAGTTACCAAACTGAAACAAAAAAAAGTTTTGCTGGGCTTGAGCAACCTGGAATAGTGGCAGTGTCCCTGCCTGTGGCTGGGGGTGGAACTGGGTGGGATTTAAGGTCCCTTCAACCCAAACCATTCCATTATTCCATAAAAAAAAAACCAAAACAAAACCAGTGGGAATCTGGCAAAAATCACCACGTGCTGCAGCCTGGTGACTGGAGAGCCTCCACCTCCATCCCTTGTGCTGAGTTTTTGGGATGGGTGTTTGGGGGTTCATGCCCCCTAATTCCCACTCCATCTCCTTCCCCTGATCCCTGGCTGGAGGAGCTCTGGCACTGCCCGGGCAGGGAGCTGCAGGGCCGGGGTGCCTCACCCGGGCACAGCTCGGTCGGTTCAGTTTGAGTCCCCAACTAAATTCTGCAGCAGGGACCCAACAAACACACTGCATTTTATTCAGGAGGAGCTTTTTAACCTGGATTAGCTGAGATCAGAAGCTCCAGGCATGCGAGAGAGAACAAGCTGCACGGCTGGCTCAGCTCTCGTGCCTGTGGGGTGACATCTTGATGACAGTGGAGTTTAATTGCTCTCTGCTTTGCTGATACAGGCTATTGTCCATTTAGGGCCTGGCTTTCTGCTCTACAGGGCAGGACAAAGCATTTCCATTAGGCTACAGTTTGGTTTTTAACTTAATCATGTGTCTTACTCTCTAAACTTTGCACAAAGGTAGAGTTTTCCTGCATTTCAAGTGGGACGATGGCTGAGATGCTCAGTGTGTAGTGATGTCAAAGCCTGCTGGTGATGCTTCCTGGTAAAATTGGTAATTTTGTTAGAATGGTGAAATTCTGTAACTCTGAGGAGCTGGGAATGGTGAAATTCTGTAACTCTGAGAAGCTGGGAATGGTGAAATTTTGTAACTTTGGAGCTGGGAATGGTGAAATTCTGTAACTCTGAGGAACTGGGAATGGCAAATGAAATTCTGTAACTTTAAGGAGCTTGGAGTGGCAAATGCAATTTTGTAAGTTTAGGTTGAGGATTTTTTTGAGCTGACACTTTAAACTCCTTTATTTTCTATCCTGTAGAAACACACTCGATTTTTAACCCTGGAAAATTAAACCACTGAGGAAGCAACATTTGTGCTGTACCAGCCCACTTTAAATGATGCAATTATAACCAAAGAAGCCAGTGTGCCTTTTGCAGTTTAGCAATTAAAAACTTTCAGATGTACAGCGCAGCATTTTGGCTGACATAAAAGCTTTTGAGCATTTTATTGCTGCTTGTTCTTCTGGGCAGGATTTGTAGGTGCTTTAATATTATGGTGATAATGTGTCCATTAATGCCTATTAGGCAAATGATAAATGATAATAAATACAAACTACAGTTCAGAGTAATGGGTGAGAGTCCAGCTCTTAAACCTTCATCAAAAGCACCTTTTTAATAATTATTTGTGTTAAAAGCTCAAGCCTTCACTTCTGCCCAAAAGAAATTCTTTTAAACGTTGGGGAGAGGAAAATTGGGGGGGTCTGTGACAGCACTTTATCTTCAGGGTGATAAATGGGATTATCTTGGAGAAGAGGAGTGAGCAGAGGTGTCCGTGGGATAATTTGGGGGTTGCTGCCTGAGGAACTCCTGTCACACCCTGCTCTGCTCCTGTGCTCCCTGGGGTTTGCAGGATCCCAGCAGCATCCCTGGAAAGGATGTGGGTGAATCCAAAACCCTCCAGCAGCATCACCTGGGCAGCTGGCAACTCCCTTGAGTGGAAAGCATTGAGCAGTGGTGGGTCTACATGGCATTTCCAAGGCTCTTTCCATGAGAATGTTGGAATTTGAGTAGCAAAACTGTAATTTTCTAGTCAGCAGCAGACTCCAGCCCATCTGTGCTCAACTTCAAACGGGTGCCTTGCCTCAAATTGCAGATGGAAATTGTGTTCCAGGGAGACAGTGTTTTAATTCCATAAGTAATAGGTGGGACACGAAGGAAGGAATATTCAGGAGGCTTTTTTGGCTGCTGAGTTTCTGGGAGGAGGTAAATACAAGCCTGGGAATAGTGGAATGTCCTGGGAGCCTCAGTGGCTCTCTCCTGGGCCAGCTCGGGCTAATTGGCTGCCAGCAAACTCCAGACAGCCTCACTTGGAGCTGTGGGTCTATTCCAGGGTATTCCTTTCCCTTGGGATTTGTATTTCTTGCTGCTAATGACCTCAGGGGCTGGGAGGTGTCTCCTGGGGGTCTGTCACAGCTGGGGTGGGGTGGATCTGCTGTGCCTTTGCACTCTGGTTTGCTTTGCAAGGCCTTGGGGGGGTGTTTAAAACAAAAATATAAATGGAAGGTAAAACCTGTGTAGCTCTGCAGGAGCTTTTCCCAGGTATCCAGGTGTGTTTAAAGTGAGGATCCTCCTGGGCTGGCACCTTTTGATGCCACCCTTGGCCCAGTTGTGCTGGGAAGCCAGAGGAAGCAGGGGAGGGAGCCTTGCCTATATTTGGACCTTGCTGTGTGGGCAAAAGAAACATGAACCAGTCATAACCAAAGAATTAAAGAGGAACTTGGAGTTTGGGGCATCTCAGAGTCTGGAATTTGTGCTTTTTAAGCGATTTCTGCTCGTTCCCATTCCTGTAGCTGCTTCCTGAGGTGCAGCAGCTTTACCTGGGCACTGGTTTTACCTGGAATTGCAGGTGATGGTTGGAAACATCCCACTAATGCCAGCCTTGATTAGCAGGATTTTATAGTTTCTCTGTATATTTATTGGAATTCTTGCTACTGATTTTAACTGTTTGTAAGAAGCTTTAAATTCTGAAAATAATCCCTTTGTTGCAGTGCAAATCAGGGTAAATTTTCAGTTGCATTCTGAAATTCAGTGGCATTGGTGACTCTGAACATCCAACGGAACAGACAAAAACACATCAATACTCAGTTTAGGCAAATATTTTCCACAGAGCACAGCCTGCAGTATAAATTCCAGTAAATACATGACAGAACTTCCCAAAATGATGTCTTCTTTAATTATCTGTATTTCCCTGAAGAAACAGAGAGGCTTCCAGCTGGCTCCTTGACCTGAGGATTTCCAGTGTCCTTTCTGATCCTGGCTAGGAACATCCCATCCAGCTTTTCCACTAAAGGTGTTTAAAACCTTCTGCCAGCTTCAATCAGCTGTGATAAAACACTTTATTAGTTTTACATTCAATCCTTCTGTATTTCATTGACATTTTCTTACTCTTCTTACTCTTTCCTCAGCTTCCACGTGCCAGGCCTGGAATATTTAAGTGTGAGGAGCTGTTAGTGTGTTGCCACCACCTCTGTGAGCTTTCAGAGTCTCTTTTTAGGGTTTCTTGCTCTCCTCTAGCCTGGGGAAACTAAAGGATGAGCATAATACTGTGATAATAAAAGCCAAATATCCTCTGGGAGCTTTGGGGGGAGTGAGTTCTGGGGTTTTTCTGGTTTAATTTCATGATTTTTGAAATAATCTTTATGGTATGTGGAGGACTGACAAAAAACCACTTGGGGTCTGTGGGGTTTTATTCATGTTGGCATCCCAGAGCAGAGCTTTGGGGGTTTTATTTCTCTATCATTCCCAGGGAATACAGGAGGAGCTGTGGAAAGCAGGGAACTGGGCATGGACACGTGGAAGTTCTCTTTCCAGATGGCAAAGAGATGAAATCCTGTGGAGTAGATGCTGGGGTGTATCCAGGCTCTTTCTGAGGGTCTGTTCTCCAGTCAGGTGGAGAGGCTGAAGCTGGTAATTCCAGTTTGGGTAGATCTCAGAGGTGCAGCTGTGGTTTGGGATGTTCCTTTGGGAGTTATTCCTGCAGAGCTTTGGGGCTGCAGGATGGGCCCTGCTCTGGCTCCTTTGCTGCTCCAGAGGAAGTTTGACACAGCTCCTTGTGGGACCTGGCAACCTCTGGAGCTGCAGGAATGCTTGGCCAACCTTCAGCTTCAGCAGGAAGCCTTCAGCTGGAACAATGGCACAGAGCAGGAATGGAATTCCTGCATCTGAGGTGTGTTTGAAGGGGCTTTGCTGGCCCTGGAAACTGCAGGTTCTCGTGTGGTGTTCCCCACACATCCCAGGAGTTGTGCTCCTTCCCTCTGGACCTCTCCAGCACTCATGGGTGAGCTGCAGGGGTGAATATCTATCTGGTACCTGGCAGCAGCATAAAACCTGCTCAAAGTACCTGAACTCTGCTTTTCTTCCTTAGATTTTTATCTTTAGTCAGCTTCCAGCAGCTGTTTTTAAACCCAGAGAGTCTGCTGGGGAGATAAAGCTGGAATTCACTGGAAGGGAGGGATGAGGTTGTGTCCCTTTGCTTGGAGAAATCTGCCTTGTTTTCCTCTTGTTTGAACACAAAGATGAGGTTTCATCAGCATCCTTGGTTTGCCAAGGATTTACTGCACCCAGGGCTGAGAAGGTGACTTGGTTTAAGTGGAAAGGCTGAGGGAAGACCTTGTTCCCACTCACAGGGGGTGGAATGGCATTTCTAGGAACCATAATGCAGGAAGCTCAGTCATGGCATCACTGGGGAAGAGGAATTAAGTGACTCTGAGGTGACTCTTCAGAAAATGACAGAGGGATTTTGGAAAGGGCAGCAGGAACTCTTGAGAATCGGGGTTGTCCATCCAAGAGCATCCAAGGAAGTTAATCCGAATGAAGATATAAATGGAAGCGTGGTTTTAATTTGCTTTCACATCATTCATCTGTTCTCTTTTATTCTGAGTTAAGGTGTCCATGCAGGGATTTAATTTCATCTAATAAAGGAGTCACATCCTTAATTAGTGTAGGGTGCACGGTGTGTTCTCCTCTTCCATGGACACCCTGAACGAGCTGTGGCCAAGGAATTGGACATCAGGGGAGTGATGCCTGTGGAGGTTCAGGGATGGGGCTGCTGAGATGCCAAAAGTCTTCCCCTTCCCTGCCTCAAAAGTGTGCAGTGTCCATCCAAATCCAGCTGTTCCCTGGGATCCCCTCTGGAGCCTGGCAGGGAGTTCCAACACCGATATTCCTGCACAGGGATCACAAACAGGCACAGACAAAAACTCTGAGTTTTGGGAGATACATCTCAGTTAACTTGCATAAAGCTGATATTACCCACTTAACTTCAAACCAGTTTATTTGTAGGTTGTGGGATTTATAAGTTCTGTAATTAAACCATGTCTGATTTGTGCATCAGGACTTTTGTTCCTGCCTCCTTATTCCACTTCCATCCTTCTTACCCCCTTTTTATTCCCCTTAAACAACTTTCCAGACCAAAGAGCAGAACCTCCCAAATCTATAATTTACTATACAAGAACCACATGAGTTGGTTGTTTCTTTTTTTTTTTCTTAAATCCAGATTTTTTTCGTGTTTCAAATGCTTGTTTGCTCAAGTATGTTCCTGTGAATTTCTGGACACGGGGAACAAAAAGCTGGCCAGGCTGTCCATGAACAGCATGCTGTGGAATGCAGTGTCGTGGCACTCGAGGAATTCAATGATCTCTGTACCAAGAGCAAGATGTTGTTTATTGGGGCTTTCTAAAGGTTGTTCTGGGTCTATAAAATTCCTTATCCAGCAGTCAGGGAGTGCTGTCAGCTCCCAGCGTGTTCCTGCTTTCCTCAGCGTCATGAATGTCCTGTAATGATCCCGGGTGTGATGCAGATCTGGGGAATCCTATTGGATGGGCTCTTCAAAGACTCAGACTCTGTCTTGGGCTGGGTTTATCCATCTGAGTTTTGTGAGGTTTTTCTGGGCTAAAAGGGTCTTTAGTTTGTGAATTTATCCCTTCTTTCCTTCTTTCCTTCTTTCCTTCTTTCCTTCTTTCCTTCTTTCCTTCTTTCCTTCTTTCCTTCTTTCCTTCTTTCCTTCTTTCCTTCTTTCCTTCTTTCCTTCTTTCCTTCTTTCCTTCTTTCCTTCTTTCCTTCTTTCCTTCTTTCCTTCTTTCCTTCTTTCCTTCTTTCCTTCTTTCCTTCTTTCCTTCTTTCCTTCTTTCCTTCTTTCCTTCTTTCCTTCTTTCCTTCTTTCCTTCTTTCCTTCTTTCCTTCTTTCCTTCTTTCCTTCTTTCCGTGTGTTTTTTTGGGGGGGGAGTTGGGTTTTTTGGGGTTTTTTTGTGTGGTTTTTTTTTCGTTGTTGATGTGTCTGAGATTCTTCAGTGCTGGGCTGGAAAGGTTTTATGAGGGATGGTTAACTTCATAAATTTCAAGCTGTTTAACTCTCTCGATGCTAAAATTTAATTATCTGTTTCTCTCATCCCTTGGAAATTGGGTGACACAAAGAGCACAATACAACTCATGTTTTGGGCTTGTTCTCCCCAAATTCCTGGGGGTTTTCCCATGGAAATGTGTCTCCCATACACACGGCAACATTTTCACTTATAAATGATATTTTCAACTTATTTACAAATTCCTCTGTCCCTTTGGAAAGTTTCACAGTGGGGTCTCACGAGCCCCACGGAGCACAATTCCTGCCTTGGGATGCTTTGTGTGATTTAGGAAATAAAACATCCCCAGCCCCAATTCTGCTGGAATTGGAGAAATCCAAACTCAGCACTCAGTTGGATCTGTTCTTTTTTCCTTCGATTAAAACCTCAGGTGAGACTTGGAATTGAAAAAGCTTTGAGATCTCTGAAATGACAGTGAGGCAAAAAGGCTGGAATTGAGCAGTTTTAGAGTCAGAGGAGCACAATTTTTTAAATGTAAGCCACTGAGCCTGGAGGAAGGGGCCGATTGTTGAAACGGGCAACGTAACAACGCGGTTTTGCAACGGAGCTGCAGTTTGCTTTTCCAAAGGATTGCCAGCTTTCTCTTGGAAAAAATTCGCTTTGCGTCCTCTCAGGCCAAGAACTGGAATAAATTTTCCCCTCGAGTGTCCATTTTTTTAACTCCAAACTTACATAAGCACCAAAGCTGAGCTGTTCTGTGCCCAAAATGTGGTGGAGGGGTCGGGAGGAAACAAGCATCACCTCTGAGCTGCTCCTCTCCTGACCTAGGGGTGACCTGAGTTTATCCCTTTTCCAGCTCAAATCATTGTTTCAGGAATTTTTTTTTTTGTTTTCTTAATTGAAATACGTATTTCCCAGACCTTTCCCCTTGGGAAAAAAAAAAAAAAAGTAAAAAATCCAGGTGAAAAATCAAGCTTAAGTGTGGCTTGGCAGCGAACCTTGGAGCTTAGAGTTTCTCTGAGGTAATTTTTGTTTTTCCACTTGTTTTTGTAGGATGCTGTGACGTCAAAACCAGTCATCCAGTTTCAAGGAAGCCAAGGGGTAAGTTTGTCCCTGGAAAAGTTCTTTGCATTTGATGGGGTGGAGGAATTTGGGCTGTTCCAGCTCAGGGAGTGACGCTGTGATCACTGAAAGTGAGAGATGGATGTTCAGGTGTGGTTCAGGAAGGTGTTTGCTCACGGATTCCCTCTCTCTCTAAAACCTTTTCCCTCCTCTTTATTCCCTTTATTTCCTTATTATTTCCTTTATAACCTTGCTAAATCCCTGGGAAATTCAGATTTATGAGGCCTTGCTGTTGGGTAGAACAGGGGAAAAGGAAAGGATGCAAAAATCCATGGAATCCTCACCCATATCCCAAGAAAACCCTGTGCTAAACTCACTGCAAGACTTCTTGGGTCCCATTTCCTTCCAGCAGCAGAGCTCAGAGGCTGCTCTGAGAGTCCTGGAGGTTTATTTAATGTAACTGCAGTTCTGTGAGCACCAGAAGTTATTTTAGATTTGGGAGTTTTACTTCCCCAACTTCTGTTCCGATGACAGAACTCCGGGATATTTTTAGCCCCTTGAACCATTCTGTCATGCCAGTTGCTGACAACGTTGAGATTTACGTGGTGGTTGTTTCTGGTAAAGCAATGCAGCCCTTCAGTGAACTTGAAAAATGTCATTTAGATACCTTTTATTTCTAAAAAAGCCTGTATTTAACTCTGCGTAAAGAAGGGGAAATTATTATTTTTTTTTTAGTTTTTTTTTCACGAATCTGAATTCAGCTGTAACTTCTGCTTATTTTTTATGCACTGGCACATTAAAGCTTTCAAAAAGGCTTGGATTAAGTAGACATTAAACCCAGCACATTGTCCTTGCCACATCCTACTTTGTGATACTATTCTCACTAACAGCACATGGAAAATGTAGCAGGAAAGACATGATTGTTATTGTAAGTTAAGAAGAAAAATACAAACCTTCTTGTCCTGGGAAATAAAGAAAGGGGCAATTTCCAGGTTTTTTTACTTTGTTTAGACTTAAACTTCCCCGAAAGCTCAGCATGAGAGTTGAGATCAAAATGTGCCACTGAGGTTGGGCACAACCAGAAGTGAGGAGGAAAACTGAAGGGTGTGTGATGAGCTTTGTTCATGGAATAAAGAAGCTCAAACCACTGGGAATGCTTTCCTTTCCCTTTGGAAGCAGGACCTACACCTGACTTTCCCTGTAAAGCTGTTTTAAGCTTTGGGAATGCCTCCTCTGAATGTTTTTCCTTGGAGGAAAATGTAGCAAAAGGGATCAAAACAGCTTAAAATGCTCCTCTGCCCTGAGCCTTTGCTCGTGGTGGGTTCCATATGAGCCTGGTATGGACAAGGATTAACAAAAAGAAAAAAATTAATTTCTTGGAATAACGAAGAATTTTTTCAAATGCTACAGTCGCTTCTAGAAATTCAGAATTTCAAAAACACAGAAATAAAAGAGTTAATTCTGTTTTGAGCCCTGAACTCCCAGAGAGGAGTCCTTGGTGGAAGTGGCACCTGCAGTGTCACTCCATGGAGAAGGAGAGGAGCCAGGAGGGATGGGCTGGGCTTGGAGGGAGGATGTGGCAGCCAGGGCTGACCTCTGCCTGCTCCTCCTCAGTGCTTAATTGATGGCCCTGACGAGGAAAGGCCAAAGGTAGAGCTTTGAAGAGAGCTGCAGCTCCATGGGAGCGCACAGAAAGAGCTCTTTGTCCCTTCATTATTATTTTTCCTGGGTATGACAAGGAGCTGGCAGCTGGGGAACCATCTGCTTTTAAGGGTAGGACTCTGCATGTCAGGATTCTCCTGCTTTTTTAAGGAGCTGAGGCTTGAAATGCTTTCGAGGGATCCTCCATCAGTCGGGCTGAGGAGATAATTCCAGGAATTTACCAGGCTCTCACATTCAGATGATGGCATTAAGACATCTCTGTTGAGCTGGTTTACTTTTTAGATTACTTCTTTCCCTCTTCCTCAATTCCCTGATTTGCTGCCTTCCTATTTTGCTTCCCAAAAAAATGCAGCTGTGGAGAATCCCATGAACTCTTTGGGGTGGGGAGTCTGTGCATAGCACAACTGTCAGGGTGAGTTAAAGCACTGAGGTTTTAATAGTGGGGATTTTCTGTGCAAGTATCCCTCTCTCAAGAGGGAAAACCTTCACTTGATGATTTAGGGAGGCAGGACATAAAATAAGAATTTAAACAAACTGCTGCTTCTTGAATTTAATTCTCTAGAAGCCTTGAAATTACTGTGCCCATGTGGGTTTTTTTTACCTATTCCAGTGTTACTCTAAAAGCTGTCAAGGATACTTTCGGTTTCTAATACACAGAAAAAGAAACTTTCATGTTTGAGATACTAATTAACCAGGGAAGGGAATTGTTGGGAATAAAACCCAGGGTCAGCAAGGTGGCAGCAGAAAGGAGGAAGTCAGCTGTTCCAGCCCAAAATAAAACAGCTGTTCCAGTGACAAGGGGCAAAACCACTCCTGCCTGGATCCTGGTCTGGATCCAATCTCCCAGGAGCTGATAAAAACTTTGGGGATTTTGCCTTGGGATGTGTTTCTCTGCAGTGATGCTGCTCTTGTTAATGGCTTTTATTCTGTGCAATAATCAGAATTTCAGTTGTAATAACCAGGTTGTTTTTACCAGAGCCTTCCTCTGAAGTGGGGCCATGGATATTCCTTAGGAGCAGCACCTGGCTGTCAGTTTTTCCTCGTGGATTTCCTTGGATAGTTTAAGTTTTTATGGAGTTTTGAGCATTGTGCTCGTTTCAGTGTGCACGTAAATTAGAATTTAAGAGCTGGAGTGCCACAGCATCACAAATTGTGTGCAGAACCGTGCTAGAAATACTGAAAATGTTTCTATTTCAGTAAAAAGACCTGCACAATCAGAGCTTAGGCTGGCTGAAATTTGCAGGTGCTTGCGGGGTGGTGAGAGCAGGGACAGAACTTGAACTGGAGGGGGGGGAAAAAAATACCCTTCAGGTGCCAAACCCACGTGTGTTGTGCAACATTTTTAAAATGACTGTTGGCAGCAAAAAAAAAAAAAAAAATCTTTGCTTTGTGATTGGAAAATACCACGTTTCCCCTGTTTCTTGGGATGAAGTTTTAGTATTAACAGAGGGAGGTGAAATCTCTGTTCAGAGCCAGCCGTCCACAGATGAATGTTACTTGAAAGAGGAAAACAGAAGTCACATCTGTACCGAGCTATTTTTAAGTGTCTCTGGTTGCTGGTGCAATACCCAGCACCAAAATTAGGGCTCCCTCAAAGCAGTCACCACGCTGATTTGGTGGCTTGAGAAACCTTCTGTTTTCAGCTAAAAATAATTCCTAGATAACGGCCGGATTGCACATGAGACACTTTTCAGTACTAAAGTGACTCTGCCTCGTTTTATGGACTCTGGAAACGCTGCAAAAACCCTCAGAAAATCCAAAATCGGGGCTTTTGGAGCAGCTGGTTTTTTTCCAGTGGTAATGCAGGAGCGAGGAGAAAGTTCTTTGAGTGTGTGGAGGTGTGATTTGGTGACACCCTGCAGGTTTTATTTTCCAGGCTCAGGTGCAGCACAGCTCGATCCCCCTGGAAGCGGGACAGCCCCGTTGGATTTTCCTTTTCTTCCCGTTCCCACCAAATTTCCAGCTGCAAAATCCCCCCCACCTAAGTCTGCTGCTTACATAACTCTGCCTTTGTGCCTGTTCTGCTAAAGCAGAAGGGAATTTTCTTCCCCCTGCCTGGGTGGAGGCAGAGGATGCCAGGAAAGATTAAAAGGGCTGAGGGCTGTGGCACACGTTTGGCAGGGGAAGATAATGGGGCTTGCTCAGGGAGGGTCCAGCAGCACCCAAAAATCTGCTCCCAAGTCTTTTCAGACCTGGATCCTGGGGATAACTTGTCCTCCTGCATAAAGCAAGGCTCAAGTCTGGGTTTCTGGGCTCGTTTTTGGAAGAAGGGAGCTCTGTTTGAGGGCAGGGAAACGCCGCACACGGGCTCGGCTCAGCAGCTTCTCGCTGCCTCTGAGAACATCCCTGTGGTTTAGCGGAGGGACACAGATCCCTGGGTTTTCCAGGCTGCTGGAGACGTCTGAGGTCTGAAGGAAACCACCCCAAACCCCTCCTGTCCCAGCACAGTCGTGTGTGGATGCCACGGGCTGGCTTGCTGGGAGCGTGTATTTTCTGCGTAGATGTGGCAATCTGGGTAAATATAAACCCGTGTGGTGAAAGCCTGGCCTAAAATAGGCTGGAGCTGGTGCTCCTTCTGTCTCAGCTTCTGGAAGCCATCTTAATTATCAAATATTGATGTGATAGTAGAGCTCAGATGCTGACATTTACGTTGGATCCTGAATGCAGAGGGGAGACAGTTTCCCTTTTGAAAAATGAATGGCTGAGGGGGGTGAAAAAAAAACAACAATGCAGGATGGCTGTGGAGTTGTCTGTGGAGCACACTTACTGCTTGATTAAATATTTAATTTAGCAGCAGTGTCACACTCTACTGTGAGCCATGAAATCTTGTTATGGAATTATAATTTCTTAAAAAAGAATAAGCATGCTACCTAGTGACCTGGCTTGTGCTATGTTTAGTGCTGGATCAGTAATTCTAAAGAAACGAGCCTCCAGTGTTTAACATGGAACATAAACAGTTGGAAGGGAATCTGTTTTGAGCCTGAATCAATAGAATTGGGTCAGGTTCCTAGAACAAGGTGGTTGTGGGCTCTGTTTGAGGCAGCTCTGTTCTCTCACAGCCACATCCATCTTCAGCTGCTCTTCCCCTCTGTTACCTTTTCCTTCCCCCCTGCACGCAGTGGGGGATAACTTGAATTCTTCTCGCAGTAACCCAGGTGCTTTCCTTGTTGTAAAAAGCCTCAGAGCACTCCTGGCTGCAGGAGAATTGAGCCCTCCTCAGCCTGGGGTTACCTGAGAGTGACCAGTGTCCCCCCCTCCTCCTCCTCTCCCGAGCAGCACATCGCCATCCCGAGGCCCGATCGACCGGCGGAACTGCGGACCTTCACATTTTATCTCTCCAACATTGGCAAGGACAGCCCCCAGGGGAGCTTTGACTGCATCCAGCAGTATGTATCCAGGTGAGTGGGGCATCCAAGGAAAAGCCAGCCTTTTTTTGGTTTGGTTTGTTTTGTTTTTTTTAACCCTCTCTTCTGGAGCAGCTTTTCCTTAACAAAGCTTAATGCACGTTCTTCCATTTGAGAGTTTTCCTGATCTGTTTTGATGTGGGTTTTTTGGGTTTTTTTTTGTTGAGAAGCATCTGGTTCCCTCTCAGCTCTTCTGTGTGTCCCCCCCCATTATTCAGCTAACACTTCCCACCCCAGCTGTCCCCCAGTGCCAGCCTGGTGTCCCTTTGCAGCGTCAGGAGTACCTTTTCCATTGCATTTCTCTTGCAGCAATGGCAATATCCATTTGGATTGCCTGGGAAGCATACAGGATAAAATCACCGTGTGTGCTACTGATGATTCCTACCAGAAGGCGAGGCAGAGCATGGCACAGGCAGAGGAGGAGACTCGCAGCCGGAGCGCCATAGTCATTAAACCTGGGGGGAGATATGTAGGTAAGCAGCCACTCAGTTTGGGGCTCTGCACTCCATTTGGGGCTCAGCAGGCTCTGGAGGCAAATCCTGATGTTGTTGGCTTGATTGTGGCAGTCTGAAAAGTTGCTGGTAGTTCCTCGTGGGTGATTTCATGGGGCTGCTCTCCTGGTGTTGTGTTGTCTTCGCTTCCGTCATCACCCCAAGGGAACTGTGGCTGGCCCAGCCCTGGAGGTGTCCAAGATCAGGGTTGGAGCAACCCCAAGGTGTCCCTGCCCGTGGCAGGGGGTGGCACTGGGTGATTTTAAGGTCCCAAAGCACTGTGGGTTGTCCACGTGCAGTGGCACGGCTCTGGCGTTAGGTCTGTCACGTGGCAGTGCTGGGGCTCCCTGCTGAGCCCTCCCCCTGTCCCTGCTCCTGGCCAGCTCAGCTGAAACTGCCACCACCGTGTCACAGCTGTGCCCCACGGGACCACAGCAGGGAGGACACAGGCAGCAGTGCCCTCTGTTAATAAACACACACACGAAAGCAGCCTGGAACAGCCCTTCTCACCGTGACAGCAGCAGCAAAGCCTTGGCAGAGGAAATAAAACCGTGGCAAATAACCCAGGGAGCCTGCAGAGACCCAGGGCCCTGCTTAACCTCGGCTCACTTGGGGCACAAACAGTAACCAGAATGCAAAGTTTCACTATTTTTTTTTTTTTTTTCTCTGAGGCAGCTGCTTTTCCTGCAGCCCATGTGATCTGCAGCCAGTCTCTTCTCAGAGGATCTGTGATGAGAAGGGTTGAGTTGCAAAATGTAGAACCGACCCTGACTCATTGTCACAGCAGCCAAGTGCTCAAAGCTGAGAAAGGAGATAGTAATCAGGAAGGAAATGCATTGATTTCCTGTAAGCCAAAAGATTATTTTGTTTAGCTCCTCTTTGAGACCATTACAGTAAGTGCCTGAAGTTAAAGCTTCTGAGGGAGAAGATCCTCAAAGCAATTTGCTTCCTGGAAAGATGGAGCAAAACTTTTTGAAAATTAAAAACGCTCCTGGCTAAAACCTTTCACTGCCCTGAAATGGAGACAGAGCAGTGTGAAAGCAGCAGGGGCAGAGCGTGCGCTCCCAGTGCTCCTAGATAAGATGTCAGTGTCTGAGGAGGAGAGCTCTGCTCCAAGAAGGAAGGGCTTGGAAGGACAGATCCTCGTGTGGGATCTGCAGGTCCTGGTGTGCCAGCAGCATCAGCTGATTCCTGCAGGCTGGGCTGGAGGGGCAGGGCTGCCTCTCACATTTCCAGGAGAACACGGAGCTCAGCACTCGAGCGCCAGTGGAGTCGTTCCAGGCACAGCTCAGATGTGGAAAAATTTATATGAAATGTTGAAATTGGAGAGCAGCAGAACTTACAGATGTGAGCTGACACTTGAATAAATAGATGTGTAAATAGATAGCTGCAGGTAAAGCTGCAGGGGCTGTGTGCTTGCAGCCACACTAAATACGTGTGCACACATCCATGGACGTGCACGTGTATAAATATTTGAAAATCCTTTGTGTCCTGGCTTAACTTAGCTTTTTTCTTTTCCTATCACTGCACATTTTGGCTCCAGCCTTGAAGTGGAAACCTCCCAACGTGATGTTTTTACTGTTCATGACCTGGCAAGAGTTAAGGCAGTTCTAGAAAGCTGACGAATCTTCTCTTGTCCCGTTTCTGGAAACAAAATCCAGTTGACCTCTGGATTGTGGGATGTTTAACGTGCGAATTGGTGTCGTTCCCCCTCTCACCTCCCCTCAGCCCTGCTGAGGATGGGTCTGTGCTTCCTCTCCCAGCACTGTGGTGTATAATAAAAAGCCAGGAAATGGGCCCTGGGTTACGCAATGTGCAGCTCAGTGAAACAAACAGTGCAGACAATCCCCAGTATCTTCAGATGACTCAGTTGCAAACGTCGCTTCCTAGCAATGGAGCAGTGCCCTGCTGGAATAAACCTCCCAAACACTTGCAGTAAATGCTGGATGTTGTTTGTCCTGGGGAAGGTCACTTTCTCCAGCCCCAAGTGATTATTGATTGCATCTCCAGGTTTTTAGACCTTGGAACCCACACACGTTTTGTTTTCGGCTTTGCTTGGTTTGCCTTTGGTAGCAGGAACCTGTGTTTGAAGCAGTCCCAGCCCTTTGATTTGGGCTCCACTAGGAGATGGTGTGAGGGTTCTGCTTTTCAGTAGGAAAAATGAATTGTTGGATCGTGCTGTCAGCAACCAAGAACCCTGGTGGGGATGGAGCTGAGGTGCACTTCTGAGCCAGCTTCATGTTGTCACTTATCTGCAAAGGCAGTGGAGAAGGGGTTATTCCATCAGCACAGGCAGCACCCTCATGAATAGGCTGATGGCCCAGTGTCAGCCCCATTCATGGGGCCGTGTTTGGAGGGGGAAGGGAGGTGGACCCAGCCCCATAAAGTTCCTATTGTTCTAAAAGCAGAAACATCTGCTGGAGGAGCGTTTTTGCTGAGCTCAGCAGCGGGGAGCCGCTCGTTGACCAGTCCTGGTCTTTCCACTCCGTATTTCCCACTCTTCCACACAATAATGCAGAATTTTCTTCTCGTAGGGAGGGCAAAAACAGTTCGATTAAACCGTGCGGGGGGAGATACGTGCACTTGGGATAAACGAAAAGCTGGCAAACAAAGGGAGCTTTATGTGAGCTGGTGGGGCCAATAATACTCAGGTTTCCAGAGCTTGGTGTTGCTGTTTACTTGTTACAGAGCTTGTCACGAACCATAAACCTCACGGGGGACGCCGGTTCCGGCGGCGCGTCGGGACGGAGGGGGCGTGCCGGCGTGGTGTTTGTCCTTCCCTGTCACCTCGTGCCACCTCCCCCGGGGGCACCACGAGCTGCCACAGCCCCCCCACTTTTTTTTTTTTTTGCCAGGTGACTTGCTGCACTTCACTATTCTCGTCTCATTTTTAGGCAAAAAGGTTCAGGTGCGTAAACCTGCACCAGGAGCTTCCGATGCTGTTCCCTCCAGGAAGCGCCCAACGCCAGTCAACCTTGCCAGTGCAATAAAGAGAGGCAATAGTGCGATTTCCCAGAGACCCTTCAAAGATAGGGTTGTGCACTTACTGGCACTAAAGCCTTATAAGAAACCTGAACTTATTCTCAGATTGCAGAAGGATGGACTTTCTCAGCAGGACAAGGATTTGCTGGATAACCTTCTGCAACAGGTTTGTACTCTTGATGGAGGCAACGATTTAGGTAAAGGGAAAAAAAAAAAAAATAAAAAATGTCTTCTCAGCCCCACCCCACCTTGCTGTGGCAGTGGAACCTGTTATCTCCAGGCTGCAGCTGAATGTGACTCTAAAGGCTGTGGGGGACACAGTTCTCAGCTCCAGTGCTGGTGCAGAGATAGCAGGAGCCTCCCCTGGCTACGCCTCGGGGTTAGGGGGATGCAACCAAGCTGGATGGTTTTGGCTCAGCAGATCAGTCCCTTTTAGAGGGACATTTCTGCTCGGTCATGGGGAGGATTCTCTTCACAGAGGATCTACAAATTATTTGATTATGACCTCTAAATCTCTATTTTATTCTCATGGCCATAAAGGAGCAACGCTCTGCGTTGGTAGAAGTTTTGTATATGAAGGAAAAGATGTCCCCAGGTTTTTTTGTACTCCTCAGAGCCTTCCCTGCTTGGAAGTGCCACTCAGGTGTGAGGATCATGCAGCTCCTTGCCAAGCACATTATTTGTGTGTCAGGTGTGAAAGCTGTCTCCAAGCTGAATCAGTTCCTAGCACTTTGAGTCACATTAAAGGTGTCATTTTAGGCCTCGCAGTAAACACCTTCATTGCTTTATTAAACACATCATGGCTATTTGTTTAAATGCTGCAGCTGCCTTCTTCTGGATTGGAATATATTCTGGAAAAAACTCCTTATTTTTTTTCTTTTTTATTCCCTTCCATAAAGAGTGAGACAGGAGCTCCCTTTGCCCAAGGGCACGGGGCACGTCGTATTAAAAAACAGACTCACAGCTGGCACAGCTCCTTCCTTCCTTAGATTTTAATCCTAGCGCCCTTAATTTCCCAGCAGCTTCTTGGAGCACTTTTTTTTTCAATTCCATCACTGAGTTTCAGGGTAGAAAACTGTTGCTGATGCTGACTTTTGATGGTGATGCTCTTGCCCCCGAGCCCTGGCAGGCGAGCGGCGCGTGCGGCGCTGGCCACGGGGCCGCCCTCGTCGGGGCTGAGGGCTGATTTGGCTGCAAACGTGGTGCTCGTAAAGTTAATCCCTCTCAGCCCTCCCAGGGCTCCCATCCACAGGCAGACACAGATAAGCTAAAAATTACAGGCTGCGTTAAAGCTACACGGCTAAATCTGTCTAAGGTGTGGGTTTCATTGTGCCTCTTGCATCTCTCGCAGGACTCCGTGTTCCTGGCGGCCTTTTTGCCTCATTTTGCAAGGTTTCTATTTTTGGGAGGGCTGGGGTGGAGCTTGCAGAGTCCCACACGAGCAAAACAAGGAGGTGGCAGCTTCTCAGCCTCTGTGCAGAGAGAAAAAAATCCGAGTTGTTCTTCCCGGGCTTCAGGAGCAGGCAGGAAACAGAGAAATTCTGGGGGAGTTTTGGTTTTTTTTGGTGAGGGAGAACCTGGATTGGCTTTTGTCTCCTGGGTGTGTTTACAGGGATACCTCGATGTAAAACACAGCTCAAATTCTTGTTGGATTTTGGCTCAGGATTTTGGAAAGCTGACAGGACTGAAAGGAAAAACAAAGTGTTTGTCATGTAAACTGATAACTGGGCTTTCTATTTTTCTCTTATCAGGAGAGTTTGCCATGTTGGTTGTGCAGCCTTTTGCTCTGAAATTCCTAGGCTTTTAATATTTTTAATATTAGGTTGTACCCTCCCTAAAGCAAAAGCAGGGGAATCAGCAGCATCTTCAGTTCATTCAAGTCTTCCCACTCCTTTGCTTGTTTTTTGAGGCATTTTCCTGCTGTGTGGATAATAGAAATCCCTGAGCACAGCCACGTCCTGAATGGAGAGCAGTAATCCCTAAACAGATGCACAAGATCTCCATGCACTGAATAAAAAGCATTTTCCACTTTCAAGGGTAGCAGTCCCCGAGCTGAGGGGCTCCAGCAGGGAATTTGGGCTGCAGCTGCTGGCTTTGCCTGGCTGTGGGCAGAGCACCTGGGCCTTCTTATCCCTCTTCAAAAACACATTGCAGGCTTTATTTTCATTTGAAACTCGCAGTGCTCTGCAAGCTGAGGTTGCCCAGAGAAGCTGCTCCCATCCCTGGCAGTGTCCAAGGCCAGGTTGGAGCAATCTGGGATAGTGGAAGGTGTCCCTGCCCTTGGAATTTGATGGGACCAAACCATCCCACGACACTCTGGATCACCCACGAGAGCTTCACTCTCTGTGAAAGCCCCACTGGGGCTCTTTGCTTTGTGCCAACTCTGGATTTTCTGGCGTGTGCCAACAGCAAGATGTTAAATTTTCAGTCAGGCTGTGGAAAGGCTGATCCTAGTGGGATAACTCTTTTCCCCAAGTTGTTTCCATTCTAATCCAGCTCTGCCCATTTCCAGCAGCGTTTCCTCTCCGTGCAGGCACCACTCAGGAGAGTTTGCCATGTTGGTCGTGCAGGCTTTTGCTCTGAAATTCTTGGGGGTTTTAATGTTTTTAAAATATTAAAAATATTTTATTTTGTGGGGAAACTCCACGGGGGTAGGGTTGGATAAAATGTCAGGCAGCTGCTGGTGCAAGTGTGCTGAGCTCCCTGCAGCATTCTGCTGCCTCAAAGATGGAAATCCCAGGTTCTGTTCTTGCCCTGCAGACGTTCTCCATAAAAATCCAGGTGATCCCAGGGCATTCTCCTGGCAGCTCCCTGAGAAAGCAGCTCTCTGTGGCCTGGTCTGTTGGCTGGTTAGTGAGAAATTATCTGCTGGCAATTGTTAACCAAGTTATCGCCCCGAGAGTTCCTCTTTGGCCATAAACTGCCCCATTTTGGCTGTGGGACAGGTGTGATAAGTGAACTGCCTGTTCCCATTAAGAGTTCTATTTCCAGGTGTTTCCATCAAGTGGTGTTGTGCTGGTCCAGGCTCCCCAAGCTGAATAATCTCTTTTAGATGTGACTTATTTCCCCCTCAACTGGATGTGCTTTAGAAGCTCATTATGAATTATTGCAGTGACAAGGCGAAAGGAAAGGCAGAGTTTGATTAAAGAATCTTAATAATAAGGAAATGAAATATTAAAGTCTCTCCTTGTTCTCTGACACTACTAACAGCTGCTAAATCTGCTCAGATTTTTGCCTTCATCTTAGCTCTTGTTTGGTCGAGGAAGTGAGAAAATGAAACCCTAAGAGTGGTTTTCCAAAATTCCTTCTGTTCCAGGTGGCAAATCTGAGTGCCAAGGACAGCACTTTCACACTGAAAGATTGTGTATACAAGGAGGTGCAGAAGGACTGGCCTGGCTACTCAGAAGGAGATCAGCAGTTGTTGAAGAGGATCCTCGTTAGGTAATTACCCATTTTCTTCTCTCTGATATAATTATCCATTTTCTTCTCTCTGATATCATCCAGGGAATCCTGGCCTGGGGAAGGCTGTGTAAATCAGGGTGGCCAAGGTCTGTAAGTTGAGTGTGTGACTGATTTTGACATCATTTTAAGCTGTCCATCACCCAGGGACCTGTAGGAGTGGACTAAACTTGAATATCCAGGTTTGGATCCACTCTTCACATCATCCTGGGCTGTCTTTAGATCATTAAAGGCAAAGCTTGGGGGAAACCTGGTTGGCAGCAGAGCTGGTCCAGTTAAACTGCTGGTGTAAAACCCTGGGAGATGAGTGGATTAAATGTCTCCAGCTCAGCTCTCCTTTGAAACTCTCCTTCCTTTTTCCCACACCTCCCTGTGCAGGCTGAGGGTTTCATCCCCTAAATCTGAGATCTGATTGAAATCGTGGATGCATGGGAAAGCAGGAGGTTGTTCTGTGGGGGTAAATCCCTTAAAACTCCTGCTGGTTGTCCTGCCTGGAGTGAGATCTCTGTTCCATCTTCCCTCCTGAGACAGCCTTTAACAGACTCACTTCATCTTCATTGCTGAATTTTTTTTTTCCCTCCAGAGATATTTTGCCTAGGTGAAGCCTCCAAGCTTGGAAGCTTCAGGAAAGAGACCAAATCTCCCAGTTTTACACAGAATTCTGCTCTGAGTGTTGATATTTTTCAGTGCCTTGCTACAGATTTTGTCTCGTGCAGGCAGAGCTTTTACTTGTGCTTTATTTTTCTGTTTTGTGCTTTATTGCTCTGTTTGAGCACTTCCCATGATTTAAAAGCACAATTGACTCGGAGATGAGACTTTTTTTAAACCAACAGAAAACTTGCACTCCAAATGCTTTGGTGTGCTCAAGGAAAAAAAAAATCAAAACTCATTTAAAGGGCCTTGATGTGAAATTATAATTAAAAGGAAAAATATAACTGCCATGCAGTCTTTATGGCTTTAAAAAAAAAAACACAACAAAAAAGATGAAAATCAAAAACAACAACAACAACAATAAAAAAGCCAAAGTGAATTTCTCCCTGTAGAAAAGCCATGTTTACTGCTTTTTCTAGAATTGTGGCATTCACTTGGGCAAGGGTCTAAAAATAGACCTTGGAAAGGATGTATTCAACTGTACAAACAAAGCCCTGCTCAGGCAGTGCAGGTAATGAGGCTCCAGAATGGAAAAAAAACATGTTGGGTTGAAGACAAGAGAAAAACAGGCCCAGAAAAAAGGGCACAGGAGACAGCAGACGTTGAGGTTTGCATCACCAACCAATTGTTCCAGCTCCTCTGGGGTTTCAGGGCCAGTGGCCACTCAGTGCCTCAGCAGCTGCAGTGATTAACACATCTGCAAATGTTAAAGCTGGGTCTGACTAGGCTGGGGTTAAACCAGCTTGGGTTTTTTTTCCTCCTTTTGTGTGTTTTTCCATCCCTCTGTCACTGGTCTGTGGAAGCTGTCCCAAACTGGATGAGCTTTGAGGTCCTTCCAACCCAAACCATTCCAGGACTCTCCAAAACCTTTCCTCTGCTGGACTCGGTGCTTTCATCACTCCTTAAATCCCTAATTGGCAATTAGGAGATGTGACAGGCTTGCTCAGGCTGATCAGGCAGCCCCCCAAAAGCCACTTTCACTGGGGTGTTTGGGCAGCATCAGTGTCCCTGTTCTCACAATCCCCAGGTCCTTCCCTTGAGCTGATCTGAGGTTGTTTTAAATAAAATTAAACAAAGCCAGGACACAGTGGTGACACTGCAGATGTCTAAATATTGCTGCAACACAGCCCAAGGTTCAAGCTCAGGTTAAAAGCCAGATCTTGTCAAGTCCTGGGCGTTATCTCTGAGATAAATCTTCCCAATGTTTAAAGGAGAGGAGTGAGCTTTAATGCTGATTCCAGTTTCTTGTGGGAGAATTTAAAAGTGGGTTATTCAGCTCCTGACAAACTGACTGCAGAGCTGCTTTATTAAAACCTTTAACCCTGAATTCTGGTTTTGTTTTGGTTTTTTTTGTGTTTTTTTTTTCAGTTTGTCAGCTGCAACTTGATGCAAGAGTAGGGTTTGTTTTTTTTCTGGGTGATTAATTGAGGGGCAGTCTGGTGTCAGAATTGTGGGCTGGGAAAATACTCTGAGATCTGCAGAGGAGCAGAGACCCAGCCTGGAGAGGAGTTAAGGCACTCAAGTGATTCTAACTGTACTTTTTGTACAACCTTTTGCTACAAAAGGTTGGGGTTTTTTTTATTTGTCCAATACCACAACTACAGCCCAGAGTAGCTCTGTTTTGCATGATGCAACTTAAAAGTATTATTGGGAAGCCTAAAATGTAAATCCTGGTGGACCAATAACGCCTCAGCAGTTCCTGTTACAATGCTGCTTTTCCTGGACCCAGAGGAGCTCGCTGCTGAAAGGGCTCCTGTTGCCATCAAATGTTGTTTTAATGATGCTAATGAGGGGGAGAACTTACTCCTCGACATCTGAGCTTGAGTTTCAGCCCCTCTTCAGTGAGCTTTGCTTTCTGAGTTGTCTCAGAAAGCAGAAACTCGGCAGAAATTTGTTTTGTTGATGTCTCCCTGAGCTGTGTTTCTATCAGCAGGGATAATACCTGATACCCTTTACACCTTAAAATTCAGTGCCACTTTGACTGATCTCCATGTGAATGATGTTTCTGAGGCTGGGATGGATTTATTTCAGTTCTTATGTCACCAGTTCAAGAAAAAAAAAAGGTAAAATTGTTGAAAAAGGAGTTCCAGCCTCAACAGGCAATCCTTTCATGTGTCCAAGAGCTCAGCCTTGGACCCTGTTGGTCTGAGGAGTTCCTTCCATTGCCAAAGAGCCACAAAAACCATGGGAAAGCAAGAAAGAGACGAGGAACTCCAATTTGTCGTTGATATTTTCCTGCAGCGGTTTCTCCTTCCCAGATTTTGTCAGAGACCTGAGCCTGAAGGAGCTCCTTGGTGTGGCACCTTCCAGCAGGGTTTGAGCCCAGCAGGAGCTCAGGGTGTGCAGTGCCAGCTGTGCCCTTGGCACGGGGTGTCAGCAGCCCCCGGTTGTGTTTTGCAGGAAGCTGTGCCAGCCCCAGAACAGCGGCGCTTTCCAGGGAGAAGCTCCTTCCCTGAGCCCTCCGAAGGACACCCTCAACTCCAGCTCTCCCCCTCAGGTGGGTGATTCCCCCCCTCTCCCAGCCCCTGTGCTCCTGATGGATTTGGCTGCTGGTCGTGGGTCCAGGCTGAGCTGTGCCTGTCTGCACCCTGTAATCACCTGCCGCCGGGTCAGGAGGTCCTTGGGTTTTTATTTCTCTTTTATTAAGTTGGAGTCTCATTCTGGCTTTCCTCAGCATCTGTTTCTCCTCTGGACGTGGCTCAGCAAGGGCCCTGTGGGGAGGATCTCTGAAAATGAAGCTCAGGTTTAGTTTTAAGGGCTAAATTCCTTTTGCAGTGCCTCCATCCCTCCTGGAGTTCCTGGGAGAACGAGCTTGTGTTTTCCTCATTACCAATAATTGAGTGGAACGAAGCCGTAATAAGCAGCTCCCAAACAGGGCTGAGTTATTAAAACCCTTGACCTTTTGCAGCCTAAATTGCCGTGACAGATCAGGGGCAGGTCGGGCTGCTCCTGCCTGGGAGATGCCAGAGCAGGGAGCTGTGAAAAGAACTTTTTTTGCCTGCTTTTTTCCACGGCCATAAAAACCACACAGAGGAGCCGTGTCAAGCAGAGCTTTGTCCCCACTTCTCCCCAGTATCTCCCAGCACACACACAGAGGCGTTGCTGGCGTTGTGAAATGTGCTGCCTTTCCCTTCTTCCAGTGTGGGTCAGCCCAGACAAGTTGAGTATTTATTCTTCTCCTGCCAATGGAATGTGTAATGCCTGCTTGTCTGGACAGACGCACCGAGGATTAGTGGCAAAGAATATTAACAGGTAAAGAAATTATGTGCTCTCTGGCACTGTGAGAGAGAGGGAGGCAATTCTCTGGTTTGAGAACAAGGACTGTGTAACTCGTTTGCCAGGTAGCTGATTCCAAATCCTCTCCTCTCTCTGCTGTGGGCATGTTGCTGGTGAATGAAGAATGATCACCTTCAAGTTGGCTTAGAAAGATCCTGGTCTTGTGTCTTTTTGGTTTTTTTTTTGAGGTTGAAAAATCATCTTGTTTCTCTGGCTGTCCGTGTTTTTAAAGATTCAGAGGTCTTCAGGGTGAGGTTTTGCTCTCTCAGAATGACCCAGTTGAAACTTTGGGTGGTTGGGTTGGATTTAGGAAAGGCTGGTGAAACAGGGACAATCCAATGTGGAATATAAAAGTTTCCAGCGTGATTCTGTCGTGTCAGGCAGCAAACCACAGCATTGTGAGCTGTCACTTTTTTAATGCTCTCTGGCTGTAGCTTCTGTTTAGAGAAATGGTTTTTAATGGGTGCAGTGCCAGCAGAGGATTGGGATCTGGTAGGCTGGAATGCAGAATATTTTGGGAAAGTTCAGCTGTGGAATGAGGGTGAAGAAGATTGGTCTGATAATTCTAGAAAATTGGTGTATATAACCCTCCTAAACCAGAGAGACGAGCTTGGAGAAGCTGGAATTTGTTGTTTTTAGTGAAAAGGCTGTAAAATCTGGCAGACTTTTTAGCTCTGTCACCTGTTCAGAGCCCTGCAGACAGAGATGGCCCCTCCTTGGGGAGATGGACACGGGGAGCTCTGGCAGTGATGTTGCCAAGCCGGTCGGACGTGCTGTCCTTGCCCCTGGAGCTCCGTGGCGGAACCAGCAGCTCTTCCTTAATTACCTTGACAGGTGGAAAGAATTCCTGGCACCCAGCAGTGTCCTCAAGACCCCTGAGTTAGCAAAGAGAGAGAAAATCCAGGGGGGAAAAAAGAGGAGGGAGTTGGGGGCTGCTCCAGCCACCGTCCCTCCACATTTCGGCGATGGAACAAGGTTTCCATTCGCAAGCGCGCCGAGATCCTGCCTGAGACAGAAAGAAAATAATGGATTATCCAAAAGAAATACCCAGAGCTATCGCTTGTTTTCCTCTGGGCACGAAATAATCTTTGGCTCAGAGCTGTTGCAGCCCCAGAGCTGCCAGGTGGGCACACACTGAGGGCTTGGCTGGGGTGGTTGTGGCTGGCACGGCCCGGGCTGAGCCTGATGGATGGGTTCTTCCATGGAGCAGCTTTTCCAGGCTGGAGGCAGCTGCCTCCAAGGCATGGCCACAGCTGGGAACCACTTCCTTCTCTGCCCTTGCTGGAAAAAAGGGTTGCTCAGGTCACGTTGGCCCCTGTGACGTGGCTGGTTAAATGTCCCCTTTTGCCTGAAATTCTGAGAAGTGAGCAGTTGGCACTTCCTCCCCTCTTCCGGGCAATGCCTCCTTCTTGAGAAGAGGAAGGAACGGAGAAAGGGGTGAAGCTCTTGGCCACAGAGCTGGGAATAAAATGCAGAACTTGGGGAATCCCTCCCTGCTCCAAAGGGCTGAGCACGTTTTTCCTTCACGGGGACTTTGGGGTGCTCAGGACAGATGTTTTTATCACGGAATGGTTTGGGTTGGGAGGGACCTTAAAGCTCATCCTGTTCCACCCCTGCCATGGGCAGGGACACCTTTCTACTGTCCCAGGCTGGTCCAAGTCGTGTCCAGCCTGGCCTTGGACACTTCCAGGGATATTTCCACTCTCTAGTCGGCTGGGACAGGGGGAGGCTGCAGGGTTTGGGTTCCAGAGGGCTGGGTTTGAAATAAGCTGCAGTGAGAGCAGTCCGGGGCTGGCACGGGCTGTGTGTGGGTAATGGGGGAGGTCAGGAATTGCTGAGGGGATTCTTTAAGCTGTCCCACCAAGCCGTGGGCTCTGGGAAGCAGCTTGGGATGGATAAGCTGCTTTTCATGTTCCCTTCTCCCCTGTCTTGCACCACCACCTAGTGGTAACATCCAGCTCCACTCCTGCACCTTCAACGCCGTTTATTTCTCCTTTTTCCCTGCCCCTCCCTCACAGAAACGACCCCAACCTCCGGAGTTCATCGATCCCTTGGCCAACAAAAAGCCCAGGATCTCCCATCTGGCTCACAGGACCCAACCCACTCTCAACGGGAAGCTGAATTCCTCCAACGGGAAGGACACCCCGGCCCCCCCTGCCCTGCCCCCGGCTCTGCCCGAGCCCGTCAGCTCCAGCTCCTCCCTCCCGGCCCTGGAGCTGCCCAGGCCTCACGATCCCCTCTCGGATGTCAGCAACGACCTGACTCACAACGGCAGAGACTGTGAGAGCACGGAGCCTCCCGAGAGACTGAGTCACCCCCTGCCCACAGACTGTGCCCAGAGCAGCAAACACAACTGCGGCTCCTACGTCAAATCCAAGAAAAAATCCAAAAAGCACAAAGACAAGGAGAAGGAGAGGAAGGAGAAGAAGAGCGAGGAGAAGTGCAAAGAGGAGAAGCAGAACTGTGAAGTAATAAAAAATGCTGACTTAGGTAGTGTTCCCCAGGAGCAGGTCCCAGGTGAGTGGGGGGGCCCAGAGGTGCTGTGGTGTTTGGCTGGGTGTGATGCCAGCATTCCCTGGAGGAACGGGCACATCCTCCAGCTGCTCTGGGGACCCAAATGCCAGCACTGTCCTCCCTGCAAATCACCAGAGGTGCTTCCTGTCCACAGAGGGTATCAGGTTTTTCCTGTTTAACCTTTCGTGCTGTTTGGAGCTGCCTCAGAGCGTGTCATGTTTCTCCTGGTTAAATTAAAAGCTGGGATAATCTGTGGGGATGAAAGGCTGGGAGCAGTGGGAAGAGCAGTGCAGCGCTGGTGTTGGCTGCTGTGATGACTCTTGTTTGGGTTTTTAATGAAAAGTTACTCACAAAAGCTTGCTGCTATTGGCTACAAAAGAAAGGATAGATAAACCTGGTGATAAAATGCTGTTAAAGCAGTGGAGAACCAGCTCTTCCAGGCTGGAAAAGCTTCCTTACATCCCACTAGGGCTGGGGATTGATTTATTCACGGACTGACACAGCAGTGAATCTCCGCTGAGGTGGGATGAAAACATTTTCCATCAAGCCACTCTATCAAAGTCAGGGTCCATGCAGTCAGAGCAGAGAATATTTCTTAGCTGATCCCATGGATTCCTTTTCCTGCTGCTTCCATGTTTCCTGCTGTTTGTTACAGCTCCCCAGAGCACTGGGACTTTCCCTGCTGCCTCTGGGAATATCTGTTAAATTCCTTTCTGCATTTTCCTTCACCCTGTTACTATTTTCTACATTCCCCTTCCTGCTTGGTGCATGAAAATCCTCCAGTTTGGGCTCCAAGAGGACAGACAGTGTTTTTGAAGTGGAGACTCATTTGCTGGGTTCCTGGAAAGGGGGAGCTTCTCAGGGTGTTGGGATTGAGCTGGTCCCAGCCCTCCCCTTCCCCACAGGCTTTGCAGCAGTGACAAAATGCATTTTGATGGCTCAGCAGTGATTCCTGAGGACACTCCCTGGGGCTGATGGGCGTGTGGCACTGCAGAACTGGGAATTCTTCTACTTCAGGATCATTCTCAGATTTTTTTCTGTGAATGTTGTGTTTCTTCTATGTTGTTTCTCTTCCCCATGAGCCTCTGGAGTGGTTCTGGAGAGACACTCAAACATTCTCTCTTTTTACCCAAACATCCCAAATTCTTGGGAAAATTGCTGAGCCTCCCCCACCACCTTCTCTGCTTCTCTTTCCTGTTCAATTCCTGGATTTTTGTTGGTTATTAGGAGTGGGGGTTTGCTCCTGCTGCTGTTCTGAGGTAACAAATCCGAGCTGGACTGGGAGCAATCACAAACAGGATGTGGTCAGTCCTGCTTGGATCCTGGACAGCCAGAGCTGGGATGTTTTCTTTCCTTCTGTGCCTTGCTGTGGGTAGCACCAGCCTCATCCTCCCAAATTCCTTCCCCTAAATTTCCCCCTGGAGCTGCAGGGAAGCAGAGAATCACAAAAAGTTTGGGTTGGAAGGACCTTAAAGCTCCTCTGGTTCCACCACCTGCCGTGGGCAGGGGCAGCTCCTGCCAGAAGTGGGAGTTTCTCCCGGGGAATTTTGTTCCAGAGGCTCTGGAAGGACCTTTGGGGTCCTTTCAGTCAGTAGGTGGCACTCACAGGCAAAATAAACCTCCCTGTGGCCCTTTCCTTGCACATCCTCAAACCCTGCTCTGCATCTTCCACCCTGTGCTCAGGAAAGGAGGAAAGGCAGGAGGAGCTGCAGCAGGAATCTGGGGCTGGGATGGGTTTTTTTTTAGAGACTCTGGGTTTGTGCCATTCTCCTGTCCTGCTCAGGAAAGCTTTTCTGTGGAGATGGAGAGGAAAATCCATCTTTTTAAGGATCCAGTCAGGGTACTGCTGACTCAGGTTGTGCAGCTGCCTCTGGTGAGGGTTTGGAATGTAACACACAATTTGTGGAAAATCTCCCTTTCCAAACGTGGCTCCAGCTGCTTTCTTCCTCCACATTTACCCTGCAGTGTTTGGTGCATGTGGAGGATGAGTCTGCTTTGGGTTTATTCCGTTCTTCCTTCAATTCCTGAACATTCTCAGCTGAGTCTTCATTAATGCAGGGATTTGTGTTTGGAGCTGCATTCCCTGAAATCCTCTCTGTGGTGTGCCCTGCAGGGCTCTGGAAATATTAATTCAGGAATCTCACCCTGGGCTATCCCCAGAGGAATCTCTCAAGTGTGGAAGCAGAACAGAAGGTTCACCTTGCCCAGCTCAGCTCTCTGGGCTGTGTTTTCCTCACTCCCAGTGGTGCTTTCAGTGTTATCCCACTCCAGGCACTGTTTATCCACCAATTAAATTCAGATTTTTTTTTTTTTTTCTCTGCTCTGTGCACTGCCTGATGTTGGTGTTGTTTTGCTGACAGACAAATACTGGGGGAGCCTTGAACTTTCAGCCACCTTGTCGTGGCTCCTCTGCCTCTTGTCAGTTCCAAGCAAAACAGAAATCCTTTAGAATTCCATAAACTGTATGTTGCAGGCCAGTTTTATGAGTTTGAAGCTGAATCACAAAGGGCTTTGAAGTTTAAGGACGTCTATAAACAAATCTTTATTTTTTCAGGTTTAAATGGAACATGCAATAATTCTAGTGTACCAACATCAACTTCAGAAATGCCAGATTATTTATTGTAAGTATGTTTATCAGTTGCTCCATCACTTTGGGATCATGTTTCAAGCTAAAAAAAAAAAAAAAACCAAAAAAAAACAAAAATCACAACGTGCTGGGGATTTTTGTTGGACTTTTTTGTGTTATTTGATAGAACTTTGTTGGGTGGGTGTAAGAAAAAGAGCAAACCCAGCTCTGCAGATTAACAGCTGAGACTAAACTTGATATCAAAGCTGGTTTTTACCTCCTTAAGGAGTTCAAGGTTATCTCCTGTAAATTGTTTAAGAAACATTTCATACCTTAGAGGGGTTTGAAAGGATTAAACATCTCCACGTTCCAGCTGGAAGCTTTGAGAGGGAATAATCTGCTTTGGTGTTGGGGAGCACAGGGCAAGGAAGGATTTGGGGTGGTTTGCTAATTCTTGCCCTCTTCAGAGCCAAGATCATCTCCATAAAGCAGTGAAATATTCTTTCCTGGGAGGCTCTAACCTCTGGGTTAGGATCAGAGTTTTTTCACCTCTCGACTCTTTAATCAGATCCCCTCGAGGTTAATTAAACAATTAATTAACCCCAAAGCCCAAAAATCCCTGTGAAGGAAAGCCCAGAACCTCCATAAACCCAAACCTGTTCTAAACAAAGCTTTGGGGTGGGGAAGAAGTTGTAGCTGGAGGGGGGAGAGGGGGAAATTCCCTGTGCATGTCCCAGCCCTGGGGGTTGTTCCCATCAGAGCTGGTTTGGCTCTGCTGGGATCACTGGAGGAGGAGGAGGAGGAGGAGGAAGCTCTAGGGCAGATAAAGGTTTCTGCTTTTCTGGGCTGAATCAGCCATACAAACAACCCCTCCAAGGTGACATTTTCAGGGCTATCCCAAAGAATTTGGGCAGCTGGGTGAGTTTTTTTCCTCTCACCCACGTGCTGATCCCTCCCAAAAAGGGACATTGCAGCTCCTTGGGCCCTCTCCAAGGAAACTGGGAGAGGTTTCTGAGCTCTGTGGTCTCACCTGGTGTGACCTGACTGGTTTGTGCCCAAAATCTCCTCAAATTCTAAGACCTGTCCCTGCTGTTTGATGCTTCTTTATCCTGTGTGGATGGTTCTTTATCCCAGCCCCTGGCAAGGAGTCAGTTCTAGGAGTTCAGAGCACTGAAAAAGTTAAAGCACTGAAAGTTCCCCCTCAATCTGAGGCCTAAATCAGCTTTTCCACGTTCTTGCACCAAGCTGGCCCTGCTGCAGCCAGAGCAGGGAGGCAAATTAGAGCCATCACCTACCAAAAGATGAGTTTTTACCTTCAGAGAGGGCTGTAAATGCCAGCTTTAATGGCTTTTTGTTCAGCAGAATAACTCCCAAAAGCACATCAGTTCAACCTGAGCTCAGGACACGTCGAGTGTCTCCAGAAGGTGCTGGAAATAGAGCTGCTGGTGGAAAAAAAAAAAAAAAAAAGGGATTAAAGCTCCTCACCGTGGTTTTCTTGTCGTGCTCTTGCCACATAATCACCCTGCGAGCGTTTTGCAACGATGGCTCAATGCTTTTTGTGCTCCTTTAAAGACTCTCAGCACTGGAAGCGTCGTATTCCTGCTGTTCCAATGCCTGGCACAGATGCAGAACTCCATGTTCTGCGGGCCAGCAGGAGTCAGAGGAGCTGTAGCAGCACTATCTGAGTGTCCTCCTCCACCCCCAGCTGCTCCAGGCTTGGCTGTACCTGCCCATTCCACCTTATCTGGCAGAGATAGGAGGTTTTGGGAGCAAGCATTGTTTGTTTCACAGGAGGTCAAGGCAACAATCCTCTGCAGTTGCCTCCGTAATTTGCTACTTTAATGCAAGTCAGGATGAGGGGAAACAGCCCCAGGCTGCACCAGGGGAGGTTTGGGTGGGAAATCAGGGAGAATTTCTTCACTGGGACAGGGAATCACCATCCCTGGAGGGATTTAAGCTGTGTGGATGTGGCACTTGGGGACACGGTTTAGTGGTGGCCTTGGCAGTGCTGGGATTTGATCTTGGAGGGCTTTTCCAGCTTTAATCCCAGAATGGTTTGGGCTGGAATGAGCTGAAGCCCATCCAGTCCCACCCCTGCCACAGGCAGGAACACCTTCCACCATCCCAGGGTGCTCCAAACACTTCCAGGGACGAGCCAGCCACAGCTTCTCTGGGAGTTCCATCCCAGACCCTTCACAGTGAAGAATTCCTTCACAATATCCCATTGAGATGATCCTGAACTACCCATGATTTTATTGCCAGTCACTTGGCTGGCTCGTCCCCCTCGTGCTCGGCACCGCCACATCCCAGAGAGAATCCCCCCCAAACCAATTCCCCCAAAGACAGTGCCCCCAAAATGAATCCTTCGGCCCCCCAAACCAATCCCCCCCAAAACCAATCCTCCCCAAAACCAATCCCCCCCAAAGACAGTGCCCCCAAAATGAATCCTTTGGCCCCCCAAACCAATCCCCCCCAAACCAATCCCCCCCAAACCAATCCCCCCCAAACCAATCCTCCCCAAAACCAATCCACCAAAACCAATCCCCCCCAAAGACAGTGCCCCCAAAATGAATTCTTTGGCCCCCCAAAACCAATCCCCCCCCAAACAAATCCCCCCCCAAAACCAATCTCCCCCCAAAGACAGTGCCCCCCAAGCCAATCCCCCCAAAACCAATCCTCCCCCAAAACCAATCCCTCCCAAAACCAATCCCTCCCAAAACCAATCCCTCCCAAAACCAATCCCCCCAAAGACAGTGCCCCCCAAGCCAATCCCCCCAAAACCAATCCCCTCAAAACCAATGCCCCCCCAAACCAATTCTCCCCCAAACCAACCCCCCCAAAAACCAATCCCCCCCACAAAACCCCATTCCCCAACCCTTTTTTTCTTCCCCCCCTGCAGAAAATATGCCGCCATTTCCTCCTCGGAGCAGCGTCAGAGCTACAAGAACGACTTCAACGCGGAGTACAGCGAGTACCGGGACCTGCACGCCCGGATAGAGCGGATAACCCGACGGTTCACCCAGCTGGACGCCAAGCTGAAGCAACTTCTGCAGGGCTCCGAGGAGTACAAGGTAGGCACAGAGCTCAGAGCAGCCCAGGGAAGCTCTCTGAGCACGTGGCAGAGCTGCAGGTCTTTGATCTGCTGGGTTTGGGCTGGGTCAGTGTTGGAATTCCAGCCTTGGGGCTGGTGGGGGGAACGTGCACGCAGCTGACAGCTTTGGGGAACGCTCCTAAACCCAGCTCTGCGCTGCTCCTTTTTCAGGCTGGAGCCACATCATGGGACTTGTTGACAAGGAAAGGCCTCAGTGAGACAATTGGTGTCCTTAGCCAAAAGCTGCTGGAAGCTATTAGTGTATCCCAGCCAGAAAAACTCATATTTGCACATATGGGAGCGTATCAGGGCTGGAAGGGGAGTTAGCACGGGGTCATCTGTTCCTCTGCAATCTTTGATCTGAATAATGCAGCATTATTGGACTTGTCAGAGTGATTTTTAAAGAGTTTTAGCTATTCATTAGCTTGAAAAAGTGAGGCTCGTTGAGGATAATAAACAGATTTTTACAGAGCACCTATTGTGCTAAGCACAGCTTCTTCCCTCAAACCTCCTGCCCTTCTCCTTGCAAAATGCCTCACTGGGTTGTTTATGGATCTTGGTAGAGGGGGAAAGAAATCAGCTGGGGCTTTGGAAATGTGAATTATCCTGGAATCCAGGTGCTTGTCACAGGTATTCTCATGGCTGGGGAGTGGGGCCTCATCCTTGTGTGCCAGCTCCAGGTACCCATGGAATCCGAGCTGGTTGTGCCACTGGATCTGCCCAGGGCAGCTGTGGAGGGAGCAGATTTTGGTTGGAATTTGGAGGAATTGTGTACATTGAGCCATCAGTGAATACCTACTGCAGAACTGAAAATAATGCCCCCTATATTTTTTCCCTCTTTTTTTTTTTTTTTTTCTCCAGACCATCCACGATCAAATTTTACAGGAATATCGGAAAATTAAAAAGGTAAGGGACCCTTCCTTGGCCGCTGAAGGGCTTTTGGGTGGTGCCCCTGGTGTGAGTGAAAGAGATGGGCCCTTGCCAAGAGCGAGGCCAGGCTCTGAGGCAATTGCAGCAGATCTTTGTTCAGCTCCAGCCCGTCCCTGAGAGGGTTTGGGGGGAGCTGGGAGTGCCCCACGGGTCCTGGGGCTCGCTGAGCCGTGGCCGTGGCACAATGGCTCTGTTCACTCAGGGCCTTTATCTCTCCAGGGAAGGAACAGTTCCTGTTCCAGATGCACAGAAAGGGAGAACAGGATCCTCTGGGGGCTGCTGGGGTGCTGGGACCAGGCTCTGGAGCTCTGCCCCCAGATTTTTGGAGTTTGGGGCACATAAAATACCTTAAATTTTAGTGATTTGTGCAAACACAAAACCACTGTGTTTGCACAAAACCACTGTGTGTTTCCTCACACCAGTGAGGATCTGGGGGGATTTTTTTTTTTTCCTTTAAATAAGTGAATATGGTCCTGAGGGATTTAGGAGCTTTTTGAAAGGATTCCCTGCATGTTGGATGTTCATCTTTTGTCCCAGAGGTTCTGAGGTGGGGGCAGAGGGCGAGGGATGATTGTTGGAAGCCCAGTTAGGCTGAGCCTAACTCAGGTGTGCTCCTTCCCTGTGAGGAGGCTCCTGGAGCTGGATAATGCTGGAAAGGGATTTTATTCTTGGCTGGCTTTGATCAGAACCAGGACTATTTTAAAGAGGGATCTAAAAAAAAACCTGCTTTCCATGGTTTTAAGCTGAAAGAGGAGAGGTTTAGGTGGGGTGTTAGAGGAAATTCTTCCCTGGGAGGGTGGGGAGGAGGGAATGGGGTGGGATGCCCAGAGAAGCTGTGGCTGCCCTATCCCCAGCAGTGTCCAAGGCCAGGTTGGAGAAGGGAAGGCTCTGGGAACACCTTAAAGCTCCTTCCAGAGCCTGGAGGGGCTCCAGGAGAACTCAGAGAGGGACTGGGGACAAGGGATGGAGGGACAGAACACAGGAGGGGGTGGATTTGGGAGGGATTTTTGGGAAAGAATTCCTGCCTGTGGGGGTGGGGGGAGGGTTTGGGATGGAATTTCCAGAGGGGCTGTGGCTGCCCCTGGATCCCTGGAGGTGTTGGATGGGGCTGGGAGCAGCCTGGGACAGTGGGAGGTGTCCCTGCCCATGGCATGAGGCGATCTTTGCATCCCCTCCAACCCAAACCACCCCATGATTGATTCCATGATCTGTTTTGATCTATCTGTTTGCTGATTTTTGACAAATCAGCTTTGATTTGTCCAGAACTTTGCCCATCTCTGCATTTTCTTTTTTTTTTTTTTTCTCTCTTTTTTTGTTTTGTTTTGTTTTGCAGACAAACCCCAACTACAGCCAAGAGAAGAACCGCTGCGAATACCTCCACAACAAACTGGCCCACATCAAAAAACTGATAGCAGAGTATGACCAGCAGCAGTTTTAGCTGCCACTCACCCCTGGACTGGGTAGGGCAAACCAAAATCCAGTCACCCTGGACGTTTCCCTTTTATACAACCCCCCAGAAATCCCTTTCAGAGACGAGCATTAATTCCTCGTGGTCGAAGAACTTGGGGATGACTTTAAAGATGCCAGATCTGTCATGTCCACGTCCAGCACGCTCCTCCCGAGTTTTTAAGCCTCTCTGAATGTTGGAATGTAACAAATGGATAACGAAACAAACAAAACAAAACCAACCAACCAAACAAACAAAAAAAAAATTCTGCTCTTTTGAAGCCAGCGTTTGACACTTAAGGGAAAAACTTCTGCCTAAAGTGACCGAAGCTCCCAGAGGTTCAGAATCTGTAGTTTTCATGGATTAAAAGTTTTGGCATGAAGCTGTAATTTCCCCCCTCCCCTGGCCCAGCTCCACGTGGGTTACAGATTGTCCTGCGGATGGTGAGGAACTGGAACTTGCTGCTAGGACTGTGTGGGATGAGAGCTGCGCGCTGCCGGCTCCGCGGAGAGAAATACACCACGTTCCCTGAGCTCTGCTTGTCTGCCCTGCTTTGTCATTGCCATCCCGGGGGGCTGCGGGGTGGTGGGGGCTCAGCACCTTGGCCAGGGCAGAGGTGGATCCCAAAAGAGGAAAAACAAACCCCCAACCCCCTTTCTTTGTTGTTTTTTTTTTTAATTTTATTTTATTTTTTCTAATCCGTTTTGTGCGTTTGGGTGCAAACCTCCTGCCCAGTTCACCTCCAGCCACCAGTGCTGGGAAGAGATGGAGACCTGGCTGGCTTTGACTTTTCTGATTTTCTACCAAGGCAGCCAATTTTATTAATTGCTAATTGAGACTGTGGTCTATTTTTGTATCAAGGAAAAAAAAAAAAAAAAAAAAGAGGAAAGAAAAAAAGCATCTTTTTTTTCTAAAACTGTGCCTCCCTTTTCCTTTTAGGCCAAGTGCTTGGGACCCTTTCCTTGCAGTATTACTAAAGATGACTAAAACTTCCCCAGGAGTCACCCAGAGGAGTGACTTTATTCCTTCAGAGGAGGGGGTGGGGGGTGCTCTGCTTTCTCCTAGGATAATTTAATTTTTTTTTTTTTTTTGGTGTGTGTGTGTGTCCTTTGCAAGGCAGCAGCAAATCCTTGTGAGAGCAGCAAGGTGCTGTTTTCCCACACAGATCCCTTTCCCACTGGTGTGCTTCATCTCAGCCAGCTTCTCCCTGCAGTCCTGCTTCCTGATGGTTTTTTTTTTTTTCTCTTTTTTTTTTTTTAAATTCTTTACTTTGGATTGAAGGGAAACGTTTTTAAGAGTATGGCCAGGGTGTGAGAAACACTCCAAAAAGCACAAAGGTGTCCTTTAACTCTGCTGTTCCTTTCTTCCTCTCCCCTCTCCCCTTTTTGAATCCTGCCAGCCCCTGGGATTTGACTTTTTCCCGCTTCCGTTTATCTCAAAGTGAAGGATTCCTTCCCTGGGGAGTCTCCTTCCCTTGGAGGTTGCACTGAAGAGCCTTTTTCACCCTTTGAAGGAGAGGAATGGCAGAGTTAAGGAGGGAAACTACTCCTTACAACAAGGAGTTGAGTTGTTTTTGTTTTTTTTTTTCCCTGCCCCAAACAAAACGTGGGTCCATCTGCTGTATTAAAAAATAGGAGAGAAAAATTACTACTAATAATTATTATTATTATTATAATTTCATTGTTGTCACACAGCCAGGGCCACTGCTTTTGCTTTGTCACTTTATTCTGAGGTCTCTCCCTGTGCATCCAGCAGGGCTTTGCCATCCCCTTCTCCCAGGGAAAGGTGACAGCCAGAGGGACACGCTGGCCCTTGGGATGCCACTGCAGTGCCACCAACCAGCCTGCCACTGCTCCTCAGCCCCAAACCTGTGGAGAAGGAGATGCTCTGCCCAAGGAGCACAGGGGGAGCACCCCAGAACCCCCCCAGGGCTTCCAGCTGGGAACCCCGGGGGTCAGGAACGCTTCGCTGCCCTCCCCAAAGCAAACCCGGAGCTCAGGGAGCGTCCGGGCAGCACCACCTGCCTCTGGTGCTTCTGGAAAACACTGGGAGCTCTGGAGGCGTGAGGAGCTTTTGTCTGGAGCTCTTGGTGCTGCTGCTCCAGCGGGGCCTTGCTGGGAATCCCAGGCAGGAATTCCAGGGTGGGATTGGGGGTGCGGCCGGAGCCGCGGGGAGCCGGGAGGGGACGAGGAGGGCCCGGGGTGTCCCAAATCCTCAGCCCTGGGGTGTCCCAAACCCTCAGCCCCGCTCTGGGGTTGTCACTGCACAGCCCAGCGTGGCCAGCCCTCCCCCACTGCCGGGGTTTTGGGGTGGAAAAGCTGAATTTCCCCACTGCCGGGGTTTTGGGGTGGAAAACCCGAATTTCCCCACTGCTGGGGCGTGCTGGGGGCTTCGTTCCGGCTGCGGAGGAGGCAGAACTCGGGATGGCAGAAGAGGCAGCAGCTACAAACCCAGGATGAGTAAAATTCTTCCATGGAAACACTTCTCCTGATCCTTAATATTTTGAAAGGAGGGGGGGGTTGTTGTTTTTTTTTCTTTTTGTTGTTGTTGTTGCTTGGGGGGGGGGGGGAATAGAGATGGATCTCAGTCTTTATACATCTGCTATAAGATATTTTTGCAAACAGAGTTGTATACAAAGATGTATTGTGTACATTTACATGTATATTCTGGAACTTCTAAAAAAAAAAAATTTGAATATTAAAAGAAAAAACCCTGAAAATATTTAATGAATTATCCAAACTGTGAGACCCAATTAGCATCCACCAACTTCCTGCTTCACTTTTCTTTTGGACTGTGTTAAAGAATTGTAGTCGAATCTGCCTTTTTTTTTTTTTTTTAATTTTTTTTTTTCCTTTTTAGAGGCGACGAAGCTTAGGCAAAATTTTGTGCTTTTTGGGTTAATAGAAACCAGTTCTAGGTGATTAAGTATGATCTTAACTTATTGATACTGTGTTTTACTTTGTAATATTGTACTGTGGATAAAAACTATATTGAGCCATGGAGTTGGAGTTTACAAAAGAGCTTTTCACTTTGCCAAAATGTTACAATTTCAAGGCAGCATAGTCTTCAGCTTTCCTAATCTTTTTTCTTAAGAGCTAGTGTCCTTTTTTTGTACACTAAAAAAGCTGAATGCTGATTTTGCAACATATAATAAATTCACTGTATTGGAAAACAAGCAGACAATAAGGTTGTGGATTTCTTTTCAGTGCTTCTCCCTGCAAGGAAACTCAAAAAAGGGAAAGGTGATAAATGGCTGGCGTGGAGCTGGGAAGCAGGAAACGGGAAGGAACCGGGTCACTCGAGCGAGCTGAAGTGTCAGAGCAGGGAGTAGGTGAGAAAGAGGAGAGGGAAGAGGTGCCTGGAGCGGGGCAGCTCCTTGGAACGCTGCGCTGGGCTCGGCCTGCAGCCCTGGCACCGCCTGGGGGGGCTTCCCCCTGCAGCACCGAGGGGATCTCGGAGGAAAAGCTGCTTTGGACGCTGCTGCTGCCAGCCTGGAGGGACCCTCGCAGGAGTGAGGCTCAGCCCGGGGGTGCTGCTGGAGCACGGACCCTGCTGGAGCTCCCACCTGGCCGAATCATCCCCAAAAAACATCTCGGGATGCAAACCCCACCTGGGCTGTATCAGGGCTGTCCCCGGCCGTGCTGTCACCGTGGGTTGCTCTGGCCCTGCCTTCAGCAGCATCCCTGGGGGCTGGATGGAGCAGGGCAAATAAAAGCGAGGATCAAACTGCTCAGGAGTGTAATGGCCTTGGAGGAGCTGCTGTGCTGCTGCTGCCTCCCTCCTGGAGCAGAAGGTGGCCGGCACAAACTCTGGGCTGGAGGTCACAGGTGCTGGCACTGCAATCCCTGTGTCCATAACCTCTTCTCTTGGGTTAAATGCTGGATTTGGGATTGTCCCTCCCAAACAGCAAACTGTGGAGAAGGTGACAATAATCCAGGGATCAAAGAACGTTTTGCAGGGTCTTGGTTTATTTTTTAAAGGTGTCCTTGTCCTTGCAGCTGACTGGCACCTGCACCAGGAGACACCAGTGGGAGCAGGAGCTGAGCCCGGGCTCTTGCAAATCCCCAAATCCTCCAAGTTTTCGTTTCAGACGCGGCTTCTGAGCCAAGCTCTGCACCCCAGGCCCCCTTCACCCTCTGCGAGCTTCCCCCGGGGCGCTGAGCAGCTCCCAGGCCGGCTCCTGCCCCGCGGGGCCGCTCGCACAGGAAGGGTCCCCATCCCCTCCCAGCTTTCCTGGGGAATTCCTCCCAACCGCTGGCAGCTCCGGCGCTGCCCGGGGTCACGCATTGAGCTCATTAACTCGGAGCTGCCCCAGTGGAAATTTACTGGCTGCCTTCGCTGTGCCAGAGCCGGGCCGGGCTCCCGCCGCCGCCGCCGCCGCCTCCTTATCGGCACCGCCGCACCGGGAGCATCATCCCCGCTCTCCCTCCGTGTCCTCCCGGACGGCAAAGCCGAGCCGGCCGCAGGCTCCGGAGCAGCCCCGAGTTCCGATAATTCGCTGATAACTCAGGTCACGCTTGCGAAAAGTCACTTCTTGCACAAACTGCCCCTAATTTGGGGTCATGCAGGCAGGGGAAGGCCCCGGCCGGGTTTTAGGGATGCCGGGAACACGGTGACAGCGCTGTGGGTTTTTTCCCCTCTGGGCGTGTTTCCCCCATGGGTTTTTTCCCCTGTGGATTTTTCCCCCGTGGGTTTTGTTGTTTTTTTTTTTTCCCTGGGCACCTTTCGCTGCTGGCGGCTCGTTTACAGGAGGAAGCTCATTAGAATAATTTGTCCTCGCCACGCTCCGATGGCGCTGGTCTCCCTTCCCAGAGCAGCGCCGGGCACGACCCCCAAAATCACCCCCGGCTCCCTCCCGGGCAGGGCCCGACCTTGGGCACGCAGCGCCCGGGCGGCGATGGCACAGGGAGAAGGGAGGAGGATGAGGAGCTGCCAGCGGGGATAATGAAGGGCCAGGGCCTGGGATTGTGTTACACCAGGGGAAAAAACCCAACTGCGGAGGAAGGGAAACGTGGCAAGGGAACGCTGGGGCTGCCGCAGGGCGCAAACCCGGGGCTGGCGGGGTCAGCCTCGATCAATTGTGGGTGGGTGGGGGGAACAGAGACAGGACCCCCCCAACCGAGCCCTTCCCAGCACTCGCAGCATCCCCGGCCGCTGCCGGAGCAGCCCCTGAACCTGCTTAGAATGAAGCGCTGGGAAGTTCGGGAGCCCCCTCGGGGGGGCCTGGAAACCCATCCCGGGGCAGGAGCGGGGGGTCTGCGGGGAGCGGGGGGGTGGGCACCATTGCTGGGGGAGCGGGGCCGGTCGCTATGGCTCCGCCAGGGCTCCGCTGGCCCCCGGCCAGCCCCCGGCAGCTGGGGAGCGAAGGCACTGGGCGGCCGGCCCGGGCTCCCGGCCCATGGACGCGTTGGGCGAGCGGGAACAAGGGAGCCCCGCTCATGCGGTGCCGAGCGTGGGAGGAGTGGGAAGGGAGTGGGGGAAGGAACAATGGTGGGAGTTATGGGAGGGGGGCGAAAAAAAAAAAAAAAAAAAAAAAAAAAGGAAAGCAGTGGAAAAATACCAGTTCTGGGCCCCTGGCAGCGCTGCCCGGACCCTCCCCGCCCCAGGATTATTGTACAAAGAAATGTTATTTTTGTTTCAATAATTTGCTGAGGCACTGGCATTCCAGCGCGGGGCTCGTTTTGTCCTCCAGCCCGGCACCAAGGGATCATTGTTCCTCCGTGGCCAAGGGGCCGGACGCGGCCCCCCGGGCACCGCCGTGCCCCTCCACCGCCGCCTCTCCCCGCGGCCGCCCGGCCGCAGGTGCCCTCCGGGCTCGGTCCCGGTGGGTCCCGTCCCGCTGCGTGCCGGAGGGTGGGTGGCGGTGGCAGCGAGCCCCGAGGAGCAGGGTGGGTGGCGGAGGAGGGCAGAGCTGTCCTCGCCGTGTCTGCGGGGAGCGAGGGTGGGGAGGGGGCCGGGGCGTTGCTCCGGCTCCGGGGGCCCCTTTGAAGCGGGGCGGGCCATTGAAAAGGCAGCGGGACCCCGGGGGCCGCCAGCGGGGCGGGGGGGGCGGACACGACCCCGTTCTCTGCGCTGGCCCCGGGCGCTCCCCGCGCTCCCCGGGCCCACACAGGGGCCGGTGCCCCCCGCCCGCAGCGCCCGCGGGGTCCCGGGGTGGGCGCTGGGGGCACCGTGAGCGGGGTGAGCGCCCCGGGGGCTCCGGGGTGCCCACACGGGGGGCTCTGGGGTGTCCCTGCCAGGAGCTCTGGGGGTGCCGTGACCTTCGGGGTGTCCATGCCGGGGGCTCCCCAGGGTGCCGTCCGTGATTTTTGGGGTGCCCACCCCGGCGGCAGCGGCAGGGGTGACGGGGCACCGCGGGGCCGGGCTGCCCTGGCCGGGGGCAGCGCGGGGCCGGTGCCGGTGCCCGGCAGCCCCGTGGGAGCGGCGCCGTGGGAAGGCGCCCGCGGGTCCCGGGCGCAGGAAGCCGCCGGCCCGGGGCTGTCAATGGCCGGAAGGCGGCGGCGGGACCCCCGGTCCCGGCCCGGGACCGGCCCCGGCGACACTTCCCCTTCCCGGGTCAGCGGCCGCTTCCCCCCTCCCCCCGCCCGTCACCTCCCGCCCCCCCCCCCCGGTACGAGCGGCCGGCGCGGTCCGGGGAGCCCCGCACGTGCCCCGGGACCGGGGGTCGGGGGGCCGGGGGGGGGGGGGTCCGGGGGGTCCGGGGCTGCCGGTGCCGGTGGGCACGTGCGGGGGGGGGCGGGGCCGGGCGGGGGCGGGGCCGGGGCGGGGCCGCGGAGCCGATTAAGCGGCGGGAGCCGGGGCGGCCGCAGCGCGATCGCATCGTCCCCGCGGGGCAGCACCGGACACCGGACACGGGACACCGACACCGGGCACGGGACACCGGGCATCGAACATCGGACACCGAACACCGGACACTGAACACCGGACACCGGCTGTCGGCACCGGGCACCCAACGCCGGGCACAGGGCACCGCCGCCGGACAACGGGCACAGGGCACAACCACTGGCACCGGGAACCGGGCACCGGCACCGATACAGACACAGGCACCGGCTCCGGCTCCTGCGCGCCCGGCGCGGCCCGGCCCGGTGAGTGCCCGCGGCGGGGCGGGACTGACCCCCGGAGGGGTTCGGGTTTGCGGATCCGTGTCCCCCCCGTGCCCTCGGCGGGGTCCGCTCTGGTCCCGGTGTCCCCCGCCACCCCGGGGTGCTGGGACAGCCGCTGTCCCCAAATCCCCTTTGCCCTGGAGAGGGACAGCCCTTGTTCCCACGTCCCCTGGGCCACCCCGGGGCGCTGGGACAGCCGCTGTCCCCGTGTCCCCTCTGCCACCCCTGGGAGCTGGACAGTCTCGGTCGCGGTGTCCCCTGGGACAGCTCCGGGAGTGGGAACAGCCCCGGTCCCCACGTCCCCTGCCCCATCTGTCAGCCCAGGGTGTCGGGACCGCCCCTGTCACCAAATTCTCCGCATGCCTGGGAGCCGGGACAGCCTCTGTCCCCATGTCCCCTGCACGCTCTGACACCCTCAGCAGCGGGGACACTCCCGCTCCCCGTGTCGCCTGTTCGCCACCCCAGGACGCAGCGTTGTCCCCGAGTCACCTGGAAGCCACCTCTGTCACCCCCAGGGATCGAGGGAGGACACAGTTCCCGCGTCCCCCGCACCCCCCGGCGCGCAGGGACACCCCAGGTCCCCCGGGAGCATCCCTGGCCCCCCACACCCTCCTGTGCCACCCCCGGGGAGGGGACACCGGGGACAGCCCCTGCCTGCCGAGGGGAGGGGGACCGTGCACCCCTCGGCTCTCTGGGCCCTCCGTGGGGTCCTGGGGTGAGGCTGCCCCCTCCCAAAGCCCCCCAAAAGCCCCCCCTGTCCCCCCACACGCCGCAGTGACCATCCCGGTGCCACCAGCACGCCGGGCGGGCAGGGAGCCAAAGTCCCCGGGGGCGGCACGGCCACGTCCCGGCAGGGCGGAGGGCCCGGGGGTGGGGGTGGCCCGGGGGCGGGGGGGTGGCCCGGGGGCGGGGGGGTGGCCCGGCGTGCCAGGCCGGCGGCGCTGACACCCATTTCCTCCCGCCGCAGCTCCAGGAACAATGGCAGAGCCATTCCTCGTGGAGAGCCCCGACGTCACCTACAGCAAGGAGTTCATCGAGGCCAAGTACAGCTACAGCACCGTGCACGTCTGCAAGGAGAACGGCGTCACCAAGGTGGGCAGGGGCTGCGGGGGGGTTCGGGGAGGGGGCTCCGCTCGTCCCCAGCTGTCCCCAGCTGTCCCCAGCTGTCCCCTCTCTCTGTCCCCAGGTGCGGCCGTGCTCCACCCGCTTCACCTTCCGCACGGGCCGGCAGGTGCCGCGCCTGGGGGTGATGCTGGTGGGCTGGGGGGGCAACAACGGCACCACGGTGACAGCGGCCGTGCTGGCCAACAAGCTGGGGCTGTCCTGGATGACCAAGACGGGGCGCAAGGTGGGTGTCCCCCAGCCAGGTGGGTGTCCCCAGCCAGGTGGGTGTCCCCGGTGTCACCCCAGCCAGGTGGGTGTCCCCAGCCAGGTGGGTGTCCCCAGCAAGGTGGGTGTCCCTGGTGTCACCCCAGCCAGGTGGGTGTCCCCAGCCAGGTGGGTGTCCCCGGTGTGACCTCAGCGAGGGGGTTCTCCCCAGTGCCACCCGTGCCAGGTGGGTGTTGTCCCCAGTGTGACCCCTACAGCAGAGATCCCAGTGAGGGGGGTGTCACCAGTGTGACCTCAGTGGGAGGGGTGTCCCCGGTGCCACCCCAGCCAGGGGGGTGTCCCCAGCAGGTGTGTCCCCAGTGTGACCCCAGTGAAGAGGGTGGCCCCAGAGTGACCTGGGTGTCCTCGATGTGACCCCAGCGAGGGGGGTGTCCTCAGGGTGACCCCTGCAAGGGCCAGGTCCTCAGGATGTCCCCAGAAGGACCCCAGTGGGGTGGGCGTCCCCAGTGAGGTCCCAGCAGGGCGAGTGTCCCCAGAAACACCCCAGGGAGGTGCTGGGGCCTGGGGTCATCCCCCAGGGATGGGGACACCAAGCTCAGCTGCACCGGCGTCCTGCACACCCCTGGCCCTGCAGAGGGGCTCTGCAGCCCCAGGCCCCCACTTGGGGGGTGCTGGGACCCCCTGCCTGCCCCATCCCCCACTTGGGGGGTGCTGGGACCCCCTGCCTGCCCCATCCCAGCCCCCCTGCCTGCCCCACCCCAGCCCCCCTGCCTGCCCCATCCCAGACCCCCACCTGCCCCACCCCAGCCCCCCTGCCTGCCCCATCCCAGCCCCCCTGCCTGCCCCACCCCAGCCCCCCTGCCTGCCCCATCCCAGACCCCCTATCTGCCCCACCCCAGACCCCTCACCTGCCCCATCCCAGACCCCCCACCTGCCCCATCCCAGACCCCCCGCCTGCCCCATCCCAGCCCCCTGCCTGTCCCACCCCAGACAGCCAACTACTACGGCTCGCTGCTCCAAGCCTCCACCGTGTGCCTGGGCACCGGCCCCTCCGGTGATGTCTACGTGCCCTTCCGGGACCTGCTGCCCATGGTGCACCCCAACGACATCGTCTTCGACGGTAGGTGGGACACGGGGCGGGGGGGGGACACCCCGGGGCCCCGCGGGGCACCCCGAGCGCCCGGCTCACCCCGTGCCCCCCCACCCAGGCTGGGACATCTCCTCGCTGAACCTGGCCGAGGCCATGAAGCGGGCGGAGGTGCTGGAGTGGCCGCTGCAGGAGCAGCTCTGGCCGCACATGGAGAAGATGAAGCCCCGGCCTTCCATCTACATCCCCGAATTCATCGCCGCCAACCAGGAGGAGCGGGCGGACAACGTCCTGCGGGGCTCCATGGCCGAGCAGGTCCTGGCGGGGCGGGACAGGGGAGAGGGGACAAAGGGACACGGGGGCGGTGCCGCCGAGCTGACGCGTCCCCCTCCTCCTCCTCCTCCTCTCGGCCGCGTCCCAGGTGGAGCAGATCCGCAGGGACATCCGAGACTTCAGGGAGAGCAGCGGCGTGGACAAAGTCATCGTCCTGTGGACGGCCAACACGGAGAGGTTCTGCGACATCGTGCCGGGGCTCAACGACACCGCCGACAACCTGCTGAGGGCCATCGAGGTCAGGGCGAGGGCGAGGGGAGCTGGGGGAGCAGGGGGGGTGACAGAGGCGGCCGCGGTGGCGCTGAGCCGCCCCGTGTCCCCGCAGCGAGGCCTGGAGGTGTCGCCGTCCACGCTCTTCGCCGTGGCCAGCATCCTGGAGGGCTGCGCCTACATCAACGGCTCCCCGCAGAACACCTTCGTGCCGGGGGCGGTGGAACTGGCCGCCCAGCGCCGCGTCTTCATCGGCGGCGACGACTTCAAGTCGGGGCAGACCAAGCTCAAGTCGGTGCTGGTGGATTTCCTGGTGGGCGCCGGGCTCAAGGTGCGTGGGGGGCTCAAACTGGGGCGGGGGGGTGTCCCCACCTACAGGGGACAGCTGGGAAATGGGGGACACCATCCCAGGGATGATGAGACCCCCCCTGAAACACCTAGGGGACCCCAAAGACGAGATTTTGTGGGGTGCCCAAGGGGAGCGAGGTCCCAATGCCTGGGGTGTCCCACCTGCCCAGACCAAGTCCATCGTGAGCTACAACCACCTGGGCAACAACGACGGGAAGAACCTCTCGGCGCCGCAGCAGTTCCGCTCCAAGGAGATCTCCAAGAGCAACGTGGTGGACGACACGGTCCAGGCCAACCCCGTCCTCTACGGCCCCCAGGACAAGCCTGACCACTGCGTGAGTTGTGGGGGGGCTGGGGGGCGGGGAGGGGGGTCACACCCAGGCACGGAGGTGACGGGGACGTGGCCGTGGCAGGTGGTGATCAAGTACGTGCCCTACGTGGGGGACAGCAAGCGGGCGCTGGACGAGTACACGTCCGAGATCATGATGGGCGGCACCAACACCATCGTCATCCACAACACCTGCGAGGTGCGTGCGGGGCCACCGGGGTGTCCTCGGGGTGTCCCCTGGGTGTCCCCAGGGTGTCCTCGAGGTGTCCCCGGGGTGTCCCCTGGGTGTCCTCGGGGTGTCCCCGGGGTGTCCTCGGGGTATCCCCTGGGTGTCCTCGGGGTGTCCCCAGGGTGTCCCCAGGGTGTCCTCGAGGTGTCCCCGGGGTATCCCCTGGGTGTCCCCGGGGTGTCCCCTGGGTGTCCCCTGGGTGTCCCCGGGGTGTCACCGGGATGTCCCCTGGGTGTCCCCTGGGTGTCTTCGGGGTATCTCCTGGGTGTCCCCAGGGTGTCCCCGGGGTGTCCCCTGGGGTGTCCCCTGGGTGTCCCCGGGGTATCACCGGGGTGTCCTCGGGGTATCCCCCAGGTGTCCCCTGGGTGTCCCCAGGGCGTCCCCGGGGTGTCCCCTGGGTGTCCTCAGGGTATTCCCTTGGTGTCCTCAGGGTGTCCCCTGGGTGTCCTCAGAGCATCCCCTGGGTGTCCCCGGGGTGTCCCCTGGGTGTCCCCGGGGTGCCGCGCTGGCCCCTGACCCCCCTCTCTGCCCGCAGGACTCGCTGCTGGCCAGCCCCATCATCCTGGACCTGGCCATCCTGACCGAGCTGTGCCAGCGCATCACCTTCTGCACCGAGGCCGACCCCGAGTTCCAGGGCTTCCACAGCGTCCTGTCCATCCTGGCCTTCCTCTGCAAGGCCCCGCTGGTGCCCGAGGGCACCCCCGTGGTCAACGCGCTCTTCCGCCAGCGCAGCTGCATCGAGAACATCCTGAGGTACCCAAGGGCCACCACCCCCCTGCCCCAAGGCTTGCAGGGGGTCCCAGGGTGGGAGAGGTGCCAAGGGGTCCCAGTGCCCACCCTGGGGTGTCCAAATCCAGGGGGGTCCTGGAGCCCCAAGGCCTGGGGTGCCCAGTGCTGGTGTCACCAGTGGGTTCCAGTGTGTGCTGGTGGGTGACGGTCCCGGTGCCCCTGGAGGTGCCCAGGACCAAGGTCCCGGCAGGGGTGGGGTCCCCATTTCCCAGTCGTGGGGTGCCCAAGGGGAGCGAGGTCCCAATGCCTGGGGTGACCCGGGTGCCCAGGGCGCCCTGCACCAGTGGCTCCCGGTACCTGATGCCCGAGGGGGTGCCCAGAACCAATTGGATCCCAGCACCCAGCACCAGTAACCTCCCAGTAAGCGATGCTTGGGGTTCCCAGTGCTGGTGGGTGCCAAAACTTGGGGATCCCAGTGCCTGGGGTACCCAATTCCAGTGGGTCCCAGTGCCCAAAGCTCACAGATCTGAGCACCAGTGAGTCCAAATTCCCAGCTCCAGTGGGTCCCAGTGCCCAAAGCTCACAGATCTGAGCACCACAAATCCAAATTCCCAGTCCCCGGGGTGCCCCATTCCAGCTGCTCCCGGTGCCCAACACCTGGGGGGGTCCCACACCCCAAACCCCCTCACCCACCCCCCCCCTTCCCCCCCCCCAGAACCACACCCTCCGTGTCCCCCACCCTCCCCTGACCCCTGTGTGTGCCCCCAGGGCCTGCCTGGGGCTGCCCCCCCAGAACCACATGCTGCTGGAGCACAAGATGCAGCGGCCGGCGCCCAGCCCCAAGCGCGCCTGCCCCGGGGGGGCCGCCTGCCCCCTGCTCCCCAAGAAGAGCCCGGCAGCGCCCGCCCAGCTCAACGGGCACCCCTGTGCCCCCCGGGCCCCCCTGCACATCGACGGCGCCGACTAACCCCCACCGCCAGCCCGGAGCAGCTTTTTAGGGGGGTGGAGGGGTGGGGGGGGCTGGGTTTTTGGGGTTTTTTTTGGGGGGGTGGGTTGTTTCTGGACCCCCCCCCCCACCCCAAATATCGATGGCGACTCTGAACTGTGAAGCTTTTGTGCCCAGCAATAAACCCGGAGTGCGGCGCCCAGCCCTGCTTCTTGGGGTCTGCTCGTTTTGGGGTTTGGAGGGCCCTCACTTGGTTCTTGGGGTGGGGGGGGGGTCTCGTCTTTGGGGTCCCCCAGGTGTTTCATGGGGGATCTTGTCTTTGGGGTCCTCCAGGTGGTTCCTGAGGGTTTCATCTTTGGGGTCCTACAAGGTGGTTCCTGGGGGTTTTGGGGTCCCTCACTTGGTTCTTGAGGGGGGTTCTTGTCTTTGGGGTCCCCCAGGTGGTTCCTGGGGACCTCACCTGGTTTTTTGGGGGGGTCCCTCACTTGGTTCTTGAGGGGGGGAGGTCTCGTCTTTGGGGGTCCCCCAGGTGTTTCATAGGGGGGGTCTCATCTTTGGGGTCCCACAGGTGGTTCCTGGGGTGGTCTCGTTTTTGGGGTCACCCAGGTGTTTTGGAAGGGTCTCATCTTTGGGGTCCTCCAGGTGGTTCCTGGGGACCTCACCTGGTTTTGGGGTCCCTCACTTGGTTCTTGAGGGGGGGGTCCTCATCTTCGGGGTCCTCCAGGTGTTTCATAGGGGGGGGTCTCATCTTTGGGATCCCCCTGTTGGTTACTGGGGGGTCTCATCTTTGGGGTCCCCCAGGTGGTTCCTGGGGTGGTCTCGTTTTTTGGGTCCCCCAGGTGTTTCGTAGGGGGGGGTCTCATCTTTGGGGCCCCCCTGATGGTTCCTGGGGGGTCTCATCTTTGGTGTCCCCCAGGTGTTTCATGGGGGATCTTGTCTTTGGGGTCCCCCAGGGTTGTTCCTGGGAACCTCACCTGTTTTTTTTGGGGGGGGGTTCCCTTCACTTTTGGCTCTGTGAGCTCCTTCACCTGGTTTTGGGGTCCCTTCACTCGGTTCTTGGGGTCCCCCCCTTCACCTCGCTCCTCTTCCTTGTGGTTTTGGGGTCCCCCCCACCCCCAGCGAGACTCAGACATCGCCGCCTTCTGAAAAAAAATCAAATTACATTTATTGATGCTGGGGGGGGGTGGGGGGGTGCTGGGAGGGGGGGTCGTGTTTTGTTGGGTTTTTTTTGTCATTTTAGGGCTTTTTTTTTTTTTTTGCTTTTTTTTTGCTCTTTTCTTCTTTTTTCTTTTTTTTTTTTTTTTTGTCCTTTTTTTTTTTGGGGTGGGGGGGGGGAGTTTTCCCCCCCCCGTTTTGTTTTGATAAGCAATGAGGGTGGGGGGGATCTAGAGGCTTAGAAATGAGGGGGGGGGGTCCTTAGACAGAACGACTACGCCTATTGAGGGGGGGGTCAGGGGGCAGGAGGGGCCCCCCCGGTGTGGGGCTGTACAGGGGGAGGGGGGCTCTGGGTGTGTGGCAGCGTTTTGGGGAGGTGGGGGGGCTCTTGGAGGGGGGGGTAAGGAGGGGCTTTGAGGTCTTTTCTGTTATAAAAGAGGAAAAAAAGAATCAGCAATAAAAAAAAAAAAAAGAGGGGGGGGGAAAAAACTGCACCAAAAAAAAACCCAAAAAAAAAAAAAGCCAAAAAAATTAAAACCACACTAAAAAAAAAAATTAAAATTCCTTCATATTAAAGTGGTCCCTGGTGAGGGGAGGGGGGGGTTTAGGGGGGGGGGGGCGCCCCGGTCTGGCGCTCGGGGGGGGGGCCGGGGGTCACAGTGCTGGCTGAGCACACAGACTGGGGCTGGGGGGGCTGGGGGGGGGGGCTGCCCTGCACTGGGGACAGCACTGGGGGGTGGGGGGAGTGGGGGGCGCTCCATGGGTCCCCCAACTCCTTCCCCCTCCCCCAGCACAGCCTGGATTTAGGGGGGGGGGGGTCTGCACCCACATTTGGGGGGGGAGGGGGGCAAAACCCTCCAGGGCTCAGGGCGTGGTTGGGTGGGGGGGACACTGGGAGAACTGGGAGGGGCTCTCAGAACTCCCAGCTCAGTGAAGCCCCCCCGCCCCTAAACCCCCAAAATTGGGGGGGATCGGCACCACCTGCCACGGAGGGGAGGGAGGAGGGGGGCTGCAATGCCATGAACCCCCCCCCATTAAAAATCCCCCTCCCCAGGCCGGGTGCCACCCCGTGTGGGGAGGCACAACACCCCAAAAACGCCCCCCTGAGCACCCCCCGAGTGCCGGACCCCCCCTCCCAGCACCCACCCCGCCCTGGGGATGCACGGGGGGGGCGGGGGGGGGTCCCCAGTGCTGGAGGAGGGGGCAACAAAGGGGGGTCCCAGCACACAGGGGGGGGGCTGCCAGTGCTGGGTGCTCCATCCCAGTGCTGGGGGTGGGCAATAAATGGGGGTCCCAGATTTTGTTTTTTTGGGGGTGGGGGGGGGTCAATCCCAGTGCTGGGAGCACTCCCAGTTTGACTGGGGAGTGGGAAGGACTGGGAAAGGAGGCTCCCAGTGCTGGAAAACAGGGTGGGGGTCCCAGTGCTGGGGGGGTTATCCCAGTCCTGGCGGGGTTGGTGGGGTGGGGGGCACAGCAAATAAGTCACGTGACTTATTTCTAATCATCATCATCATCATCATCATCATTATTATTTTTCTTTTTCTTTTCTTTTTTTTCCCTCCCGCGCTTTCTCTGCTCCTTTTAGTGTTCGTTTGGGGGGGGAGAGAGAGAAAGAGGGGGGAAAAAAAAAATAAAAATTTAAAAAAAACCAAAAAATAAAAACCGGGGTGGGGGGTGTGTGGAACGGGGGGCAGGGGAGGAAGGCTCTGAGGGGTTGGGGGGTGTGACTGGGCTGGGCGGGGTGGATTTTTTTTTTTTTTTTTTTTGGGGGGTGGGTGGGTGGGGGCTGATCATTAAAATTAATGAAATTGTTTTTGATTTTTTTTTGTGGGTTTTTTGGTTTTTTTTTCGGTGGTTGGGTGAGGGCGTCTGGCTGTCGGCGGCCTCGGCGCGGGGGGCTCACACGCTCATTGTCATGCTGGGCGAGTACTACAGAGAGAGCGGAGACACCGCGGCGTTAGCGGGGCCGGGGGGGCGTGAGGAGGGGGCTACGGAGGTGGGGAGGGGGCTCGGGGGGGCGCACAAGCACACACCACCCCTCCCCAGAGCCGCCCCCCTCCTCACACCTCGCTGCTCGGCCAAGGCGACCCCCCCTCTGCCGCCGCCGCTGCTGGTGGTGCTGGTGGTGGTGGTGGTGGTGGTCGTGGCGCTGCTGCTGACACAATTTTGGGGGGGGTCTCCACTGGGATTTGCTGGCTGAACCCCCCCCGGCCCCGGCCGCCGCGCCCCCCCCCCGCCCCGGGCCCCCCGCCCTCGCCGCCTGCCCCCCCGGGGGTCCGCGGGGGTCCCCGCCGGGTCCCTTACGCTGTCGCTTTGGAAGGGGTTTAGGAAATTGCTGCTCAGCTCGGCGTCGTCCCGAGGGGTCCCGGGGGGGTTGCTCAGGGCCCCCAAATTACTGGGGGAGCTCTGGAGGGGGGGGGAAAAAGAAAAAAGAAAAAGAAAAAGAAAAAGAAAGGAAAGGAAAGGAAAGGAAAGGAAAGGAAAGGAAAGGAAAGGAAAGGAAAGGAAAGGAAAGGAAAGGAAAGGAAAGGAAAGGAAAGGAAAGGAAAGGAAAGGAAAGGAAAGGAAAGGAAAGGAAAGGAAAGGAAAGGAGAAAAGAAAAGAAAAGAAAAGAAAAGAAAAGAAAAGAAAAGAAAAGAAAAGAAAAGAAAAGAAAAGAAAAGAAAAGAAAAGGAAAAAGAAAAGAGGAAAGGAAAGGAAAGGAAAGGAAAGGAAAGGAAAGGAAAGGAAAGGAAAGGAAAGGAAAGGAAAGGAAAAGAGAAAAGAAAGAAAAGAAAAGAGAAAAGAAAAGAAAAAAGGAAAGGAAAGGAAAGGAAAGGAAAGGAAAGGAAAGGAAAGGAAAGGAAAGGAAAGGAAAGGAAAGGAAAGGGAAAGGGAAAGGGAAAGGGAAAGGGAAAGGAAAGAAAAATGATAATGATCAGAAATAAGTCACGTGACTTATTTGCTGTGCCCCCCACCCCACCAACCCCTCCAGGACTGGGATAACCCCCCCAGCACTGGGACCCCCACCCTGTTTTCCAGCACTGGGAGCCTCCTTTCCCAGTCCTTCCCACTCCCCCCTCCCAAAACTGGAGGGACAGCAGGGGGGAGAAAGGGTTAAGTGAGGGGGGCTTGGGGGGGGATTCTGGTGGGTTGGGGGGCGATAAATGGGGGTCCCAGGGTATGGGGGAGGGGTTGCCAGGGTGTTGGGGTGGGGGAGTCCCAGTACAGGGGGAGGGGGGAATAAAAGGGGTGACAATAAATGGGGTGGTCCCAGCACATGGGGGAGCCCAAAAAAACAGGATCCCAATAAATGGGGTGGTCCCAGCAAATGGGGGAGCCCAAAAAAATGAGATCCCAATAAATGGGGTGGTCCCAGCATGTGTGGGAGCCCCAATAAATGGGGTCCCAGTACATGGTGGGGGGCAATAAATGGGGTCCCAGTAAATGGGATGGTCCCAGCACATGGGGGAGCCCCAAAAAAACAGGATCTCAATAAATAGGGTGGTCCCAGCAAATGGGGGAGTCCAAAAACATGAGATCCCAATAAATGGAGTGGTCCCAGCACATGGGGGAGCCCCAATAAATGGGGTCCCAATATGTGGTGGGGGGCTCTCAGTGCATGGGGAGGGGTTCCCAGTAAATGGGGTCCCAGGATATGGGAGGGGTCCCGTGCATGGGGGGGTCCCAATAAATTAAAGAGTCCCACTAAATGGAGGTCCCAGGGCATGGGGGTACCCCAATAACCCGTGGGGGTCCCAGGGTCCCCAGCTCACCTTTGGCAGCCCATCCATGTCCCCGGAGCCTGGCAGGGTGACAGTGGGGCATTAGTGACCCCCTGATCCACGTGTCCCCCCAAACTCTGCGTGTCCCTAATCCGTGTGTGTCCCCCAAACCGTGTCCTCCCAACCCGTGGGTGTGTCCCCATAGGATCACCTGTGTCCCCACAGGATCACCTGTGTCCCCCAGGCCCTTTGTGTCCCCTCGATCCATGTGAGTGTGTCCCCAAAATCCTGTGTGCATGTCCCCAAATCCCTGTGTGTCCTCAAATCTGTGTGTGTCCCCAAATCACTGTGCATGTCCCCAAATTCCTGTGTGCATGTCCCCAAATCTGTGTGTCCCCAAATCACTGTGTGTCCCCAAATCACTGTGTGTCCCCAAATCTGTGCATGTCCCCAAATCCCTGTGCATGTCCCCAAATCCCTGTGTGCATGTCCCCAAACCCCTCTGCATCCTCAAATCCCTGTGCATGTCCCCAAATCTCTGTCTCCCCAAATCACTGTGTGTGTCCCCAAATTCCTGTGCACGTCCCCAAATCCCTGTGCAAGTTCCCAAATCCCTGTGAGTGTCCCCAAATCTGTGTGTCCCCAAACCCTTGTGTGTGTGTCCCCAAATCTCTGTGTCCCCAAATCCCTGTGCAAGTTCCCAAATCCCCGTGTGTCCCCAAACCCCTGTGTGTGTCCCCAAATCACTGTGCAAGACCCCAAATCTCTGTGCATCTCCAAATCCCTGTGTGCATGTCCCCAAATCCCTGTGTGCATGTCCCCAAACCCTTGTGCATCCTCAAATCCCTGTGTCCCCAAACCCCTGTGTGTCCCCAAACCCCTGTGTGTCCCCAAACCCCTGTGTGTGTCCCCTCAATCCATTCCCCCTTCCCATCCACACGCCCCTCCCGCTGCACGAGCCCGTCCAGCTGCAGATGGAGCTCACACCCCACAGGATTTGGGGTTTTGGGGGTGCTGGGGGTGTCCCCAGGGTGGTGTCACCCACCTAAGGATCCGTTCATGTGGTGCGGCTCCATCGCGCTCATCCCGCCCATGGGCCCCTCGGGGCCGGGCCCCATCGGGAACTGCAAGGGAAAGGGGGGGTCAGGGATGTTGGGGAGACCCCCCCCTCACCCCAATCCCTGTCCCCAGTCCCTGTCCCCAGTCCCTGTCCCCAGTCCCTGTCCCCAGCCCCACCACTCACGTTGGGCCGGTTCCCCGCGGGTCCGATGGGGTTCATCATGGTGTACATGTTCTCACTGGAGTTGGTGGAGTCTGGGGGGGGACACCGCAGGTGGGGGGGTGAGTGTGGCCCTCCCAGACCCCACTCACACACCCCAGACCCCACCCACAACCTTAGATCCCACCCACACCCTAAAAATCCCATTTACACCGTAAAAATCCCACTCATACCCCCTAAATCCCACTCACACCCCAAAAATCCCATTCACACCCCCAAATCCCACTCACAGCCCCCCAAATCCCACTCACACCCCCAGATCCCACACACATGCTAAAAATCCCACTCACACCCTAAAAATCCCATTCACACCCCAAAAATCCCACTCACATGCCCTCAAATCCCACTCACACCCTAAAAATCCCACTCACACCTCCCAGATCCCACTCACACCCCCAGATCCCACTCATACCCCCCAGATCCCACACACATGCTAAAAATCCCACTCACACCCCCTAAATCCCACTCACACCCCCTAAATCCCACTCACACCCCCAAATCCCACTCGCACCCCCTAAATCCCTCTCACACCCCCAAATCCCACTCCCACCCCCAAACCCCACCCCACCCCATCCCTCACTCACCTCCGGGGCTGGGCAGGATGGGGGTGCCGGGGGGGCCGCCACCCCCAGGAGGGCCCTGGGAAGGGAAAAGGGACAAGGGTGGGGGGTGGGTTGAGGGCGGGGGGGGGTCACAGGGTCACTGCAGCCCCCCCACCCCCAGCAGGGCACCCCAATACTCACCACGTAATTCCCAGGGGATGAGGAGGAGTAGGCGATCTGGGAGGGGTGGGACAAAGTTGGGGGGGGGTCAGCATTTTGGGGGGGGGGACACGGGGGCAGCACCCCCATAGGACCCCCCCCCTCAACCCCAATCCCAAAACTTACAGAGTTGGCGTTGGGGTTGGGCCAGGGCCCGCGGCCACCAGGACCCCTGGAAAGGGAATGGGGACAGTGAGAGGGGGAGGTCCTGGGGGTCCCGAGGCTCCCCCCGTGCTGGGGGGGAGGTCCTGGGGGTGGGTGGGGGGCACGGGGGTCTCACATGTTCATGGTGGGCATCCCGGGGCCGGCCAGCGAGCTGGGCGGGGGGCGCATCCCGCTGCCGTAGCTCTGCGGGGACAGGGGGGGCTCAGCGGGGCTGGGAGACCCCCGGCACTGTCCCCACCCCATATCCCTGTCCCCACCCCCGGCACTGTCCCCACCCCATATCCCTGTCCCCACCCCCGGCACTGTCCCCACCCTGTACCCCTGTCCCCACCCCGGCACTGTCCCCACCCTGCACCCCTGTCCCCACCCCCGGCACTGTCCCCGCCCTGTCCCCCTGTCCCCACCCCTGCTGCCACTTCCCTGCCTGTCCCCAAAAGCCGTCCCCATCCCGATATCCCAGTCCCCACCCCTCTGTCCCCATCCCTACCCGTATCTCCTTGCCCCCAGCCCCATCCCTATTCCTCTATCCCTGTTATCCCCATCCCTGTCCCGACCCACACCCCTTATTCTTGTTTTCCTGGTCCCCATCCCCGAATTCCCATTCCCACTCCTTTACCCCCTGTACCCCATCCCTGAATCCTTGTATCCCCCACTCCTTTCCCCTGGTACCCACCCCGTCCCTAATCCCTAATCCCACATCCTTGTCCCCCTGTCCCTGTAACCACTTCCACCTCCTGTATCCCTGCCCCTGCCCCCCAGTACCCCATTACCCGTGTACCCCATTATCCCAGTATCCCCATATCCCATTATCCCTGTATGCCAGTACCCCAGTATCCCATTATCCCATTACCCCATTATCCCAGTATTCCAGTACCCCAGTACTCCTGTATCCCAGTATCCCATTATCCCAGTACCCCCGCAAAAAATCCCATTCCCAGTACCCCCCCAAAAATCCCATCCCAGTACCCCAGTATCCCATGATCCCAGTATCCCCGTATCTCAGTACCCCATTATCCCAGTATCCCATTATCCCAGTACCCCAGTACCCCATTATCCCAGTATCCCAGTATCCTAGTACCCCATGATCCCAGTATCCCAACACCCCATTATCCCATGATCCCAGTATCCCATGATCCCAGCAACCCATTATCCCAGTATCCCATGATCCCAGTACCCCATTATCCCAGTATCCCAGCACCCCATGATCCCAGTATCCCAGTATCCCATTATCCCATGATCCCAGCACCCCGTGATCCCACTATCCCAGTATCCCATTATCCCAGTACCCATTATCCCAGTACCCCATTATCCCAGTACCCCATTATCCCATGATCCCAGCACCCCATCATCCCAGTATCCCATTATCCCAGCACCCCATTATCCCAGTACCCCAGTATCCCATTATCCCATTATCCCAGTATCCCAGTATCCCAGTACCCCATTATCCCAGTATCCCAGCACCCCATTATCCCATGATCCCAGTATCCCATGATCCCACTATCCCACTACCCCACTATCCCAGTATCCCAGTATCCCAGCACCCCGTACCTGTGGCCCCATCCCGGCCATGCCCCGGGGGGGGTTCATGCGCTGCATCGGGCCCCCCATGCCAGGATGCCCTGCACAGATCAGGGGGGGGGGGGGGGAGCTGTGAGACCCCCACAGCCCCCCCTGAACGCCCCCGGGGTGCGGGGAGGGGGTGCAGGGACCCCCGACTCACCCTGCGAGCGCACAGCCGGGTCCATGGCGTTGGGCAGCAGCGGCTGGGAGCCGGGGACACCCACGGGGGGCTGCAGGCAGGGGGGCAACAGGAGGTCAGGGGGTTGAACCCCTTTTTTGGGGGGGGGGAGAGGGGGCTGAACCCCTTTTTTTTTTGGGGAGGGGGGCTCCCGGCAGCGACCGCCTCACCTGGTTGGGCATCCGGAGCGGGGGCCGGGGGCCGCCGGGGTAGCGGGGGGACATGAAGGGCTGCAAGAGAGGGAGCAGGGTTTGGGGGGCTCAGCCGGGGCTGGGGAGGGGTCCCTGTCACCCTGGGGGGGGGCCGTGGTGGGCGTGGGAGGGGGGGGCCGGGGCCGTGCTGGGGGGCTGGGTGGGTGGGGAGGGGGCTGTGCCCAGCCTTACCTGGCTGTGCGGGCCCAGCAGGGGCACCCCGGGGGTGGGGGGCAGAGGGGGGGCACCCGCAGGAGCCTTGGAGAGAAACACAAGAGGTTATGGGCGGGGGGGGGGGTTTGGGGGAGGCTGTGACCTCTGGGAAGGGCTGGGGGTGGTGGTCTGCGACCCCTGGGTGGGGCTCTGACCTCTGGGAGGGGCTCGGGGGTGGGGCTGTGACCTTGGGGGTCCCGGTGGGGACACAGAGAGAGGCTCTGCTATGGTGGGAGTGTAACCAACTCCCTCCCCACCCCAAAAAAACCCACGCTGAGCACACCCCAACACCGGGCTCGGGTGCCGGGGACGCGCCGGGGCTCGGTACCTGGAAGAAGGCGGGGGGCACGGGACCCCCGGACATGCCATCCCCGGGGGGCAGGTTCCCCATCACCGGGCTGGGCGCTGCCGCCGCGCTCTGCGGGGAAAGAGAGAGAGAGGGACAGCTCAGAGAGCGGGGCTGGGGGTGGGGGGTCCCCATCGCCCCCCAGGTCCCCATCGCCCCCCAGGTCCCCATCGCCCCCCACATTCCCCTCCCAGCCCGACTCGGGGGACCCCCGCGGGTGGGGGGCGCGGGCAGGGGGGCCCCGGCCCCGCTCGCCGCCCGGCCCCGTCCGAGGGGAGCTGTTAAGGGAAGGAATGCGCCGCTTTTCCGGCTCGGCCCCTGCGCCACAAATGGTTTCAATTTGGAGGACCGGCAGGAGAAAGGGGAGGCGGGGGGGGGACGGACCCCGCGCTGCCCCCTCCAGCCGGGGGGCCCCGCGCCCCCCAACCCAAGCCCCCCGCCAGCCCTGCGGGGATGGAGGGGCCGCTGCGCTCGGAGGGGGGCGGCAGCACCCACGGGAGGGGGACAGGGATGGTGACACCCCGCGGGTGACATCGGGTCACGGCTGGGACACGGGTGACACGCGGGGCTGGGGACAGTGGGAGCCCAGGGACAGCCAGACCCCACGGAGGTGGGATCCATGGGGGTCCTGGGGGGGTCCCAGCGCTGGCCCCAGGCCGTGTCCCCTCTTGGGGACGCCCCGGACACAGCGACAGTGACAGACCAGGGGGCCACCGCTGCCTGCCAGCTTGGGGGGGGGGGGGTGACAGTGCTGCCCCCTCACTCAGGGACCAAACGGGGGGGCTCCCCCCGTCCCCCCCATCGCTCGGCGATGCGAGGCAGAGTTGCCATGGCAACAGGTTGGGGAGCTGTGGCTCCTTCTGCGGGCTCAAGGTCAGCGGGGAGAGAATTGGAGATGGGGGGGACACGTGGGGGGCTGCTCCCCCAAGGGGGGACCCCAGACCCCGCTGTGGGGCAGCTGCTGCCAATCCCCCCCAATTGTTGTCCCCCTATTTTTTTGGGGGGGGGGGTCACCAGGATGCTCCTGGGGGGGGGAGGTCCCGATGTGCCTGGGGAGGGGGGCGCGGTGCAGCAGCACCGTGAGGGGCCCCAGCTCCACGCTGGGACCCCCAGTTCAGCCCAGCTGGGCACTGGGATGGGGCCCAAGGCTGCGTGGGGCACCCACAGCGGGTGCCGGGGGTGGGGGGCCCGTGGGGCTTCCCCCCCCACCTCTGCCCCCCGCCCCGCCCGCCCCGTCCCCACGGCGCTCCCCGGCTCTGCCAGGCAGCAGTGCCATGGCAACGTGGCCTGACCCGCGCCATGTCCCCGGCGTCACCGTCACCGCACCGGCAGCCTCATTAATTCCGGCATGGAAATCAGCTCCGCGCAGCGCCGGGGGCCGGGGGCGGCGAGGGAGAGGGGAGGGAGAGGGCGGGAGGGGGTCCTGCTGCAGCCCCCGCGGCCCCACGGGACCCCCACGGGACCCCACGGGGGGTGAGGGGGCAGCAGCTCCGCGTGGGCTCTGCAGGGTCCCGAATCCACGGGGATGGATTGTCCCGCACCCCCTGGCAGCCCAGGGTGTCCCCTCCCCGTGTCACCGTGTGTCCCCCAGCGCCCTGCGTCCCGGGGCTTCCTGCATCCCGTGGTGGCATCCTGCACGTCACAGCACCCCACATCCTGTGGGACTGTGGGGCCTCCTGCATCACCCCACGGCCCCCTGCATCACCCCACAGCCCCCCTGCATCACCTGGCACCCTGCATCACCCCACAGCCTCCTGCATCACCCCACAGCCCCCCTGCATCACCCCACAGCCCCCTGCATCACCCCACAGCCCCCCTGCATCACCCCACAGCCTCCTGCATCCCCTGGCACCCTGCATCACCCCACAGCCCCCCTGCATCACCCCACAGCCCCCTGCATCACCCCACAGCCTCCTGCATCACCCCACGGCCCCCTGCATCCCCTGGCACCCTGCATCACCCCACAGCCCCCTGCATCACCCCACAGCCTCCTGCATCACCCCACAGCCCCCTGCATCACCCCACAGCCTCCTGCATCACCCCACGGCCCCCTGCATCCCCTGGCACCCTGCATCACCCCACAGCCCCCTGCATCACCCCACAGCCTCCTGCATCACCCCACAGCCTCCTGCATCACCCCACAGCCTCCTGCATCACCCCACGGCCTCCTGCATCACCCCACGGCTCCCTGCATCACCCCACAGCCTCCTGCACCATCCCACGGCCCCCTGCACCATCCCACAGCCCCCTGCATCACCCCACAGCCCCCCTGCATCCCCTGTCACCCCGCATCCTGTGGCATCCCACATCCCACAGCACTGTGGATCCCACGGAATCCCAAATCCTCCGTGGGGCTGTGCACCCTGCGCCGTTCTGCACCCCACAGCACCCCGGGGGACACGGATGCTGCACTGCCCCACATCCCACAGCGCCGTGCCCCCTGCAGCAGCCCAGGGACCACTCCCCAGCCCAGGTGCCCCCCCCCGGCCCCAGCACCCACCCCGTGCCCCTCACTGTGCCTGCAGCCTGGCAGGAGCAGGGACAGGGACACCAGGAGCACCGGGAACACCGGGAACACCGGGGGCTGTTGACCCAGTGCCAACGATTCCAGATTCCAGCTCCCCAGAGCTGGCGCTGGGAAGGAGCAGAGCTGGTCTGGGGGGGGTCCCCTCAGTGTTGGGGGGTCATCCCACTGAGCCCCAATCCTGCAGTGACCCCCAGGACACCGGGTGGGGACAGAGGGACACCCCCAGTTGGACAGACAGAGCCTGCTCCTGTGCCCCTGGTGTGGGACTGGGGGTCATGGGGGGGTCCCTGTCCCTTGTCGGGGGGGAGGGGGGTGACAGTGGGGGATGGGCACGCCAGGGCACGCCGGGGTCTCCCCGGGGGAGGGGGGCACTGAGCCAGGCCCCCAGGGATTAACCCCCCCCTCGCCACCGCCGCCCCGTGAAATAGGTCACCCACAGATCCGGGGCTGGCAGCGCCTGGGGGGCGGGGGGAGAGGGCGGGGGGGGGGGCCCAGCGGGACACACGGACCCCCCCCCGCCCCCCGGCCCCCATCCCGAGGCACTCACGTAGTCATGGAAGGCTTTGGCCTCGCTGGAATGCTCGCAGGTCTCCCGGCGGTCCGGAGCGGCGCAGTACAGATCCCAAAAGACGCTGGGAAAACGGGGAAGGGAGAGAGGGGGGGGGAGCAGCGGGTGAGGACCCCCCCTCCCCAAATTTGCACCCTTGCCCCCCCCTTCACCGAGCCCCCAGGGGTGCGGCTGAGCACGGCCACACTCGTGTCACCGATGGGGAGGGGGGGGTGAGGCCGTGTGTCCCCCACCCTCGGCTCGGCGGGGGCCTCCCGGCTCCTCCTGTTTTCCCTGGAAACGGTCGCTACGGCCGGAGCCCAAATTCCTGGGACTTTACATCAGGGCTGCAGCAGCAGCATCCCGGGCCCCGGGATGGGATGGGGGTGGGGGGTGTCCCCCCCCCTGCCCGCGCCCCCCGCCCCTGGGTGTGGACCCCCACCCAAGGTTTGGGGGGTGCTGGCTGGGTGCCAGTTTAACCCCCCTGTGTGTGTTCCCCCCCCCCCAAAAAAATCACCAATTGATCATTCACTGCCCCCCCGAGCCCCCCCTAAGTGATGTCCCCCCACATCCCCATCACCCCCCCCACCTCGGGGGGCTCTGCTGGGGTCCCTCCCCCCCACCCAGTGCGGGGGTCCAGCCCCCCCCCCCCCCAGCTCCACGCTCGGTGCCAAATTGGATCCATCTGGAGGAGCCCGGGCCGGGGGGGGCCGGGATGGGAGGGGAAAAGGAGGAGGGGGTCCCCAAATCGCTGCTGGGGAAAGCAGAGGGGGCAGGTTTGTGGGGTACGAGGTGATGTGGGGGCAGAACGGGGAGGGGGGGAAGCCCCCAGACCCCCTCCCAACCCCTCTGCCGTGAGAATGGGGGGGTTCCCCCCCTTTCCGACCCCCCCCAGACCCCAACTCACCACCACCAGGAGTGCAGGAAGCCGGGGGGCTCCCCCAGCGTGATGTTCTTCTCCCATCGGATCTGCGGGGAGGGACACGGGGATGGGGAGGGGGGGGGATCAGCAGCCCCTCCACGGGGGATGGGGCTCCGGGACCCCCGTGGGTGGGCTGGGGGGGTCCGGGGGTGCTGCCCTCCCCTCCCCTTACCTCCGACAGGAAGGTCTGGGCGGATTTCTGGGCCCCCACGTGCAGCAGGTACTCGTAGACGTAGAGCGCCAGCCTAGAGGGGACGGGATGGGGACAGCGACAGCGTCAGGGACCTGCCACCCCTCCCCCCCCCACGGTGACACCCCCACCCAACGGAGCCCGAGGGACGCGGGGAGCACTCAGGACGGAGCCCCCAACTCATCAGAATTAATGAAGGAGGTTCGATGTCACCTCCCCTGAGAGGGACCCCACCGGTGACACCGAGTGACTCCCACCGGTGACACCGAGTGACTCCCACCGGTGACACCGCGCGCCCTGCACGGCAGCCGCTTCGCAGGGCTGGGGTGGCTCCGGGACAGGCGACACATCCCACACAGGATGTGGCCCAGGGGCCAGTGCCACCACGGGTGTCCCCTGGCAGGCGACACTCCCGGAACGCCGGGGGCCAGCCCCGGGTGCTCCAGCCCCTCCCGGCAGCAGGAACGGGACCCGCGGGGCCCCCACCGAGGGTCCCGCTCCGGGGGGAGCGCGCTGGGTGCAGCCCCCCGGCCCCAGCCGCTGCCCCGGGGACCGCGGTGGCCTCGGGCACCGGGACACGGCAGGACAGGGACAGCCGGGAATGGCCGCGCTGGGGACCGGCGGTGGCGGGCACCGGGGAGCATCGGCAGCCCCGGTGCCATTCCGGTCGCCGCTGCCCCCAGGGGATGGCACGGCCCGGGAGGGCTCCCGGTGCCTTCCGGGACGCTGCGAACCGGGCACATCCCCGGCTCCCGGTAGCCCCGGGGCCATGGCGGGTCACGGTGCCCCGGGGGGTGGCAATGCCCGCGGGGATCACCCCGGCTCCCGGTGCCCCGGAGGAACGGCAGAGACCGGGGGGGCACAGCGCGGTTCACGGCACTCACGGTGCGCTCGCGGTTCCCGGTACCCCGGCACGGACCGGGGGGATCATCCCGGGTCCCGGTGCCCCGGGGGATGGCACGGGTGGGGAAGGGGCATCCCGGCTGCCGGTGCCCCCGGGGTTGCCGCAGACCGGGAGGATCATCCAGGGTCCCGGTGCTCCCGCAGCTCCCGGTGCCCCAAGATGTGGCAATACCCGGGGGACACATCCCGGCTCCCGTTAGCCCCGGCGTGATCGCGGCTCCCGGTACCCCGGGGGAAACCACGGACCCCGGCACATCGCAGCTCCCGGTGCCCCGGGGGATGTCACGGACCGAGGGGGATCACGCCGGGTCCCGGTGCCCCGGGAAGTCGCGGACCGGGGGAATCATCCCGGTTCCCGGTACCCCGGGGGAACGGCACAGATCGGGGGGGGAATCATCCGGCTCCCGGTGCCCCCGCAGCTCCCGGTGCCCCGGGGGATAACACGAACCAGGGGGGGATCATCCCGACTCCCGGCGGCCCGGAGGATGCCACGGATCAGGGGGATCACCCCGACTCCCGGTGCCCCGGGGGATGCCGCAAACCGGGGGGGGCTCATCCCGGCTCCCGGTGCCCGGCTGACCCCCGCCAGCTCCCGCTGCCCCGCGGCTGCCGGTGCTCCTCGGCGGGGCGGGGCCGGGGGGTCCGCCCGCCCCCCGATCTCCCCCCCGCTTTTCCCGATCTTCCCCCCCACCCCATCCCCTTCCTTTCCCGCTCCGTCCCCGCTCCCCCGGCAAAAAACTTCCGCGCCCCGGCCGTTCCCCCGCCGCCGCCCGGCGCCCGCCACTCACTTCTCGCGGGCCTGGCCGTCCGAGGGCACGCCGGAGCCCTTGCCCTTGGCGTACATGGCGCGGCGGCGGCTGTCAGCGGCCCCGGGCCCGGCCCCGCGCGGCCCCCGCCGCCCCCGCCGCCCCCGCCGCCATCCCGGCCCGGCCCGGCCCGGCCCCGCCGGCTGCGGCCGCGCGCCTGAGGGGGAGCTTGAAACCGCCGCGCCCCCCCCCCCCGCGCGGCTGTTCCGGCAGCGCCGCCACCACCCCCCCCGCGCCGCGCGCCGCCCTTAAAGCGGCGATGGCGGCTGGGGAGGGGCGGGGGGGGAGGTGGGGACCGCGCTGAGGAGAGAGAGCGGGGAGGGGGACACGGACACGGACACGGGGGACACGGACACGGGGGACGCGGACACGGACACGGACACGGGGGACACGGACACGGGGGACGCGGACACGGACACGGACACGGGGGACACGGGGGACGCGGACACGGACACGGACACGGGGGACACGGGGGACACGGACACGGACACGGACACGGGGGACACGGACACGGGGGACACGGACACGGACACGGACACGGACACGGGGGACCCGAGGAGTGGGCGAGGAGGGTCACGGACACGGGGGACGCGGACACGGACACAGACACGGACACAGACACGGACAAGGGGGACCCGAGGAGTGGGCGAGGAAGGTCACGGACACGGGGGACGCGGACACGGACACGGACACGGACACGGACACGGACACGGGGGACACGGACACGGGGGACACGGACACGGACACGGACACGGGGGACGCGGACACGGACACGGACACGGGGGACGCGGACACAGACACGGACACGGACACGGACACGGGGGACGCGGACACGGACACGGACACAGACACGGACACGGGGGACGCGGACACGGACACGGGGGACCCGAGGAGTGGGCGAGGAGGGTCACGGGCACCAGGGGGACGCGGGTGTGATGGGGTGGACGCCGAGCCGAGGGATGGGCGCGGGGACACGCGGGGACACGGAGGAGAGGAGTGGGCACGGACACGGGGGGGACACGCGCGGAGGGGGTGGGCACGGAGGGGCGAGGACACGAGGGGGGGGTGGCATCCAGGGACGGGGGCACACGGGGGATCGCGGACACGAGGGGGTGAGTTAAAGGGGCGGTGACACGAGGGGACACGGGCACGGCGGTCACGGAGGGACACGAGGGGGTGGACACGGACGCGGGGAGTGCAGGGGGCGGACACGTGGCGAGGTGGACGCGGACGCGAGGGAACGGGCACGGAGGGGCGCGGACACGAAGGGGTGGACACGGGAGGGGGGGCACGGGGGGACACGGGGGACACGGAGGGACACGGATGTGACAGGGTGGACTTAAAGGGGCAGCGACACGAGGGGACGGGGACAGGATGGAGGGACACGGAGGGGCGCGGGGGGCTGAGCACGGACACGGGGCACAGAGGGACAGCGGAGTGACAGCCGGACTTGGCCACAACCGGGCGGCCACACGCGAGGGGTCGGGCGGACACGGACACGGGCACCAGGGGGACACACGGACACGGCGGGGGGACAGACGGACAGGAGCGTGAGCAGGGACTCGGACACCAGGGGGCGGACACGGACACGGTGTGACCCTGGGGGACACGGTGTGACCCTGGGGGACACGGAGGGACACAGGGGGACACGGAGGGACACGGGGGCTTGGACATGGGGAGTGGACACGAACTTGATGCACGCGGGACACTGAGGCTGCAGACACGGGGAGGGGACACCGGGATGGGGACACACACACACCCTGCCAGGGGACACAGACACAGAATCCTCCGGCTCCCCCCGGTCCCGGGCTCCCCTCACACTCGGGGCGGGGGTCCCTGTGCTGCCGGGGGGGGTCAGTGAGCACACGCGTGTGGCTGTCCCTGTGTGCCCACCCCTCGGGTCACCGGGGTCACCCTCAGCCGGTGCCAGGGGGATGCTCAGCACCCCAAGAAAAAACCGGAGGGGCTCTGACAGGGGTCAGGGGGCGCTGATTTGGGGGTGCTGCCCCCCTCCCCGGGGTGGCTACGCCCTGACGGGGTGACACGGGACAGCCGGACCCGCCTGTTCCTCTTCCCCACGCCAGGCAGCAGCGGCCGGAGCGCAGGCGAGTCAGGCTGGGAGGGGGAAGGGGGGGGCAGGAAATGCCCCGCAGGAAAGTTCCCCCCCAGGAACAGCGGCAGCGGGGTGGGGACCCGACTGGGCTGCACTGGTTTGCACTGGGAGGGGGATCCGGTGCCAACGGGGGTCCTGATTGCTGTTTGCCACCAGGCTCCCGGTGCCCTGGAGGGACCATGGGGCTCCTCCCTGCCGCCCCGCTGCTGCTGCTGCTGCTGCTGCTGTGCCCTGACACCCCCGCCACCCCCGTGCCCACCGTGTCCCCCTGCTCGGTCCTGGTGCCGGACTCTTCCGAGGAGCTGGACCTGAGCAACCGGAGCCGCGGATGCGCCGAGCTGGACTGGAGCCCGTTCCAGGGGCACCGCCGGCTGCTGCTGAGCCACAACGGCATCGCGGCCCTGAGCCCCTGGGCCCGCCTGGGGCCCGGCCTGGAGGAGCTGGACCTGGCGGAGAACCGGCTGCGGGAGCTGCCCGAGGGGTTCTTCACCAACGCCACGGCCCTGCGGAGCCTGCGGCTGGAGGGGAACCCCCTCCCCGCCGTGCCCCCCGCCGCCTTCCAGCCCTCGCTGCGCTCCCTGTCCGTGTCGTGCCGCTGCGATGTGCTGGGCACCGTGCTGGCCCCCTGCGCCCGCCCGGGATTGCGGTGCCGGTGCTTCACGGCCCAGCGGCATCCCTTCAACGTCACCGAGTTCCACGGGCGGCAGTGCGGGCCCGGCCGGCGGGTGGTGGCCGCGGTGGCCGGGGCGGGTGGCGGCGGTGGCCGCGCTGGTGGCGGCCGCGGGCGCCGCCGGGGTTTGGTACCGGCGGGGGAGAGCGGGAGCGGCGGAGGGAAGGGGGAAGCAGGAGCCCGCCGGGAACCCGCGGCAGCCCCGTTACATCAGCCGGGACGCCGGGATGGGCACCGCCGAGGTCACCGGAGCCGCCGATGGCCCCGACTACGAGAACGTGTTCGTGAGCCGCGGCGCGGCCCCGGCGGCTGCCGTGCGGGGATGGGCACCGGCCTGGCAGGAGCGGCGCTGCAGGTGAGGCTGCGGCGCGGGGAATGGACATTCCGGGGGTGTTCCACCCCCTCCCTGCTGTGCTGTGCTCTCCTCCCATCCTGCCTCATCCTGTGCTGAGCCTGACATCCCATCCCCAAATCCCATCCCATCCCCAAATCCCATCCCATCCCCAAATCCCATCCCATCCCCGAATCCCATCCCCAAATCCCATCCCACCCATAAATCCCACCCCACCCCATCCCATCCCCAAATCCCATCCCATCCCATCCTATGCCTAACCTATTCATCTTTTCCATCCTTTCCATCCTTTCCATCCTTTCCATCCCATCCCAACCCAACCCATCCCCAAATCCCATCCCCAAATCCCATCCCATCCCATCCCATCCCCAAATCCCATCCCATCCCATCCTGTGCCTAACCTATTCATCTTTTCCATCTTTTCCATCCTTTCCATCTTTTCCATCCTTTCCATCCTTTCCATCCTTTCCATCCTTTCCATCCCATCCCAACCCATCCCCAAATCCCATCCCCAAATCCCATCCCATCCTGTGCCTAACCTACTCATCCTTTCCATCCTTTCCATCCCATCCCATCCCATCCCATCCCATCCCATCCCATCCCATCCCATCCCCAAATCCCATCCCATCCCATCCCATCCCCAAATCCCATCCCATCCTGTGCCTAACCTATTCATCTTTTCCACCTTTTCCATCCTTCCCATCCCATCCCGCCCATCCCATCCCCTCCCTCACCGAGTCCCTCCTCTCCCCCAGCCCGCAGGTCCTGCTGGATCAGGATTATTTCCTGGAGAGCTCGGCCGACCCCAGGGACCAGCCCATCTACGCCAACACTCTGGGCCCCACCGAGGACGTCTACACCATCCCTGACCAGTGAGAGGCCGGGGGGACACCGGGAGGGCTGGGGGGACCCTCTCTGCCCCCCACTGAGGTCTCCTTTCCCTGGCTGTCCCCCCGCCCGGAGGGGACAGGGACAGGGACATTCCCCACATCCTGTGGGCTGGCCTTCTGCAGGGGGATTTTTTTTTTTTAATTTTTTGGTTTTTTGGCAGCCCCAGTCCCCTCCTCGGCCCCGTTTCTCACGCCGAGGTGAGGGCTGGGCTGACATTTCCTCCCCGGGGGGCTGAGCCCGGCGCCGCATCCGCCGGCACCGCAGCCTCGGGGCCGGGGCGGGCACGGGGGGGTCCCTGGGGCCGGGCAGGAGGAGCCGGGGCCGGGGCTGACCACGGCCTCGGCTTCCTCTTCCCCTTTTGGGGCCCAGGGAGAGCCCGGGGCTGGGTGTGTGCTCGCCTCGGGGACGTACTGGCGGTTGGGGACATCCGGTGCCACCTGCGCCCCCTTTTTCCTGCCGAATTCGCCACCTCGGGGAGCGAAGTTCCCTTTTTTTGTCACCCTCCTGGTGACAGCCCCGAGCTGTTGGACCCCCGTGGCTTGTCTGGGTGTCTCCCCCAGCCCCCTGGGAGGCTCTGCTGTGCCCCATTAAATGGTTTAATTATCTCTAATTACACGCGAAGCTCGTGGTCTGTGGGGAGCCCCCGGAGGGATTTGGGGTTTTCCCTTGGGGATTAATCCCTGGAGCTCCCACCGCCTGTGACCCCAAAGCGGGGGGTCCCAAGGGATGAGGATCCTCAAGGATGTGTCCCCAAAGCCTTTGTCCCCAGGGCAGGGGTCCCAAGGGACCAGGACACTCAAAGGACACGTCCCCAGAGCTCGTGTCCCCAAAGTGAGGGTCCCAAGGGACCAAGAGCCAGGTCCCTCGAGTCCCTGTCCCCAGAGAGGCCATCTCCACTGCTGGCATCTCAAAAACCCCCACCCCAGGGCAGGGATCCCATATCCCACCTCCCCCAAGCCCAGGTCCCCACCAGGAGCTGCCAAGGGCCTGGGCAGCCCAGGACACCCCCAGCCCACACGGGCAGGGGGGACAGAGAGGAGCTGTGACCAGCAGAGCCACCCCATGGAGCCATGGGGGGGGTCCCTTGGTGCCACCACGGGCTCCCCCCAATCCTTTTGGTGCCCCTGGGGTTCCCAGGGCTGGAGGCACCTGGAAATGGGGCAGCGGTCACTTCCCAGCTGGACGTCCGCCCCGCAGGGGTCAGGGCCGTGCCCAGCACCCTTCCCAGGGACACAAACAACTCAAAGGTCTCTGGGAGCAGTGCCCAGGCGTTACTCACACGCTGGCACTGGGAGGTTGGGAGGATTTACCAGCAAATCCAAGTGGAATCGGATCCCAGGGGAGCTGAGGGTCTGCAGAGACCCCCCCCAGGTGTGCAGGAGGAGCAGCCAGAATCCCTGCTACAATCACTTTATTCATTATTGCATTTGTTATTACATCCTTCTGGTTTTGTGGGAAGATATAAAATAGAAAGACACAAAACCCCCTCCCTCTTTCCCCCCACCAAAAAAAAAAAAAAATTGATGTTTTCCTATAAAATACAAAATAAGTTAGAAATAAATAACTGGGTTGCATAAATAAGTCTCTGAGCAGAGAAGAGGGTTTGGAGTGGGACGTGGACACCTGGGCACGGAGCCACCCTGACCCATCAGGGGCCTCTTAGGTGGGAAGGATCCACCTGCTCAAAGAAAAAATCTGGATTTAAACAAGAGAAGAGGCAGGGGAATAAGTTATTGTGGGAAAGAATTCCCAACTGGGGATGCTGGGGCTGAGCTGGAGACCCCAGGGCTGAACTGGGCAGCGGAGACGGGTCTGGAGTCACAAGAGGTGGATTTTGGGATGTGATGGTGGAGACCCCTTGGCTGAGCTCAGTGGTGGATCCAGGGCTGGCACGGATGGTGCCACAGGGTGAGGATTTTGGGATGCTGATGGTGGAGAGACCTCTTGGCTGAGCTCAGTGGTGGATCCAGGGCTGGCATGGATGGTGCCACAGGGTGAGGATTTTGGGATGTGATGCTGGAGACCTCACTGCTGAGCTCAGTGGTGGATCCAGGGCTGGTCTGGAGTCTCTTGGTGCCACAGGATGTGGATTTTGGGATGTGATGCTGGAGACCTCACAGCTGAGCTCAGTGGTGGACCCAGGGCTGGTCTGGAGTCCCTTGGTGCCACAGGACGTGGATTTTGGGGTGCTGATGCTGGAGACCTCATGGCAGAGCTCAGTGGTGGACCCAGGGCTGGCAGGGATGGTGCCACAGGACGCGGATTTTGGAAGGCTGGAGCTGCCAAAACCCTGAGCTCTGCCCTCACCTGGGCGGTGCCACAGCCCGGCCGGAGCCGTCCCCGCCGCCCTCAGGCGCAGTGGCAGCGGGTGACCAGCATGTCCTCGAAGAGGCTGGACACCAGCCTGCCCTCGCTGTCCAGGTGCATCAGCACCATGGGGTCGTAGCCGGCGGGCACGCAGCAGGGCGGGGGCGCGGCCCGGGACAGCGAGTGCACCCGGGATTTGATCTGGGCGTGCATGCTGGCCGGTTTGTAGTTGTGCGGGCAGGAGCCCTCGCAGAACCGCATGTGGTAGCTGCTGGGGGCGATCACCCAGTCCGACCAGCCGATGTCGTGGAAGGAGACCCGCAGCGACTTCAGGCAGCACCTCCCGTCGCTCCTGCCGCACTCCTCCTCCAGCCCCCGGGCTCTCCGGGCTGCCCGAGCCGCTTTCTCCTGCGTTTCCACCTCCAGCCCCCGGGCTCTCCTGGCTGCCCGAGCCGCTTTCTCCTGCGTTTCCACCTCCAGCACCAGCGTTTCCCCGCGGGATGCGGCCAGAGCGGCCGAGACGTCGGCGGTGAAATCCAACTCCAGGCTGAGCGTGGCCTCGGGCCCGGCCAGCCAGGGCTGGACGGCTCCTGTCACATCCAAGCCGCGGGAATCCGGGTCCAGCTCTTGGCTGAGCAGGAGCTGGGGGGTCCCCCGAGCCCCCCGCAGGGTGTGGATGGTGACCCGCGGTGGCACCGAAGCTCCGGGCAGGGACGGAGAGCCCCTGAAGAGTTTCAGCTCCGCCCGCACCACGCGGAGCTGCCGGTGGAAATCCGCGGTGCGGGACAGCAGGAGGTGGTAGCGGTGGGGACCGCGGGGCTCCTCGCGGTGTCCCTGCGGGTCCCGGTGTCCCTCGGGGATGTCCAGCCAGCGCGACACTGCGGGGACAAAGAGGGGACAGCTGATGTAAGAGGGCGGCAATGCCCCGCCAGCCCGAGGTTTGGGATCAGCTCCTGCCGGGCGATTCCAGGGAATCAGCCGCGTCCTGAGGGCGGCTGGAAATTCTTGTGGCCACCACCCCCAGGGACCGCCCCAGGCTGGAGGGTCTCAGCTTCCCTGCTGCTGGAAAAGGCGTTCCAGGACCCCCACCCACACCCTGGCTGCCCCATTTCCCAGCCCAAGCAGCAAGATTATTTATTTTTTATCATTATTTAAATGATACTTAAATTTATTATCATTATTTAAATGATTTAATTTAAATATTAATATTAATTAATTAACTAGTTAATTAATTAAATTATTTAAACCCACCCCCAGAGGCAGATAAACCCCAAATCTGGAGCTCGGGGATCGAGGGATGGCACCTCCTCTCCTCCCTCTGCTCACCCCCAAACCCCTCCAGCCCCACTCCGAGCCCCCCGAGCTTTCACCCCAACCCCCCTGATTATTATTATTATTATTATTATTATTATTATTATTATTATTATTATTATTTTGGTGGTTTTAAGCAAAAAGGGCTCCAGCGGCGGCTCCTCCCCACTCCCAGGGCACGGGAAGGAGCCGGGTGAGGATGAGCGCGGCCACCGCGCTGCATGCCCGGTCATGTCCCCAGGCAGCGCGGTGACACGCGGGGACAAACGCGCGGGGGGGAAATGAGGCTCGGGGGGGGGGGGGGGTGACACGGAGCCGCGGCCACTCACAGGTGGGGGTCAGGCGGTGCAGCCGCCGCGTCCCGAACGCTGCTTCCTCCTCCTCCTCCTCCTCTTCCTCCCGCTCCCGGCTCCGGTTCCGCGCCAGCTCCGCCACTTTCTGCCGGTAGAGCCGCTGCGCTCGCTGGATGCTCTCCTGGTCCAGCTGGCGCCGCACGACGGGGGGAGCCGGCATCCCCAGGCGCTCCAGGATCTCCTTTTTGACGGCTTCCAGCTGGAACCTGTCCTGCCGCCACGCCTGGGGCCGGGGACGCGCGGCCGGGAGGAGCAGCAGGAGCTGCAGGCAGGTGAGCGCGGCCCCGGCGCCGGGCATCGCTCCCCGCAGCATCCCCGCAGGCACCCGGCGGCTTCGGGGCAGGATTTAGTCCCGGTTTCTCCTGCAAAAGGCTGGGCGCGCTGCTGCCGGCGGTGCTGCAGCCAGGGGAATGAATGAAGAGGAGCGGAGCGGAGTTTTTATAGGAGAGAACTTTGCCCGCCCTCCCCGGAGAGTGACGCCCGGGAGAGAGCTCCCGGCAGGAGAGAGCTCCCGGCAGGAATCCCTCTCCTCTCCTCTCCTCTCCTCTCCTCTCCTCTCCTCTCCTCTCCTCTCCTCTCCTCTCCTCTCCTCTCCTCTCCTCTCCTCTCCTCTCCTCTCCTCTCCTCTCCTCTCCTCTCCTCTCCTCTCCTCTCCTCTCCTCTCCTCCCCGGGGTTTCCACCAGGAGCTCCGCCGGAGCCGGGTGATGCACAAGCTGCTTTGCAGCTGCAGGAATTTAAAAAATAAAATAAAAATATGGAATATTACTTTTCAGACACAAAGATTTTCCCTTCCACCTCCCGTTTTCCCTGCTCGGGGGGATCCCCGCTGACCCCCAGCGCCCGGTGCTGATGCAGAGGGGGCGATGTGCCAGGCGGGCGCGCTGCGGGCACGGAGCTCCCATCCTGGCACCCTCAGCCGCCCAAGGGGCCGATCCTCCCCTTCCCAAAATCCCGGCGGGGAAGAGAATGAGGCGGGGAGATGCCGGGAGCGCGGCCGGAGCAGGGGAAGGATCCGCACCGGACCCCGTCCCACCGGGCAGGTGCCCCCCAGGGACGGGGCTCACCCCCAGCCCGGATCCTCCTTCTGAGGCAACCGCGGCCGCGGTTACGTCATCCCAAAAAACGGAGGCAGCCGGGAGGGAGCCGGGCTGGCTCCCGGTGGCACGGATCCAGCGGGGTCACGCGTGCCGGGCAGCACCGTGCCAGGCCGGAGCGGGGCTGGGCCAGGAGGGAACCCGGAGGGGGAAGGAGCCCCGGGGGTCGGCACAGCACCGCCCCTCTCCCAAGCATCCTCAGGGATGCTTGGAGCAAAAAAAACCCCCAAAAAACAAAAAAAAAACAACGTGAGCAGGGGGATGAGAAGCTCTGGGTCGCATGAGGAAATGGGTAGGTCCCCCCCCGCCCACCCCGGGGCAGGCGAGGCCGTTCCCAAATGTCCCGAAGTTGATCCGAGCGCTCGATCTTCCGCCAGGGATGAACGTGCTGTAAATCCCGTGATTTACGGCTCTTCATCCCCCGCTCCTCCTCCTCCTCCTCCTCCTCCTCCTCCTTCTCGGGACTCGGCTCCAGCCTTGCTTACCCCGCGTTTTCTCACCCGGTTTCTCAAGGGGTTACCTGAGGCGAAGCAGAGCCCCAGAGTTTCACCCTAAAACACGGGAAAGGAGAAGTTTGGCAGGATGGACACCAGGGTCATGTGAGGGGGGGGTTGTCCCGGCCCTGGCTCCGCTGCCCTGCTCGGGGTCCGTCCTGGCAGCAGGACGGGTGAGGAGGAGCAGGAGACACCCCCGACCCCCTCCCCATCTCCCTGCTGTTCCCTTCCCGGAGCACCCACCGGGGAAGGGAATCCCGCGAAACCTCAGGTCCATCTCCGGGGTTTCACCCCGTGTGGGTTTGGGCACCACGAGTGGGATGGACTCCAGGGATGGACAGCACAGGGAATTCCCAGAGCCCCGAGCCAGCTGGGATCCCTCTCGCAGGGATTTGATCAGCCGGGGTGACTGCAGCCCCCCCAAATCCAGGGGAAGAAGGGAGGGGGAGCATCACCCCACTGAGGCACTCCTCCCCTCCTGCCCCCCTGAGTTCCTGTGCTGGCTCAGTTTCTGGGGAGCTTTTGGGGGGAATACCTCACGGATAGAGTAAAAGATTCAAAAGAGGCCCTTACCTCTGGTAATATTCCAAGATTTTATTCTGAAGGGATACCAGAGCCAAAGAGACCCAGCAAGGAAGAACACGGGTTTTTGTCTGGTCTCTGTCCCAGGACAGATAGCTGGCACTGAGCCAACAGGTCAGAGATAAGAGGGGAACAGGGTCAAACTGACAGGCACAGACATCAGGGGGTCTCTGGGGGAGAAACCATTCCCCCCCAGAGGAATACAACAAACCACCACGCCATTCCCTCCCCTCCAGACACCTCCGTGTCCACACCAGCCACCAGCCCCCTCCACCATCCCCAGGCGGCCAAATGTGCTGACCCAGAGCCAAAGTGCAGCCTCTGGGTGCAGGAAGAGGCCCCGACCTCTCCGGTGCCATTGAGCAAGACCCCGAAATCCCAAAGTTCTGCTTCTGCCAGGGATTTGCTGCCCGTGGGTGTCTGAGCCCTGTGTCGCACTCCAAGAGCATCAAAGCCTGCTGGAGCCGGATGTTTTCCCCCCAAAAAGGCGCCAGCAGTGGAAGCTGGAGATTTACAGCCCGGGAAGGGCCATAAAAGAGGGATTTTGGGAGCGCTGGTTTGATGCTGAGCGAGCGGTGATGAAATGTCCCAGGGTGTCCTCAGCAGCCTGCGAGAGGGGATTGTGCAACTCCTGCATCCCACGTTTCCTCGGCTCTTCCTGGTGGTGGAAGGTCAGGTTAATCCAGAGCCTTCTCCCAGCAGGAGGAGGGGTCCTCTCCGTGTTGGGTCCTTCGTCTCAGCTCTCCTGGCACGGAGGAAAAGCTGCTTTTCAAAGCTGCTGCTCAATAACCATGGCATCGATCCTGCCCAGGCTGAATTCCTGAATATCCTCACCCTGCGTATCCTGAGCTGGAAGGGACCCACGAGGGTGAGGAAGCCCAACTCCAGGATGTTCTCGGGGGTTCTATTTAATGCCTCCCTGGCTTCTAATGGGCTCCCTGGACAGGGATCTCCAGGTGGGGTCTGTGCTCTGCTGAGGATGATTTTTGGTTTAGAGGCATTGAATAGAACCCCCTGAGAACATCAGGGAGTTGGGTCTCCTCATCCTCGTGGGTCCCTTCCAGCTCAGGATACTCAGGGTGAGGATATTCAGGGATTCAGCCTGGGCAGGATCGATGCCATGGTTATTGAGGATGAGGAAGCCCAACCCCATGATGTTCTCCAGGGGTTCTATTCAATGCCTCTAAACCAAAAATCATCCTCAGGGGAGCACAGACCCCACCTGGAGATCCCTGTCCGGGGAGCCCACCCAGCAGAGACGCTCCTTGGGAAGCCGAGGGCATCCTGGTGCCAAAAGCCTCCCCGAGAGGAAGGTGCTTCTGGGGTGAGCCAGGGCTTCCCAAGGCAGATTTCCATTTTTGGTGGTGGGACCAGAGGCATTTCCTGCACTTCCCGGGCCGAGGGGGGCTGGGAATCCGAGTTAATCACTGACCCCAGGCAGGAATGTCTTTGTCCAAGTGGAGCAGAAGTCTCATTTTTGGGAGATGCCGTAAACTCTGGAGCAAAGGGAGAAAAAAAAATGTGATTCCTGCTGCGACGGGGGCCAAAGCTGCCTTTTTTTTTTTTTTTTTTTGTCTTTGATTTAGAAACATCCAAAGGTCAGCGCGGCATCCGCTCTGCCGATTCACGGTGACGGCGCCTGGGAGAACACGCTGGGGGTTTTTTCCCCTGGATGCTCCTTCCCAAACATCCCAGGCTGGCAGCGGAGGGAGAGCCCCCCTCTCCCACCCCTCTGTGCCCCTTTGCAGGCCTGAAATGAGATGGGACAGCAGCAGCGAAGCTCGAGGCTCCAAGGGAGCCAGGTCAGGGTGGGCTCCCCGGACAGGGATCTCCAGGTGGGGTCTGTGCTCGGCTGAGGATGATTTTCGGTTTAGAGGCATTGAATAGAACCCCTGGAGAACATCATGGGGTTGGGCTTCCTCATCCTCAATAACCATGGCATCGATCCTGAATATCCTGAATTCCTGAATATCCTCACCCTGCATACCCTGAGCTGGAAGGGACCCATGAGGATGAAGAGACCCAACTCCAGGATGTTCTCAAGGGGTACCTGAGATGCCTCCCTGGCTCCTAATGGGCTCCCTGGACAGGGATCTCCAGGTGGGGTCAGTGCTCTGCTGAGGATGATATTTGGTTTAGAACCCCCTGAGAACATCATGGAGCTGGGCTTCCTCATTCTCGTGGGTCCCTTCCAGCTCAGGATACTCAGGGTGAGGATATTCAGGAATTCAGGATATTCAGGATTGATGCCATGGTTATTGAGGATGAGGAAGCCCAACCCCATGATGTTCTCCAGGGGTTCTATTCAATGCCTCTAAACTGAAAATCATCCTCAGCAGAGCACTGACCCCACCTGGAGATCCCTGTCCAGGGAGCCCATTAGGAGCCAGGGAGGCATTAAATAGAACCCCCTGAGAACATCACGGAGTTGGGCTCCCTCATCCTCGTGGGTCCCTTCCAGCCCAGGATACTCAGGGTGAGGATATTCAGGAATTCAGCCTGGGCAGGATTGATGCCATGGTTATTGAGCAGCAGCTTTAAAAAGCAGCTTTTCCATGGTGGGAGCACCTTCCTGTCCAATCTCCAATCTTCCAAAGCTCCAAACCAGCCCTTCCCCTCCGTTTTTGGTGTGGATCCAGGAGGAAACCCCAGGCCAAGTCCTTTGAGAGCACGGTGATCCCTTGGGATGGTGGTGCTGAGCCCAGCAGTGAAGCTCGAGGCTCCCAGGGAGCCAGATCAGCTCTAAATCCTTCCTCCAAGAAGCTTTCCAACGTGAGCAGGGGGAAAAAAATGGATGGAAGGAACCAAATCCAACCAAATCCACCACCTGGATTTGGTGCAGGAACCAAATCCAACCTGGGCACGTCCCAGAGCAGCCTCTCTTTTACCCAGGAAACCCTCAGGACACAACAGAAGGGAAGGATAAAACCCAGAAGGTTCCTCAGAACTGGAGGATTTTAAGTGTGGGTGCTTTAAATGATGGGAAAAAGCAGACGAAGGAAACCAAACCCAACCTGGGCACACCCCAGGAGAGCATCCCTTTTATCAAGAAAGATGAAAGACACCCCCAAACCCCCTTTAAAAACTTAGGATTTTGAGAGCCTGGATGATTTTTGAAGCACGGAGCGCGACGCTGGATGAGGAACGAGGGAGAATTTCGGGGGGGAATTTGGGGAAGTCGCTGCCAGCCCGACCTCCGGGAGAAATCAACTCATTTATCGGTGAACCCGGACACGGAGCAGGCTCCGCGTGCCCATCAGGAGGGAATTAGTCACCGGAGCGTGACTCGGGAAAGGGTTGTGTACACAGGGCACGGAGCATCCCCGGCAGCGGGAAGCAGCTGGAGAGAGGCAGCGCGGAGAGATTTTTTTTTTTTTTTTTTTTTTCCCCCAGGCTGTGGAGCCGTGGTGCCGGCTGGGAAGCGGCCAAAAGGAAAAAAAAAAAATAATAAAATAAAAAATCTCATCCCGCAGCAGAGAATCTCCATCTGCATCTCCTGCAGCCGGGCAGGGAGGGGAAAGCCGCGGTGAGGAGCCCTGGGATGGGGGAATTACTCGAAGAGGAGCTTCACCCCCGGCGCGGGGAGATCATCCTGGGGATTCTGTGCTGTCCCAGGAGGTGAGAGGTGGCGGATCCTGCCCCGGGACATGCCCCGGGACATGCCCACACACGCCTCAAACCAGGGCAGGAAATTCCAGCCATTCCCCTGCAGCGGAGCCGCAGCTGCTGCGAGGGTTTTGGGTTTTTTTTTGGGGGGTGGTGGAAGCTCTGGGGAGCCCTCCCGCCGCACCTTCGCCGCAGCTCGGCTTTGATTTGCGAGCTGGGAAAGCAGCGAGAGGGAGCAGCCTGCCAGATGGAGGCTGCCCAAAAATCCCGCCTCGTTCGGGAAGGGGTTGGAAAAGCGGGAGGAGGAAAGAACGGCAGAGGAGAAGAATTAAAATCTCGGAGGAGCCGGTCCACCCAAAGGGATCTTCTCCACCGATCTCTGCGTCCCCACCAAGCGGGATGCTGCGCGAAGGAGCCGCCTCAGCGGGGACAAAACCTTTGGATCTGCCCCGCTGCCGAAGGGTTCTGTTTGTGAAATGAGCTCAGGAGCGCATGAGGCGTGACATCAGCCCGGGAACACCGCGCAGGAAAAGCTTCTCACCTTGTAAAGGGAACGAAAAGCGGAGTGAAGTCATCGGGGCTCGGCCCAGCGGCCGCTCCCGGGAGTGAGGTGAGCTCCTCTCACCTGCCAGGGAGATCCCAGAGCTCCTGGAGAGTGCCGGGTGTGGGTGGGTGGAATAAAAGCTCCGTCTCCAAGAAAAGGCTTGGAGAGCTCAGCAGGATCACCATGGCAGCTCAGGGAAAAAAAAAAAAAATTAAAAAATAAAAAAATCCTAGAATTAGGGCATTAAAAAAAGGCAGAGAAAAAGCAGAGATTCCAGAGGAACAGGGAGGTTTTCCTTTCTGATCCTTGATCCAGGCTAAACCCACCCGGAGCAGGGGCATGGAGCACGCTGTGACCTCCCTGAGCCCCCACCCCGCCAGGGTACCCCGGGTTTGGTCTCTTTAATTACCTCAGGTCACCAATCCAACTCCATCCTGCTCCCCTGGATCCCCTGGAGCTGCTGCCCAGGGGTGACACCAACACCCGACACAGCCTCGTGCTGCTGTCCCTCCCCTGGTGACAGCCCCCGTCCTGCCACCCCTGCCACGCCAGGGAGGTGGGGACCAGGAGCAGCGCCCGGGACCACGCTGGAGCTGTGGAGGGGCTGCAGCCTCCAGCTGGCCTGGACAGAGCTGGAATTATCCGGTGTTGCACCCTCTTGGATCAAGGTGGAGCTGTCCAGGTGTCCTGGACCAAGGTGGAGCTGTCCAGGTATCCTGGATTGAGGTCGAGCTGTCTGGGTGTCCTGGACCAAGGTGGAGCTGTCCAGGTGTTCTGGATCAAGCTGGAACTGTCCAGGTGTCCTGGATTAAGGCGGAGCTGTCCAGGTGTTCTGGACGAAGGTGGAACTGTCCAGTGTTGCACCCTCTTGGACCAAGCTGGAGCTGTCCAGGTGCCCTGGACCAAACTGGAGCTGTCCAGGTGTCCTGGATCGAGGTGGAGCTGTCCGGGTGTCCTGGATCAAGCTGGAGCTGTCCAGGTGTCCTGGATCAAGGTGGAGCTGCCCAGGTGTCCTGGACCAAGCTGGAGCTGTCCAGGTGTCCTGGATCAAGGTGGAGCTGTCCGGGTGTCCTGGACCAAGGTGGAGCTGTCCAGGTGTCCTGGATCGAGGTGGACCTGCCCAGGTGTCCTGGATCAAGTTCTGTCCGGTTCTCGCAGCCTCCGCCTGTCCCGGGTCACTCCGGATCCGTGCCCGGGTCACACCCTCCCGGTGTCCCGGACCGAGCCGGAGCCGCGCAGGGGTGGTGGCACCCCGGGCTGTCCCCGCGGTGACACCGAGCACCACCTGCTGGCACCGGCCCTCCCAGTTCGCTCCCAGTCAGGACCAGTGGCAGCAGCGAGGGAGAAGCCCTGAAAGCACCAGCACCGCTCCCACCCCCGGAGGGGGCAGAGGTGCGGATGTGGCACTCGGGGACACGATTTAGCGCTGGGGGGGGAACAGGTTTGGCACCGACCACCACCCTCAGAACCCCACCAGGGTGACAGCACACGCGGGAGGCAGAGTTAAACTCTTTTATTTTTTATTATTATTATTTCCTTTGAAACGGGGGGGGTTTCAATTCCTCGGTTACAAAGCCCAGGCTGGCAGCGGGAGCCGGGAGCCCGCAGCCCCTCCGGGGATGGGTTGGGATTTACAAGGCACTGCAAGAAACACGCGGAGGAGAGACAACTCGGGGGGGCTCCGAGAGTCCGGACCAGCACGAGGTGACACCTGAGACGCCCACACGGACCAAATTTATCCCGAATTTATCCCGAATTTATCCCTTGTGGCTGCACAAGGGGACGCAGGCAGGGAGGAGGGGGCTGGACAAACACCTGGCCCCGGGAGGAGACAGCAAAACCCTCAGGGATGGGGGCAAAAGCTCCAAAAGCGAGGATGGGAGAGCGAATTTAATCCCTCTGGCAGGTCCCCGTGTGCGTGTCAGCAGCCTCCGAGGAGCACCCACGGATAATAATCGGGATTTTCACCAATTCAGGGCTTTCCAGCCCAATTTTCTCACCCACACCTGAGGCAAACCCATCCCCATCCCCATCCCCATCCCCAGCACCGTCCTGCTTCCCAAAGGTGCCCAAGGCACTCCCTGCTCAGCCAAGGAAACATTTGGGATTGGAGAGGCTGCTGCAGCCCAAAATCTGAAAGGGGGGAGCTGAAATCCCACCGAGTTTTTCCGTGAGGGCAGTGAAAGTTTCATTTCCCAATCTCCAACTCCCGATTCCTGGGGAGGCGTTTCCTTCCCTGCTCCGTCTCCAAAACAAACCGCAGGTGCCGGGTTTCAATGAACGCCTCGAAGAATTAACATAATTAACACATAATTAAACCCCTTTCAGCCCATAAGACACTCATCAGGTGGGAATACGAGTTTTTTTTTTATGAAAAAGTGCACTTCATCCTGCAAAAAAATGAGGGATTCTGGTGCAAAAATAACAAATCCATCTAGATCAAGGTGAGTATTTATGGTGTCAGCACGGAGGTTTTTTTCTCCAAGTCAATAATTTTAGAAAGAGCCTCTGCAACTCTGAAATTCCTAGAGTTAAAATATAAAATTAAACCGTTAAAATATTATTGGATAAGGTATTAAAGTAAAAGGAGGGAAGAGGGAGGAAATTTGGGGAAGGAGCTGTACAAATTCATTGCTGATGATTTCATCTGTGCTGCGGGGTGAAATCTGGAAACCAGAAGGAAAATAAAAAAAAAAATAAAAAAATAAAAAGCCCCAGAGAAAAAACTTTTTTATGCCTGAAGCTCCTGATTTTTCAGTCAGATTTCGGGCACCACCACTCCCTCCCGCAGCAGTTTGATGTCTCAAACCCTGCAGGCCCCTCCTGGAATAACCCTGGCAGCTCCCTGTCACAACCACACCCCACACACCTCAAACCCTCTTCCCGACCCTTTTTCCATCCTCTCCCAGCTCTCCCACCCTCTGGGGGGTTGGGGAACGCTCCAGGGGAGGTGAATCAGTCTGCAGGAGCTGACAGGCCCCAGTGTTCTCTCCCAAAAAACTCCCGCCCCACAAAAACAATTCCACTTTTCAACCACAGAACCCCTCAGGCTGGGAGGGATCCCTGAGGGTCACCAAACCCCACAGGAATCCTTGAGGATCCCCCAGGAATCCTCGAGAATCATCAAACCCCACAGAGGAATCCTTGAGGATCACCAAATCCCACAGGAATCCTTGAGGATCACAAAACCCCACAGGGATCCTTGAGGATCATCAAACCCCACAGAAGAATCCCTGAGGATCATCAAACGCCACAGAGGAATCCTGGAGGATCCCACAGGAATCCTTGAGGATCACAAAATCCCAAAGGACCCCTGAGGATCATCAAATCCCAAAGGAATCCTTGAGGATCATCAAACCCCACAGAAATCCTGAGGATCACAAAACCCCACAGAGGAATCCTTGATCACCAAATCCCACAGGGATCCCTGAGGATCATCAAACTCCAGAGGAATCCTTGAGGATCACAAAATCCCGCAGGAATCCTTGAGGGTCATCAAATCCCACAGGGTCCCTGAGGATCACCAAAATCCCACAGAGGAATCCTGGAGGATCACCAAACCCCACAGGGATCCCTGAGGGTCACAAAATCCCACAGGGATCCTTGAGGGTCACCAAATCCCACAGGAATCCTCGAGGATCATCAAGCCCCACAGAGGAATCCCTGAGGATCATCAAACCCCACAGGAATCCCTGAGGATCAGAAAATCCCAAAGGAATCCCTGATGATCACCAAACCCCACAGAGGAATCCTGGAGGATCATCAAATCCCACAGGACCCCTGAGGATCATCAAACCCCACAGGAATCCTTGAGGATCACAAAATCCCAAAGGAATCCCTGAGGATCACAAAATCCCACAGGGATCCTTGAGGATCATCAAACCCCACAGGACCCCTGAGGGTCATCAAATCCCAAAGGAATCCTCGAGGATCTTCAAATCCCATAGAGGAATCCCTGATGATCACCAAACCCCAGAGAGGAATCCTGGAGGATCATCAAATCCCACAGGAATCCTTGAGGATCATCAAACCCCACAGGAATCCTCGAGGCCAAGAGCCTCCCAATCTCCTCTCCCCTGTGCTTACGGAGCAGATTGCTGAGTCTGATTCCCCTCCCACCCAGCTGAGACATCCCTGACCCTCTTTAGAGCCCCCCAAAAACCCCTCTGGCAGCACCCCAGGGCTGGGACAACTAAAATTGTCACCCCAAGCCCTCCCCAGCCCCTGCTGCAGGCAGATCAATGACATCAGACCCCAACCCAGAACCTTCCCCATCCTCTCTTCCACACCAAAAATCCTCAGCCCCGTTTTTTTCCACCCTGCCCTGAACCTTTATCCCCAATTTTGCAGTCACAGCACCCTAAAATCTAAAATTTCACCTGGTTTTTTTAACATTTTTTTTCCCACCTCGCAGGCTCCACCTGAGCTTCCCTAAGGTTTTTTACTCGCTGGCACGAAGGGTTTGGGGTTGGCAACAGGTCTCCCAGTCAGTGCAAATTAGCAAAAATTCTGTTAATTGATGATGTGGGAAGCGAAGAGGATTTAGCAAAATATCAGTTTGGTGTCCTGTTCTCCAAGAAAATACGGATCTGTAGGAAAAGCATTGTGGAAGAAAAAAAAAACCAAAAAATACCCCAAAATACCCCAAAATAAAAACAAGTTTTAAAAAAACCCCTCCTCTAAAAGTATTTAATTTAGGTCATATTAAATAAAATTAGTTTAATGCCATTTTTTTCCCCCAAGCTGGGCTACAGGAAATTCCTCTACCACCGAGACACCTTTGATGAACACAACCTCAGGCTAATTTCCCAACCCCCTCACCCCCTAAAAAAACAAAAATATCAAATAAATTATGTTTTCTAAGGAACTGATCACGTGGAGCTTCCCCAAACCAGGAGGAAAAGCACAGCTGGGAAGCCAGGCTGAAGGCATTCCCAAAAAAAATGGGATTTTTAATGCTGGCAGCCCTCAAACTCCAGCAGGCACGGAGCTGGCTGTGGGTTTCCCCCCAGGAAAAGGAAATTATTTTTAGGGGTTGAACTCCCCAGGTTGAAGCTCTGCCCAGGGAGCTGCTGCTGCCTCTGCTCCCTGCTGGGGGATCCTGAGCTGCCAGGGGCATCTCCACCCACACCCAGGGGCATCCCCGAGGCTCCAGGGGCCTCGAAATGAAATAAAATAAAATAATAAAAAATAAAATAAAATAAAATAACATAATAAAAATAATAAAACAAAATAAAAATAAAATAAAATAAAAAAGAAAAATAATAAAAATAAAGTAAAATAATAAAAATCAAATAATAAATAAAATAAAAAATAAAATGAAAGAAAATAAAGTAATAAAAATAAAATCAAAACTAAAATAAAATAAAATAATAAAAATAAAAGAAAATAATAAAAAATAAAAGAAAATAATAAAATAAAATAAAATTAAAAATAAATTAATAAAAATAAAATATTAAAAGAAAATAAAGTGATAAAAATAAAATCAAAAATAAAATAAAAGAAAATAAAATAAAAATAAATAATAAATACAATAATAAAAAATAAAACAATAAACTAAAATAAAATAATAAAACTAAAATAAAATAATAAAATAAAAATAAATTAATAAAAAATAAAATAAAAATAATAACATTTTAAAAATAATAATAAATAAAAGAAAATAAAAAATAAAAATAAAATTAAAATAAAATAAAATAAAATAAAATAAAATATTATGGACAGGGAATGTCTCACCTGGAGGTGCTGATCCCCCCACGGAGCCCACCCTGCCCCTGCTGAGTTCCCACACCTGGAATTTCGGCGTGGCCTCACCCCATCTGTTGATTTTCCACCTGCATTTCACCCACAGCCAGGTTAGAGGTGAATCAGGCAGCTTTCCTGGGGATTATTCCATCACCAAACCCCCTGGGGGATGTTCCTCTTCCCCAGGTTCAGCAGCTACGAAACACCCAGGACAAAAAACTTCAAACACCCAGGACAAAAAACTTCAAACACCCAGGACAAAAAAACTTCAAACACCCAGGACAAAAAACTGAAACACCCAGGACAAAAAAAAACTTCTCACCAACAAAGGAATGACCCTACAGGGATAAGGAGCTGAACTAATCACAAAAAAAACCCCAAAAAAACAAACCCCCAAAACCTGCGCCAAAGCACGAAGATTTTCAACAAAACATTAAATAGAATAAATTACTAATCAGGAAATCTGACAAGTGCTACCTTGGATTGGAGGGGAACGACAATTATTTCACTTGAAGGCGAACTCCTCCGAGTTAGGAAGGCCTGGGCAGTGAGCAGAGAAGGGATTTCCTTGAGTCTATCCAAAAAAACCCCAAAAATAATAATCTTCCTGCTCAGGTGCCCTCAGCAGAGTCCTTTGTCCCATCTCAGGGGTTACAGGGAGTGGTTTTGTCCTCTCCTGGCCAGCTCAGGGCAGGAGAATTCTCTCTCTGAACTCTCTCTCTCACTGAGAGCTACGACAGCAGAGCCAGTCAGCACCAGAGGAATTGCAACCACGGGGGTTTAAAACCTCTCTGAAATGTTGTTTCACAGATATTTGTATCTATTTGTTCAAATTCCTTCCAACCAGCTCCCAGCTTTGTGGCTGCTCCTGCTCCAGCTCCAGGTGGGTTTTTGTTTTTTGTTTTTGTTTTTTTTTACCAGCACCACCCACCCTGCTGAGAACCCCTCCCAAGTGCCCTTCCCCAAAAAAAAGAATTCCTGGGAAAGCTCCCCCCACTTCTGCACCCTGCCCCTGGGGGAGGGAGAGCCCAGGAATCCTCACTCCAGGCAGAATTCCTCAATTCCAAACCACTGCCTCTGGTTTCCATCACTGTTTTTCCTCGTGTTTTTCATGGGTGGAGGATCTGGAGTTTTGATTTTTTATTTTTGAGGGGTTTTTTTGAGTTTTGATTCGAGTTTGATTTCGCAGGGTGTCTCCCCACCCTGCAGTTTTTGACGCCTTCCACTCAATCCGGGCGGAATTGGGATCTCAGAGGGGAAAATTTGCAGCTGAGGAAGTCACAAATTGCTCAAGCTTCACCTCAAAAACAGGGCTGAAGATCTCCCCTGGGGAAAGGGGCTCCCAGCAAAGCTCTGGACCCATCCCTGATGGGTTTTGGACACACCTGAGCCTCCAGGTGTTTGGTACACCAGGTCCACGCTCGACTCAAGGGAGGGAGGAGGCCAAGAGAGAGGCAGGAAAAGGAGATTTGGAAAGATTCAGGTGTCAGGCTCCAAAAAAAAACCCCAAAACCCCCAAAATTTGAGTTCCAAAAGGAACCCCGAGCACATCCCATCTACTGCAGCTACGATCCTATGGATGAGATCCTACCCAGCTGAGATCCTACGGATGTTTGGAGGACGTGGAGTGAGGGCTCAGTGCCTAAAATCATTTTCCAATCCCAGCAAAGCCATCCCAGGCTCCTCACAGCCCCCAAACTCCTCTTCCCAAGGCTTTCCCACACCATCCCAGCTCCAGCTGTCCTTCCACATCATCACCTCGAGCCTGGGCCAGGAGAGGTGGGGAGAGCAAACCCCAAAACCGACGGGAAGCAAACGTTCCAAGTGGAGAATCAGCCAGGAGAGGGCTGGCAGAGCAGCTCCCTGCACCCGAAGGCCGAGTCCAGGTGGGGATCCATCCCCTGGGAAGCTCCCAGCTCCAGGAAGGAGGAGCTGCAGGTGTTTTAGAGAAAGAGATGGTGAATCCTTTGCTGCCCAGGCTGAAACTCACAACAGATTCGACCAAAAAAAAATAAAAAAAAAGAAGTTAATTTCTAGAAGCAAAATTCGTGGAATTTTCCTTTTTTTTTTGTGTTTTTTTTTTTGTTTTTTTGAAGTCTCCAATTCTGGCTCCGGAATTGTTTTTTTTTGTTTGTTTGTTGGTTTTTTGTTTGTTTTTTTTTTCCCCCCAATACTTCGACAGCAGGAAGGAAGGAAAATTCTGGAAGTGCAATACTAGGAGAGCTGCTGGCCAGGCTCAGTGTTCATGCTGGCAGTTGATTTTGTCTTCGGGGTGCTCCAAAAGCTCCAGCATCTCCTCGATGATGGCCTGCAGGGCCCTGCCCAGCTGTTCTGCAGAGTAAGGCTTCCCCAGAGGGGGCACGTGGACAAACGCCGACCTCCCCCGGCTCTGGTACAGGGAGGTGTAGTAGGTGAAGTCACAGAGGTACCTGGGACACAAAAAGAGAGAGTGTTCAGTGAAAATAAAAAGGTGAAACCGGGTAAAACCGAGCTGTGGGTTCAGCGTTGCAGGATTGAGGGGAGGGACGTGGGGTGGGAGGCAGGGATTGTGACTCTGGGGTTGTTCTGATTGAATTTGGGACAAGAAATGTGAAGATCTCTCTTGCCTTTTTTTTTTTTGTTTGTTTTTTTTTTTTGTTTTTTTGTTTTGTTGTTTTGGGTTTTTTTGTGTGTGTGGTTTTTGTTTTGTTTTTTGTGGCTTTTTTTTTTTTTGTTTGGTTGTTTGTTGTTTCGTTTTTTGTGGGTTTTTTGTGTGGGGGGTTTTGTTTTGTTTGTTTTTTGTGGTTTTTTTTTTTTTTTTTTTTTTTTTTTTGTTTGGTTGTTTTGTTTGTTTTTTGTGGGTTTTTTTTTTGTTTGGTTGTTTTGTTTTGTTTGTGGTTTTTTTTTTGTTTGGTTGTTTTGTTTTGGTTTTTTTCCACTGAAAAGCAGGTGGGCACGGCCAGCCCCGAGAAGGGAAAGGTGTGGGAGGCTTGGGAGGCCACGTGGATGTGAGGGTGGTGAGGGGCTGGGTTGCAATTCCCAGAGCAGGGGCTCCAGGAGAGCTGGGGAGGGATTTGGGATGAGGGAATGGAGGGACAGGACACAGGGAATGGCTCCAAACTGGGAAAGGTGGAACATTGGGAAGGAATCCCTGCCTGTGAGGGTGGTGAGGGCCTGGAATCCCCAGAGCAGCCGTGGCTGCTCCATCCCTGGAGGCGCCCAAGGCTGGAAAAGCAAAGCTCCAGAGAAACCTTGGAGCTCCAAAGGGGCTCCAGGAGAGATGGAGAGGGACAGGACACAGGGAATGACTCCAAACTGGGAAAGGGGAATCTGGTGGGACATGGGGAAGGAATCCCTGCCTGTGAGGGTGATGAGGGGCCTGGGCTGGAATTCCCAGAGCAGCCGCGGCCGCTCCATCCCTGGAAGCGCCCAAGGCTGGAAAAGCAAAGCTCCAGAGAAACCTTGGAGCTCCAAAGGGGCTCCAGGAGAGCTGGAGAGAAATTTGGGATGAGGGATAGGACACAGGGAATGGCTCCAAACTGGGAAAGGGGAATCTGGTGGGACACTGGGAATGAATCCCTGCCTGTGAGGGTGATGAGGGGCTGGAATCCCCAGCGCAGCCACGGCTGCTCCATCCTTGGAAGCGCCCAAGGCTGGAAAAGTGAAGCTCCAGAGAAACCTTGGAGCTCCAAAGGGGCTCCAGGAGAGCTGGGGAGGGACAGGACACAGGGAATGGCTCCAAACTGGGAAAAGTGGGACATTGAGAAGGAATCCCCGCCTGTGAGGGTGGTGAGGGGGCTGGACTGGAATTCCCAGAGCAGGGGCTCCAGGAGAGCTGGGGAGGGATTTGGGATGAGGGGATGGAGGGACAGGACACAGGGAATGGCCTCAAACTGGGAAAGGGGAATCTGGATAGGATACTGGGAATGAATCCCTGCCTGTGAGGGTGATGAGGGCCCGGAATCCCCAGCGCAGCCGTGGCCCCTCCATCCCTGGAAGCGCCCAAGGCTGGAAAATCAAAGCTCCAGAGAAACCTTGGAGCTCCAAAGGGGCTCCAGGAGAGCTGGAGAGGGATAGGACACAGGGAATGGCTCCAAACTGGCAAAGGGGAAATCTGGTGGGACATTGGGAAGGAATTCCTGGCTGTGAGGGTGATGAGGGGCCTGGGCTGGAATCCCCAGAGCAGCTGCGGCCCCTCCATCCCTGGAGGCGCCCAAGGCTGGAAAAGCAAAGCTCCAGAGAAACCTTGGAGCTCCAAAGGGGCTCCAGGAGAGCTGGGGAGGGACTTGGGATGAGGGATGGAGGGACAGGACACAGGGAATGACTCCAAACTGGGAAAGGTGGGACATTGGGAAGGAATTCCAGCCTGTGAGGGTGATGAGGGGCCTGCGCTGGAATCCCCAGAGCAGCCGTGGCTGCTCCATCCCTGGAGGCGCCCAAGGCTGGAAAAGCAAAGCTCCAGAGAAACCTTGGAGCTCCAAAGGGGCTCCAGGAGAGCTGGGGAGGGATTTGTGACAAGGGATGGAGGGACAGGACACAGGGAATGGCTCCAAACTGGGAAAGGGGAATCTGGGTGGGACATTGGGAATGAATTCCTGCCTGTGAAGGTGGTGAGGGGGCTGGGCTGGAATTCCCAGAGCAGGGGTTCCAGGAGAGCTGGAGAGGGGTTAGGGATGAGGGAATGGAGGGACACGACACAGGGAACAGCTCCAAACTGGGAAAGGGGAATCTGGTGGGACACTGGGAAGGAATCCCTGCCTGTGAGGGTGATGAGGGCCTGGAATCCCCAGCGCAGCTGCGGCCGCTCCATCCCTGGAAACGCCCAAGGCTGGAAAAGTGAAGCTCCAGAAAAAAAACTTGGAGCTCCAAAGGGGCTCCAGGAGAGCTGGGGATGGATTTGTGACGAGGGATGGAGGGAGAGGACACAGGGAATGGCTCCAAACTGGGAAAGGGGAATCTGATGGGACATTGGGCAGGAATCCCTGCCTGTGAGGGTGGTGAGGGGGCTGGAATCCCCAGCGCAGCCACGGCTGCTCCATCCTTGGAAGCGCCCAAGGCTGGAAAAGTGAAGCTCCAGAGAAAAACCTTGGAGCTCCAAAGGGGCTCCAGGAGAGCTGGGGAGGGACTTGGGATGAGGGATGGAGGGACAGGACATAGGGAATGGCTCCAAACTGGGAAAAGTGGGACACTGAGAAGGAATCCCTGCCTGTGAGGGTGGTGAGGGGGCTGCAATCCCCAGCGCAGCCGCGGCCCCTCCATCCCTGACAGCGCCCAACCCCAAAACCAGAAAAACCCCTCAGAGGTGCCCACCCCAGGCCTCCCCGAGCCCCCCAGCGGGGTCACCTGCCAGCGTCCTTGGAGATGGTGACGGTGACGTCCAGGCCCAGCGCCGAGACGCGGCTGCAGACGGCGTCCATGTCGATGACGGAGTCGATGCACTCGGGGCCGCCCTCCACGCAGCACTGCGAGCCCGGGCAGAAGCGGCAGTTGTCCAGCCCCTTGTAGCCCACGTTGTGGCCACACTTCTCCAGGGTGACCGTGGTGGCCATGCCCGACACGCCCACGTGGACAACCAGCTGGCCAGGGGGAGAAGGGATCGGGGTTGGGTGGGGGAAATTCCAAAAAATCCACAGCTTGATCCTCTGGTGTCAGTGCCTGCCCTGCCACTCTATCCCCTTGTCCAACTAAGGATGAATTGTGTCACTCTGTTTTTCTAAACATGTTTAGAAATATGCCCAACACAGTTTTTCTAAATTTACATAAAAATTTCATTATTATTATTATTATTATTATTATTATTAATGTCCTTATTTATATACCACCAGCTGGCCAGGGAGAGAAGGGCAGGGCGTTGGGTTGGGGAAATTCTAAAAAATCCACAGCTTGATCCTCTGATGTCAGTGCCTGCCCTGCCACTCCGTTCCCTTGTCCAACTGAGGATCAACTGTGGCACTCTGTTTTTCTAAACATGTTTAGAAATGTGCCCAACACTCTTTTTCTAAATTTACATATAAACATCCTCATATTATTATTATTTATTATTATTATTATTATTATTATTATTATTATTATTATTATTATTATTAATGTCCTTATTTATATACCACCAGCTGGCCAGGGAGAAAAGGGGATGGGGTTGGGTGGGGGAAAATCCAAAAAAATCCACAGCCTGATCCTCTGATATCAGTGCCTGCCCTGCCACTCTGTCCCCTTGTCTAACTAAGGATGAGCTGTTCACTCTCTTTTTCTAAAGTTCTTCTAAGGCCTTCTGATGTTCTACATTTTCGTGATGGAGTCTCTCACGTGCTTTTCGTGTAAATACTGAAATAATTTATATTATTATAAATGCGTATATATATATAAATAAATGTCCTTATATTATTAATTCTATTAAATGTTCTTATTTATATATATGTCCTTTGTATATTTTTATTATTTATATATTTATATTATATATTTATATATTTATATATTTATATATTTATATATTTATATATTTATATATTTATATATTTATATATTTTATATATACACACACATATATAATATAATATAATATATAAAAATATATATTTTTATGGCCAAGCACCCACTGGCACACCAACCAGGCACGTGGAAAATGACTTTTTTCCAGGATCCTGTAGGAAATGCACAGGATATTTAAATCTGATGCACCCAGACGTTTGTTTTGGTTGACTAACTGGCAAATTTGCATTCCCAAACTCCCAGCTGCTTGTGCAAACTCCCAACCCAGCTCTCTTGAGGAGGCACTTTTAGGGATGGGAAGCCTGGTGACACCTTGTCCCTGTGCCCATGAAATCAGGGAGTGCTGTGGGTTCGGGCTCTGGATCAGGCACTCAGCCCAAGGCTGGACTCGATGATCTTTGAGCATTTTCCAGCCTCAGTGACAACTCTGTGGCAGGATTCTGAGGTTCTCCCCACCCCAAACCCCTCTGGGATCCCCAGTGAACCACCCAGGTGTCGCAGGGATTCCCCCGTGAGTACCAGGGCTGAGTATTGCACAATTCCTCTCCTTTCACCCCCTTCCCCACCTAAATTGTGATTTAATCAGGGTGAAAAAAAAGGAGCCTTGGCACCCCCACGGCTGCTGGAGGGGCCCAGGTGGCACAGACACCCCACGAGCTGTCTAGACAGCCCTCTGCAGTGGCCCCTTCACACCCACCGCTCCCGGGGGGGAACTCCCAGCTGTAAAATCCTACAAATTCACATCTTCTCACCACAAAAAAGGGAAAAAAAAAAAAAAAAAAAAGATCCAGCCAGGGACTGCCAGGCTGAAGGAATACATTAAAAAAAAAAAAAAAAAAGAGAGAGACTTCACATGGTGAAGATTTCAACTCTTTGGTGGGTGGGTGTTTCTCTCCTCCCTTTACTCACTCACTTGGGGACTGTGCTTCTTCCACAAGGCAGGGATGAGCCTCTGCACCGTCTGGTACTCAACAGGGACCTCGTAGACGTGCAGCTCCACGTCATCCCTCAGCCCCAGCTTCTCCAGCTCCTAAAAAAAAAAAACCAAAAAAACCACCAGCAAAGCAAAAAACCTGAGATGGTCAGAGACACGAGGAGCAGAGGGTTCACCCCTGGGAGGTTTTTAATACCAGTTTGCACCAGGTTGTGTGACCCCGTAAAACAGCACCTGGAAAGGGTTTTACAGCAACCACTGTAAAAAAAATAAAATACAGTAACAAACCCAGAATGGGAACAACAAAGGCATCTCCCCACCTGCGTGAGGAGTTCCACCCACAGAACCGTTTGTCTGGCTCTGATGTGTGTGTGACAGAGAAATCAACATTTAACTGACAACAGCCACCAGCAGCACCCACGCTCCCCAGGAAACCTTGGTTCTGTTATTTATAGAGGGAGAGAGAGAGTCACAGCCCCTGCTCCTGTCAAGGTAGGGAAGGTGGGACTGGAAGGATTTTATAATTTCACATTTATTTCCAGATAAAGAGCTCTCAGGGCTGGGCGACAGCACTGGTGGTGATTCAACAAACCCAGTAAATTAAATTATTTCTCCCTCTCTAACATGAAAACATCCCAAACATCCCAGCAACAAACGGAGCCAATTTCCTTCAGACCTTTTAAAACACAAAGTGGCAGTTAAACACCTTGCAAACCAGTAAAAAGGGTGGTTTGTTTGGTTTTTTTTTTCTAATCTGCCCAGTATTTCTGACTGGAAAGCACTGTCTGCTCCCAAAACTGGGAGTTCCACCCTCCACACAGGTTCTGGATGCTTCTCCCTTGCTCTCCCCAGTCCCACCAGTAAGGCTCCAGCTGGAGCTTTGCTCCTCTGGCACCTCTCAGAGCCATCAACCCCAAACTTGCCAGAACTCAAGGGAACACCCTGGAAAAAAAAAAAAAAAAATTTAAACAAAACCATCAGCTGAGCCTAAACTTTGGGGCCAGGTAACACCAGGAAGCATTTTTCCAGTGGGAGAAGAGAGCTTGGCCATCGTGTTTAGGGAATTCCTGCAGCATCTAACCCGGATCAAGTTTTCCTCTTGTCACCACATGCCCAAAGCAGCCACTGTTATGGATCTGAGGTAGGAACAGGTTAAAAAGCCATCAAGCTATCAAAGGAACATCTCCAAATATTCCTGGATTTATCTCTATTCCAGGTTTGGATTTGGTGACCAGAGCCAGGAGCTGCTCTTTGAATTCTCAGGTTTTATTTTCCTCCTTGCAAGCTCCAGGCCAGGGAGTGCAGATCAGCTGTTTTCACTCCCCGGCCTTGTGATTCCCCTCAGGTTAAAAATTAAAAATTAAAGACACTTGAAAGGAGAAGACAAGTTGAGGTTTGAGGCCTCCCCCCATCCCAACCTGAGCAGTGCCTTGCTGTCGTTTTTCTGTGTTTTTTCATCAGCATGAGTGGTTTTCCACCGAGGAAATAAAAAACCAAAACCACCTCTTCACACTTGTAGGGCCAAACCACGGCGATGTAAGGAGATTTAAGGCAACTAAAACAGCCCAGAAAAGGCCAAAGTGACACTTTGAAGAGAGCAGCAGATATGAGCAACGATGATAAATGGCTGGCTCTGGCTCCCAGGGCAAGGCTGATATTAAAGCCTGGCTGTATTGATCAGTGTCTGGCACACTCAGACATTCATTACCAGAGATGGATGGCAGGTTTGGCTCCTCACAGCTCCTTCTGCACCCCAAATCTGCCTCCAAAAAACCTCCCCTGCTTTACCTGGAGCCTTGAGTTTACAAATGAGAGTGTCCAAACAGCAGGCAGCCTCTTTTAGGAGAATAAACACAATTTAGGAGTGTTAACACTGATGGGAAGTGATGTAACACTGAGAAATGATGCCCCTGAAGATGCAGGATTAGGAAGGGAACAGCTCCTAGGGATGGATTTGATGGTGGGAAGTTTTGCTGGATGAAAAACAGAATCCTCCTCACCTCTTCCTTAACTTTACCTCTTTTAGGAGGAGAATAAACACAATTTAGGAGTGTTAACACTGATGGGAAGTGATGTAACACTGAGAAATGATGCCCCTGAAGATGCAGGATTAGGAAGGGAACAGCTCCTAGGGATGGATTTGATGGTGGGAAGTTTTGCTGGATAAAAAACAGAATCCTCCTCACCTCTTCCTTAACTTTACCTCTTTTAGGAGGAGAATAAACACAATTTAGGAGTGTTAACACTGATGAGAAGTGATGCTGCTGAAGATGCAGGATTAGGAAGGGAACAGCTCCTCAGGATGGATTTGACAGTGGGAAGTTTTGCTGGATGAAAACAGAATCCTCCTCACCTCCTCCTTAACTTAACTTTTCCTCTTTTAGGAGGAGAATAAACACTCTTCTGTTATTTACAGAGGGAGAGAGTCACAGTCCCTGCTCCTTTCAAGGAGTGGCAAGGTAGGGAAGGTGGGACTGGAAGGATTTTATAATTTCACATTTATTTCCAGATAAAGAGCTCTCAGGGCTGGGCGACAGCACTGGTGGTGATTCAACAAACCCAGTAAATTATATTTATTTCTCCCTCTCTAACATGAAAACATCCCAGCAATAAACGGAGCCAATTTCCTTCAGACCTTTTAAAACACAAAGTGGCAGTTAAATACCTTGCAAACCACTCCTTAGGAGTGTTAACACTGATGAGAAGTGATGCTCCTGAAGATGCAGGGTTGGGAAGGGAACAGCTCCTCGGGATGGATTTGATGGTGGGGAGTTTTGCTGGACGAAAACAGAATCCTCCTCACCTCCTCCTTAACTTAACTTTACCTCTTTTAGGAGGAAAATAAACACTCTCTAGGAGTGTTAACACTGAGAAGTGATGCTCCTGAAGAAGCAGGATTGGGAAGGGAACAGCTCCTAGGGATGGATTGATGGTGGGGAGTTTTGCTGGAATGAAAACAGAATCCTACCCACCTCTTCCTTAACATTACCTCTTTTAGGAGAAAAATAAACACTCTTCAGGAGTGTTAACACTGAGAAATGATGCTCCTGAAGGTGCAGGATTGGGAAGGGAACAGCTCCTCGGGATGGATTTGATGGTGGGAAGTTTTGCTGGGATGAGAACAGAATGCTCCTCAATTCCTCCTTAACTTAACTTTACCTCTTTTAGGAGGAGAATAAAACACAATTTAGGAGTGTTAACACTGATGGGAAGTGATGTAACACTGAGAAATGATGCTGCTGAAGATGCAGGATTGGGAAGGGAACAGCTCCTCGGGATGGATTTGACGGTGGGAAGTTTTGCTGGAATCCTCCCCACCTCCTCCTTAACTTAACTTTACCTCTTTTAGGAGGAGAATAAACACAATTTAGGAGTGTTAACACTGATGGGAAGTGATGCTGCTGAAGATGCAGGGTTGGAAAGAGGAACAACTCCTCGGGATGGATTTGATGGTGGGAAGTTTTGCTGGACGAAAACAGAATCCACCCCACCTCCCTGAACTTTACCTCTTTTAGGAAAATAAACACTCTTTAGGAGTGTTAACACTGAGAAATGATGCTGCTGAAGATGCAGGATTAGGAAGGGAACAGCTCCTCGGGATGGATTTGTTGGTGGGAAGTTTTGCTGGAAACCTCCTCCTCAACTTTACCAAGCCACCCCTTTCCTTTTAACCAACCCCAGGGCTCCAGAATGAAGATGTTTGTAACCTTCCCACCCCCCCTCCCTCTCCCCAAACAAGCTCTGGGCTCCCCCCCCAGCCCCGTCCACCTGACAAACAGAGCAGGCTGAGCATGTGTGACCGATTCCCTGACCCCTCCACAATGCTGCTCTTTGTCAGCCTCTAATATCCTTATCAGGTCTGTCTAGACACCCTGACAGCAATTGTCCTTCCTAATGTCAAAATGCACTCTGACCTCTCCTCCTCCTCCTCCTCAGCCAGCAGCATTTTGTGTCTCTGGGGGGGATGAAGGAGCCCAGCAGCTCCACAGCCCCACAGGTCACACCTGTGCCCACACCTAAGCTGCAGCACGGAGAGCAGAAAAAAAAAGCTCTGAGAAAAGCTCATTTTTAGTGATTTCTTCTTGGAAATCCCTCCCCAGCACAAGCTGCGCCCATTAAAAAAAAAAAAAATTAAAAAAAAAACTCCTGAAACGCTAAAGCGACAAAAACGCCAAACAGCAAACCCAAATTAACACCGAGTGTTTCTGCTGCTTAAAATAAAGCAGAAAGGAGTTTTTTTTTCCTTCCTGCTGGTTTTATAGGAAAGCTCTCCCCCGTGAGAGTGAAAACCCAAACATTTCATCGAGGGGGTTTGGTTTTTTTTTTGGGTGAAATTCTGAAACTTTTCGTTTCGGCAGCGTCGTCAGCTCGCTGCTATTTAAGGTGTAAAAATCAGTCAGCTGGCAAAACCAGACAGAAATCCCCTGCACTTCCAGGGAAAAACTCACACCCTGCCCATGCCCTGTGAGGAGAAGCCAAACAAAACCGGGGGAGAAGAGAAGGAAAAAGAAAAAATAAAAAGAAATTTTATCCTCGGGATGCAGCCCACAGTGAAAGACGTAACAAACCAGAAACCAGGCTCGAGCCCTAGAGCTGGGGAAGGATTTAGAAAGATTGTTTAATTGATTTTTTCCTTCTATTAAGATGCAGATCACAGCGTCTGGGATTCGGGGGACTCAGACACGCCTTTGTGTCCACTCGGCTCCGTGAAGTCCCCGTCTGAAACTCGCACAATGCCCACCTCAATGCCCGGGCCTCAAAGACATGCTGTTCCTTTTTTTTTTTTTGTCTGGGCCTCCCCGGGGCTGAGACAGGGGAAGGAAAAGGCAAATCCTCCCCGCTGCTGCCCTCCCAGCTGATGTTTTCAGTCACAATAAATCTGCCGGTGATGGAACGGGACCCCGGAGCCTACGAGGCGGCGCCGGGTTGTACTCAAAACACCCCCAGTTCTGGGGTTTGTCCACTCAAAATACCCCCAAATCTGGGTTCTACCCACTCAAAACACCTCCAATCTGAGTTTTATCCACTCAAACAACCCCCAAATCTGAGTTTTACCCACTCAAAACACCCCCAGCTTTGGGTTTTACCCACTCAAAACACCTCACCTCTGTTTTACTCACTCAAAACATCCCCAACTCTGGGTTTTATCCACTCAAAACATCCCAAATCTGTTTTATCCACTCAAAACACCCTAACTCTGAGTTTTATCCACTCAAAACACCGCCAGCTTTGGGTTTTACCCACTCAAAACACCTCACCTCTGTTTTACCCACTCAAATAACCCCAACTCTGAGTTTTATCCATTCAAAGCACCTCAACTCTGAGTTTTATCCACTCAAAACCACCCAAATCTGAGTTTTATCTACTCAAAACATCCGCACCTCTGTTTTATCCACTCAAAACACCCCAAATCTGAGATTTACCCACTCAAAATACCCCAAATCTGAGTTTTATCCACTCAAACCACCCCCAGCTCTGAGTTTTATCCACTCAAAACAGCCCAGCTCTGTTTTATCCATTCAAAGCACACCCAACTCCAAGTTTTATCCACTCAAAACACCCCCAACTCTGAGTTTTACCCACTCAAAACATCCCCCCAAGCCACTGGAAATGGATTTGAAATGGAGGGGGATGACTTCATCCATCAGCCACAGAGCTGAGCAGCCACCAGCGCCTCGAGCTGCTTCTCCTTGGGTTTGTTTTTTTGTGTTTTTTTGTTATTTTAAGCAACATCACAACACCCACCACTCCTCCTGCTCCAAAAACACCCTTTTGTCTGTCTCCTCTAAAATAAAATAAAAGCAGCTGATTCACAATACACTACACCAGTAAGAGCAAAGCAAATCAGTGAGCCTCACTTGTGATTTTTAGGAATGTCCTGTATTTTTTTCCCCCCATCCAAAACCTGCATATTCCCCCCCAAAATGACCCAAACTTCAATAAATCCATTCCCCAAAAAGCTCTTGGAGGCAAAGGTTTTGTCTTTTCTCCTACCAGCCAACACACCAGGCAGCTGGACATTAGTTGGCTGTAATTGATTAGAGTTTTGTGATTTAATTTAAAAGCATTGGAAAGAAGATATTAATCTCAGAGCTCTGAAGGGGAGAGAGACGTGGTGGGGAGAAAAACAGATTTAATTCCCCTGGGCAACTGTGCTAAAAGGTACCATGGAACTCCCAGGAGCTTTGCCACCAACCCCAGCCAGAAGTGACAAAGAAATGGGATAATGTGGCAGCACCATCCCTGTGAAAAAGTGTTTTTAGAGAAAAAAAAAACCCAAAAAAACTTAATTCCATCAAAAAAGAGCTTAATTCCTTCTTCTTGCAGGATATTCCAGGATTTTAGGAGATGTGCCCAGGCAGATACAGAGCTACAAGTGGCATAAATCTGATTTTGTCTGAGCAGGAGAAGAATTTCCCCAGGAACTCTCCTGTCCCAACAGCCAGGCAGAGAAAGGGAGATCCAGGGGGGGAGAAAAGAGGCAGCTCTGCCTCGGGATCAGATTCCTGACACTCAGACAACTCAAAACATCCCAAATCTGTTTTATCCACTCAAACAACCCTCAACTCTGAGTTTCACCCACTGAGAACACACCCAGCTCTGAGTTTTATCCACTCAAAACATCCCAAATCTGTTTTATCCACTCAAACGACCCTCAACTCTGAGTTTTACCCACTCAAAACATCCCCAACTTTGAGTTTTATACACTCAAAACACCCCAACTCTGTTTTATCCACCCAAACAATCCTCAAATCTGAGTTTTATACACTCAAAACACCCCAACTCTGGGTTTTATCCACTCAAAACATCCCAAATCTGTTCTATCCACTCAAACGACCCTCAACTCTGGGTTTTATCCACTCAAACGACCCTCAACTCTGGGTTTTATCCACTCAAAATACCCCAACTCTGGGTTTTATCCACTCAAAACACCCCAACTCTGGAACTTCCCCCAGCTGGAGTTCTCCCCTCAGGGATGAGGGCTGGGTTTAAAGGTGAACCAACTGGCCCAGCTTCAAGCCAGAACTGAGAGGAAAAACATCCAGATTCCTTTGGGTTTGTTTGTTTTGAATTCTCCGGGGGCAGAGGAAGATTCCAAGCTCCCTGCCCCATTTCAAAACCACCCCAAGCTGGGAATTCCTGCCTTGCCACATGAACTCAATCCCATTAAACTCCACCAGCTCAGGGGTTGTTTCCTGAGCAGGGAATCAAACATTATCCAGCTGAACCATCTGGAGATCTGCAGTTAATAAACTGGGGAGAGGTTGCAAAGTGATCCAAAAAGAGCTGAAACCCCGGATTTGCAGGGATCTGTCCCACTGTTTTGGCTTCCTAAGAGGAAAAATTCGAGGGGTTACCTGAACTGCAATCCAGCTGGCGTTCACAGCGTGCTCTCCAAACGGCCCAAACCCTGCAAGAGAGGGAAAAATTCACAGATTTGACTCAGCTTGAAGCTGCAAAGAGGTTTGGGCTTTCATGGTTTAGTCCTCCTGAAAAAAATAAAAACCAGCACCCCACTTCTACCGCTCAATCCTTATTTCTTTACATCTGAGTATCAAACAAGACACCTGCACTGAACTATTTCAACCACAGCCTTGTGCAGTGAAGGGAAATAATAACTTGCTTGAAAAGAAACTTGATTTTTTTTTTTGTTTGTTTGTTTTTTTCTTGGGGAAGAAGAATTTTTCCTTCCTGCCCAGGTTAGAAAAACCTGCTATCACCAGCTAACTCGCCCGATGTCACGGAATTAGAATCATGATTGGATTTTCTATTCCTGATTGCTTCAGCCCACAGCAGATGCTTCCACAAGCCTGCCTCAAAAAATGTTCCTTCTCCGCTCAGGGTCCTCTCCAAGATCTTCGTTAGCATTAATTACACCTCACAAGGAAATAAACAGAGCTGTTGACAACCCCACCTACACCACGGCAAAGGCCACCAAGGCTTTATCAAAAAAAAAAAAAAACAAACCACACTTCCTTTAGCACCTCTAAATTCCTAATGAATAACTTTGGAGTTAACTGGTAATCCATAACATCTTTTTTTTTTATTTATTTATTTTTTTTCCCCCTGAGCAAGCACACAAAGGTTGGGCAATTTATCTGGGGCGTAACGTCGATGTGCTTGAATTTAAAACGTCAGCGCTGCCCTCCCAGCCTCCCTGCAATTAGGAGAGATAAATCCTCAGCCCAGCCCCCTGAAAAGGGACCACAAATATCAGATGACACCTTAATGGAAATGTTGGATTTGCCCTTCCCCAGCCAGGCTGGGGTGATGCTGCTGTACAGGAGGAATTTCACCTGGCGTGGAGCTCGACCCGGCGTTGCCGAAATAAATATTCCCAAAAATCAAAAAAAAAAAATTAAAATGCTGGGGGTGTTTTTTGGTTTTTTTTCCTGCCAGCAGAACTGCAGGGGTGTGAGACAAACCATGACAGGGGAAGGAGGCAAATTAATGCCTTCCCAGCTGTTCCTGCGAGTCCCACACGACTCTCTGGAGGCAAACACCGAGACCCGCTGAGCTGAATTCCTAAATAAAAGCGCGATAATCCCACAAAAGAAACGAAAATCCCACATTTTAACAACTCCAGCCAGGGGAAAGGCTGAAATCCTACAGGTGCCCAGGCACGGGGCAGGATTCCCTTGCTCCAAATCCCAAGGCAACGTGGCACAAACACAGCCGGGGTTATCGCTGCTCTGATCCCTGGTGTTATCCCTTCCTGGGAACATAAGGAACTTTGTGGGCACCATCCGACCCCACGGAGCACAGGCACATCCACCCTCCAAGGCTCATTAGCAGTAAAACCAGCTGCAGGGATTATCTCCTTAAGGAGTTCTAAAAAAGAAAAACGTGCACAAGCGACGCTTATCCTCGGCCAGCACGGGCCGGGGAGGCGACGCCAATCCCCGGGTTCACACGGAACTCGGCGTGGCATGGGTGGCATTATCAAACAGGGGGCAGAGCTGACAAGGCAACCACTGCAATTTTGCAAGCCAGACTTCCCTCGGAATTTAAAAAAAAAAAAATTAAAAAAAGGGGAAAAAAAAAAGAGCGTGGAGGAGCCTGGCGAGCAGCAGAACGTTTTCCTGACGCAAGTTTTCTGTTTAGTCACCGCCAGCTCCGCGCTGGATTCGGGGTTGGGAAAGGCAGGATTTGCCACCTGCTCCCTTGGCTCCCCACAACTGTTCCCTGGGAATGATGAAAAAAAAAAAAAAAAAAAAAAAAATCACTTTTCCCCCGCGCCCGCGGCCGCTCCAGCGCAGTCCCCGCTATTCAAACCGGCCTCGGCTTCAGCTGCCCGGGGAGGGGGGAAAAGACCTGAATAGTTTCTCGGCGAGTTCCCCATTTGTCACAGGACGGCCTCACCCACAAATCACCCCGAGCAGCCTTTGTACCCCGGGGAGAGGCTGACAACGCCGGGGGCCTCTCTCCGGCCGCCTCCGCTCATTCTTGGCCGCTGGGGCTGCCTTGGGGAGCGGCTCCCACACCTTGGCACCCAGGGCGGGGTGGTCAGAGGGTAATTCCACCCTCCCTCTGTGCCCCAAATTGGTTTTCCTTGCTCCTTGGGTTCCCTTCTCCTGGCCTTTGGGATGGGGTGATGGATGGGGAAAGGGGATGCGAGCGGCCACTGGCTGGGCAAGGGTTGGGAAAGCTCCTCAGCGCTGTGCACCCCCCAGCTCTGACAGCCCAAACCAGTCCAGCCCCAAACCCCACCAGACTCTGCCCTTCGCCCCGTTTATCTCCCCACACAGGGGGACAGCCCCCCGAGGGGACAGCCCCCGCACCCCATTCCCCTCTGATGGGACAGCCAGACCCCTCCTCTCACTTCAGGGAAAGGTTCCCCCGCTTATCCCCCCCAGGATCTCAGGGAAGGGGTTCCCCCACTGCCTCCTCCAAGCCCTGTGGTGAAGAGATCCCCAAAATTACCCCCCCCTCCCCCAGATTCCTCATCACAGATAAAAGATACCCTCCAAGCCCCCCATCACCTCGGGGAGGGGTCTTACACCTACCGCCGGCCCCTTTAGGCTCCCCAAACCTGCTCGCCCCACCGAGCTGCTGCCGGCAGAGCAGGGGTCCCCCACCGACACCCCCAGACCCCTTCACCCCCCAGATCCACCCTTCCCTCGGAGCCCCCGCTCCCCTCGGGGCTCCCTCAAACTGCCCCCTCCGATCCCCCCCGGCAGGGAAGGGCTCCCTCGCCCTCCTCCCTCCCCATCTCCCCCTCAAAGCGCCCCCGTACCCGTCACCACCACCGCCCGCCGCGGCTTCTCCATCGCGGCTCCGTCCCGTCCGTCCCGTCCCGTCCCGCCGCCGCCGCCGCCGCCGCCGCCCCGCACTGAGCGCGGCCCCGCCCCGCGCCGCCCGCCCCGCCCCGCCCCGCGCCGCCCGGACCCGCCGCTTCCGCCGCCGCGGCGGAAGTCCCGCAGCGGGACGGGCCTGGAGCCCTGCGCCCGTTTCACCCATCACCGGGAGCCTCCGTGCGCCGCGCAGCATCCCGAGGGGCTCCCGCTCGCCCGCATCAGCGAGGGACTCGGGTGGAGGGGGGGGTTGGTTGAATAAAACGCTCACCCTGAGCCTCGCGGGGGGTTCTCTGCCCGGCTGTGAGGGAAGCAAGAAGCGGGGCCGCGGTACCGGGAGGTCCGGAGCGCGTCTGGTCCCGTCCCGGCGCTTCCCGTCCCGGGGCGGTGCCGCCGCAAAGGCGCGGACCCAGCGGCGCGGCGCGGCCGGGCCGTGATCCGCGCTCTGATTGGCTGCGGCGGGACCGCGCCGCGCTCCGATTGGCTGCGGCGGGAGGGCGCCGCGATCTGATTGGCCCCGCGCGGAGCCGGGGGCGGTTTGAGCGGCAGCGCCCGGCGCGGCGGCGGCGGCTCCCGGGTCCGGCACGATGGTGAGCGGGGCACCGGGGAACCGGGAACCGGGCTGGGGAGGAGGATGGGGCGGAGGGGACGGCTTAGCTCGTCTCTTCCACTCCCGCCGGGGATGGCGTGTCCGGTGCCCCGCTCGGCGCTCGGGTCGGTGTCCCGCCCGGTGTCCCGTTGTCGGTCGGTGCCTGAGGCCTTTCTCCTCTCTTCCTCCCGCAGCTGCCCCTGTCCTTGCTGAAGACGGCGCAGAACCACCCCATGGTGAGTACCGACCGCGCGGCCCAGCCCCGCTCCCCTCCCCGGTGCCGTGCGGGTGACACCGGGCAGGTCCCGGTACCGGCGCTGGGCCGTGACTGCCGTTCTCCCGCAGCTGGTGGAGCTGAAGAACGGGGAGACGTACAACGGGCACCTGGTGAGCTGCGACAACTGGATGAACATCAACCTGCGGGAGGTCATCTGCACGTCGCGGGTAAGGCCGGAGCACCGGGGGCACCGGGCAGGGGTCACCCATGGGGAATACCGGGCACCCACGGGAAACACCGGGCACCGGGCAGGGGTCACCCATGGGGAACACCGGGCACCGGGCACCCACGGGGAACACCCAGCACCGGGCAGGAGTCACCCATGGGGAACACCCGGCACCCACGGCAGTGTCCACAGCACTGGGCAGTGGTCACTCACAGGGAACACCCGGCACTGCGCACCCACGGCAGTGTCCACAGCACTGGCCAAGGGTCACCCATGGCAGTGTCCACAGGGAACACCCAGCACCCGGCACCGGGCAGGGGTCACCCACGGGGAACACCTGGCACCCACGGCAGTGTCCACAGCACCGGGCAGGGGTCACCACACGTTGTGTCCGCAGGGCACACCCAGGACCGGACAGGGGTCAGGCACCCGCTGTCACCCCAGGGTGACCCTGTCCACAGAGGTTCCCCGGCTCTGTCCCTGGCTCTGCCGTGGTTCCCATCGCTCCGAAATGCAGATTTAATGTAACTGTTAATAACAGTTAATAATGTCCATATAATTGTTGATGGTGTCTGTAATGAAGGGGCAGCCTTGTAGGTGTGTGCACATCACAGGGTGTCCCTCATCCCCCTGGCAGAGGAGCTGGGGGCCATCTGCTGTGGTGCTGATCCAGGTTTCCCAAAAACCAGAGCCTTCACCTGTCCCAGGCAGCCTCAAAGACACCACAATCTCTCTTATTCCCTGCCTGTCTCCCTCCAAATCCAGCTGAGTTCGCTCACTGAGGCTGTTTGGGACCTTTGCCCTTGGCCAAAGTTGCTGCAGGAGATTGTGATCTGCGTTTTGGGCTTTGACCTCCATCAGAAATGTCTGGTCTTGTCCCTGTGGGAAGCACAGATGGATGGAAATCCAGCTGCTGTTGTGCTTTCCCAGCCCTGGAATGCCAGAGCTCCACGGGAGAGGCTGGCAAGGGATCCTTGTTCCTCCAAAAATCTCCCTGCAAACCCCCCAGTTCCCGTTGCCTCCACGGCAGGAGTTTGGAGTGGTGCTGCTGGGGCACGTCAGTGTCACAGAGGAGACACCCTGAGTGAGGCTTGGGAGGGAATTTTGGGGTGGAATTTTGGAATTTGTGCCTGGATCTTGGGTCATGGTGGGACAAGGAACCGCTGGTGAATTTAGTGGGGACTCAGAGGAGGTGACAGCAAAGCCTTGCCCAGGACACAGGTGATGATTCCTTTCTCCCTGGAAATTTGCTTCCAAAGGCTCGGGGCTCTGCCTGGCAAGAGCAGCAGCTCAGGTTTTATTCCCTCTGGGTGATCTGGAGGGATCACCCAGAAGGACGTGGAGATGTTGGAGCTGAGTCCAAGATGATCAGAGGGGTGGAGCAACTCTCCTGTGGGAAGAGGCTGGGAGAACTGGGATTGTTCAGCCTGGAGAGGAGAAGCTTTGGGGTCACCTCATTGTGGCCTTCCAGTGCCTGAAGGGGCCGACAAAAACACGGAGAGAAACTTTGGGCAAGGGACAGAGTGACAGGACAGAGGGAACGGCTTCAAGCTGGCAGAGAGGGCAGGGCGAGGTGGGATTTTGGACAGGAATTCCTCCTCCCTGTGAAGCCGGTGCGGGTTTGGGATGAAATTCCCGGAGCAGCTGTGGCTGCCCCTGGATCCCTGGAAGGGCCCAAGGGCTGGAAAAACGAACCTCCAGAGAAACCTCCAGAGAAACCTCCAGAGAAACCAGGTGGAACTCCAGGGCTTGGAGCAGGTGGAAGGCGTGGGATTGCACCGTCCCTTCGTCCCTTCCAACCCAAACCATCCCGTGACCTGGTGCACATCAGGGTGGCCTCCAAACTCCCCCAAATCCCGGGTGAGGCTGGAATCTGCTGGCTGGGACTGGTGGGACTGGTGGCAGTGGCCACTAGATGGCACGGGACAGCGAGCCGGGAGCCGCCTGTTCACCGGGGGAGGCCGGAACGAGGAAGCCCCGGGGAGCCCGGAGCCCCATCCCTTCCTGCACCCCGCGCCAAGGCAGCACATCCGAGGCCAGGGGCGGGGTGTCTCTCTGAGAAGGGAATCTTTGCTCCTCTGCCTCGTCCCGGGCTTGCCCGTGCAGGCAGAGCTGCCCCAGATCGCTCCCCGGGGTGTGTGGGGTGGAAGCTGCATCCCCTTGAGGAGCAGGAACCTGGGGCGTGCTGGTTTCACCTCCTCTCCCTGGAATATCTGGGCAGGCTCCAGAGGAGGGTGGCTGGGCTGGAGCCGCCCCAGCTGCAGCCAGAGCCGGGACCAGGCGGGTCCCAGTCCCTCCTCCCAGTTACATCATGGCCAGGGGAGTTGTTGTTCAGCTCCGGGGTGTTCTTATCCCCACAGCCACCGGCTGAAACCCGGCTGGGCTGAGCCCTAGAGAAGCCCATGGTAACCTAGAAAAACCCTAAAAGCAACACAGGGAAGTGGCTGCTCCGAAACCGGCCACCTGTAGATTGTTTTTTATTATTATTATTTATTTTTTTAAAATAAATCTATAGTGTGTGAGCTCCTTATTTCCCTCAGCTGCTCCGCAGGCTCCCATCCCACAGCCAGCTGGCTCCAGAGCTGCCTGGCTGCTCCCTCCACACCCCAGAGGAGGGAAGGAGTGGGGTGACTCCCAGCTGGAGAAGAATCCCAGCCGCAGCTGCACTTTTATTTTTATTTTTTTTTTTAACCAGATTTGGTTTGTTCAGCACCGTTTTAACTCGTGTCTGTCTCTCCCTCCCCACTTTCAATTCCCTCCTCGTGCAAGAAGGGAAGCAGGGCCTTGGTTTCCTCACCCTCTTCTTTTTCTGACCTTTCCTGCCAGTGTTTGAGGGAGCTGTGGAACGAATTGAAGTTTTTTGGTGTTTTGGGGGAGTTAAACCCTTTCTCACATAACGCTCCTAGCTGGAGCTCCTGCCCTCTCCAGAAACCCTCAAAAGCCCCTAAAAGCGACCCAAAAAAAGCAGCAGGTTTGGCTGGTGGCCTCAGGTGTTGCTCCCCAACAGGACGGGGACAAGTTCTGGAGGATGCCCGAGTGCTACATCCGCGGCAGCACCATCAAGTACCTGCGGATCCCCGACGAGATCATTGACATGGTGAAGGAGGAGGTGGTGTCCAAGGGCAGGGGCCGTGGTGGGATGCAGCAGCAGAAGCAGCAGAAGGGCCGTGGGGTTGGAGGAGCTGGCCGAGGTAAAAAGAAAAAATCCTGGGGTTGGTGTGGTTTATTTTTGGTTTGGTTTGGTTTCGGTTGTTTGGTTTTTTTTTTTTTTTTTGTTTTTTTTGTTTTTTTTTTGTTTTATTTTGTTTTGTTTTTGTTTGTGGGTTTTTTTGTTTGTTTTTTTGGTGTTTTGTTTGTTTGTTTTGGTGTTTTTGTTTTTTGGGGGGTTTTTTTGTTTTTTTGGGGGTTTTTTTGTTGGTTTTTTTGTTGTTAGTTTTTTGTTTGGTTTTTTTTGTTTTTGTGTTTTTGGGTTTTTTTTGGGTTTTTTGTTTGTTTTGTTTTTGTTTTTGTTTTTTTGGGTTTTTTTTTGGTGTTGTTTGTTTGTTTTGGTGTTTTTGTTTTTTGGGGTTTTTTTTGGTTTTTTTTTTGTTGTTTTTTTTTTGTTGTTGTTTTTGTTTTTGTGTTTTTGGGGTTTTTTTGGGGTTTTTTTTTGTTGGTTTGCTTGTTTTTTGGTTTTGTGTTTTTTGTGTTTTTTTGGGGGGGGTTTTTTGGTTTGGTTTTTTTTTTCTGGTTTTTTTGTTGTTGTTGTTTTGGGGCTTTTTTTGTTTGTTTTGGTTTTGTTGTTTTTTTCCCCCAGCTCGGGGAGCGAGGCGAGTGGGGCATCCCTGCCTTTAAAATTTCCCCCCCTCTTGTGCAAGCATCCTGCTCCTGTGTTTTCAACCCGGGGCTGGGAGAAGCTGGAGCTGCTCCTGAGCAGGATCCAGTCGAGCCAGTGCAGCCCCTGCCAAGGAGCAGGGAGGATCCGTGCCAGGGATGGGCCTCCCTCCTTCCTGGGGTTGGGCAGGAGCTGGGGAGAGTCTCGACTTGACTGTTTCGGCTCCTCCTGGCTCTTTTTGGGAGCAGAGCTGGAGCTGCAGAACAAAAGGCTGTTCTGGGTGAAAAGAGTGAAAATAGAGGAGGCTCTGCCCAAGGCAGGGAGAGAAAGGAAAAAAAAAAAAATTATCTCCTCCTCCCCTCCCGCTTAAAATGGGGCTTTGGGTTTTCTGATTTGTTAATGTGTTTATATTTAAAAAAAAACCCAAAAACCAAGAAACAAAAAAAACACCAAAAACAAACAAACAAAAAAAACACAAACAAAAAACAAACAAACAAAAAAACAAACAAAAAAAACCCACAAAAACCCCCCAAAAAACCAAAAAAAAACCAAAACAAAAACAAAACCCCAAAACAAACAAACCCCCCCCCAAAACAAAAACAAACAAAAACAAAAACAAACAAAAAAAAACACAAACAAAAAACCAACCAAACAAAACCCACAAAAAAACCCCCAAAAAACAACAACAAAAAAACACCGCGAAAAACCCCCAAAACAAACAAAAAACCCCCCAAAACAAAAACAAAAACAAACAAAAAAACCCAACCAACCAAAAAAAACAAAAAACAAAAACAAACAAACAAACAGAAAAAAAAAACCCTGAAAGTATCTGAGGGTTTTGAGTTCCTCCTGAAACGTGAATAATTCATGTTTCTGATAAAGGGGAGGTTGCCACTGCCGAAGAAATAGGCCAGGAAAACAACCCTTCCCATTTCACAGGGGTGAGGTGATCCCAGGGCACTTCAGCTGGGGGGTGATGCTGCTCCTTCTCCCCCCAAATTACCCCGCTGGGAGCCTGGGAGGGGTTCCCCCTGCTCTCCCCACCTCCGTGGGGTTTGTGGCCACCCCACAACCCCAGGGCTGCCCTCGGCCAGGGCCTGGCCTGCAGCGGGAGCTCCAAAATCCCAAATTCCATTTTAGGAGGAGCCCTGGGGACGGGGACAGGGAGGGGTTGGAGCCTCCCTGGAGGGAGAGCTGCCCCTGAGGAATCCTGGCAGGGCAGGTGGGGATGGAGCTGGGGGCCGTTCCTGCCCTTCCTCCCTTCTCCCCAAATCCCTGCTGCCCCTGGAAGCTCCCAGCAGGCAGAAGGGACCTTCCCAAATCTGAAGGAGCCCTTTATTTTTTGTTCCCCCCCCTCTCTCCTTGCCTTTGCAGTGTCCAGAGCACTTGGCACTTGGGGTTTTTTTTTTAAGTTTGTTTGGTTTTTTGTTTTTTGGTGGGGTTTTTTTTGGGTTTTTTTGGGGTTTTTTGGGTTTGTTTTTTTTTGTTGTTGTTGTTGTTTGTTTTTTGGGGTTTTTTTGTTTGTTTGTTTTGTGGTGTTTTGGGGGGGTTTTGGGTTTTTTGGGGTTTTTTTTTGGTTTTTTTGAGGGGGTTGGGTTTTTTTGTGTTTTTTTTTTTGTTTGTTTGGGGTTTTGGGGGGTTTTTTGGGGGTTTTTTTGGGTTTTTTTGTTTTGTTTTTTTTTGGTTTGGTTTTGGGGTTTTTTTGGTTTTTTTTTGGGGGGGTGGTTTGTTTTTTTTAAATTATTATTTTTATTTTCTTATTTTTATTTTTTATTTTTATTTTTGGGATAAACACCAAAGCCACACTGGGGTGTTTTTTATTTCCCCCTGCCTTTCCCCACCTCGTGGGGAGCAGGGCTGAGCTCCGAGGTGGAGCTCCTCCTGTTTTCCATCTCGCAGCCCTCAATCTGCTGATGGAACATTTTCAAAGGGAAGCAGCTTCTTCAGCCTTTGCTAATTAGCTCAAAGGTTTGGCTCTCATTACCCAGACGTGAAGGGGAGGAGGGAAAAGGAAAAAAAAAAAAAAAAAAAAAAAATAAAATAAAGGCAGGACAATTTTGTTGGGAGGCCAACGGGCAGGAGGGAAGCTGTAATTGTGCTCAGAGTTGAAAGGATCATTGTTCCTGACACTGGTAATTCCTCCTCCTCTGACTTCTTGCTTGCCAAACTCAGAAATCCCCAGCCCTTTGCTCCAGGAGGAGCATCCCAAGCACTGCAGGGTCAGGAATAATTTATGTTTTGCCTCTCTGGTTTGGGCAGGTCTCCTCCTCAAGCTCTGGTGCCTGGGTCTCCTGTGGGCTCTGCCTTTTGTGCAGCGGGGTGGATCCACCTCCCCGTGTCCCTGGGGTGGGATTTGGGGGATAAATCTCAGGGCTGGGCTCAGCAGCTCCTGGGTCACCTCCCAAATCCCTGCTGCCCTGAGCCAGGGACTGCTCTGTCCGATTTTTGGGTTGCCCTCCCAGCTCTCTCAGGGGACACGTTACAACCTCGATTTTAGATCTGTTGCTTCCCTGGTCCCGTTTTTTTGGGAAGAAACTTGACTTTAAAACATCAATCACGAGACTGAAACACCAGGGAGATGCTGCTGAGAGGGGGATGAGTTTAGGCACCTCCTAAATAAAATCTGACACTGGAAAAGGAGAAGTCAAAGTCACATTTCTGCTCCTGAGACCCCAAAAATAAACAGGTTTTGGGGGTAAAACATGGGATAAGTGAAGCTCTGAGTGGTTGCTGGCTCACAGGGACGCTGTTCCCTCTTCCTTTCTGCTCTGTCCAATTTTTGGGTTGCCCTCCCAGCTCTCAGGGGACACGTTACAACCTCGATTTTAAATCTGTTGCTTCCCTGGTCCCGTTTTTTTGGGAAGAAACTTGACTCTACCACGAGATTTAAAACATCAATCACGACACTGACACCCCAGGGAGATGCTGCTGAGAGGGGATGAGTTTAGGCACCTCCTAAATAAACTCTGAGACTGGAAAAGGAGAAGTCAAAAAGTCGCATTTCTGCTGCTGAGACCCCAAAAATAAACAGGTTTTTGGGGTAAAACATGGGATAAGTGAAGCTCTGAGTGGTTGCTGGCTCACAGGGACGCTGTTCCCTCTTCCTTTCTGCTCTGTCCAATTTCTGGGTTGCCCTCCCAGCTCTCAGGGGACACGTTACAACCTCGATTTTAGATCTGTTGCTTCCCTGGTCCCGTTTTTTGGGAAGAAACTTCACTTTACCACGAGATTTAAAACATCAGTCACGACACTGACACACCAGGGAGATGCTGCTGAAGGGGGATGAGTTTAGGCACCTCCTAAATAAAATCTGAGACTGGAAAAGTCAAAAAGTCACATTTCTGCTGCTGAGACCCCAAAAATCAGCAGTTTTTTGGGGTAAAACATTGGATAACTGAATTGGATAACTTTCTTCCTTTCTCCCCTCTCCCCTTCTGCCCCACAGGTGTGTTTGGAGGCCGTGGCAGAGGAATTCCAGGCAGTGGAAGAGGCCAGCAGGAGAAGAAGCCAGGCAGGCAATCAGCCAAGCAGTGAGAGGTCCTGCACCCCGGGGCCGGGGACAGTTTGGCTTTTGTCACCTCAGGGTTGCCACGTGTCCAAAAAAAAAAAAACAAAAAAACGTTCCCTTTCCCCACCCTCCCATCAGAATCAGAGCCCAGATCATGTTCCTTTGCAAGCCCAGCACTCTTTAGGCTGGTGGAGTTCTCTTCTAGTCAGTAAATCATTGGAAATGTGGTTTTTTTTAAAAATTTTGTTCGTGATTAAGGACCGAGGTTCTGCCTTCTCCTGAGAGTGAATTTTTTCAGGCTCGCCAGGTTTAATTTAAAATGTTTTCTCTGTTCAGAGGTACCAGAAGGAAGAAGGCAAACGTTTTCTGGATTGCTTGGATTTGTTTTTTTTTTTTTTTTAAATACTTGAAAACTGGGGAAACTCGTTTTGTTTGTAACAGACGTGTTTTGGTTTAAAAACACTCAACTGGAGGATGTTGTGTCTGTATATGAATAGTCCTAAAGGTTTTTTTTTTTTAAAAACCAACAAATTTTAAGCTGTTGCTTTTCTTCTCCTGGCTGGTCAGTTCTGTTTCTCCAATGATTTAAAGGAGGGATGAACATTCAAGGTTTGTTCCCAGGAGAGCTTTGTGACAAAACGAGTGTTTCCCAATTAGTTCATTGTTAATTTGACTTCAGATTAGAAATTTTCTTCAAAGGAACAGGTTTTGTTTTTTTTCCTGTGTAATTTTCTTTCTTTTTTTTTTTTTTTTTTGCATGAGGCTGGTGCACCCCTTATTCCTCATGGGGAAATTTTAATTTTTTTTATTATTATTATTTTGAAAAGCAACTCGAGTTGATTTATACGGATTTATTTCCCCCTCCTTGCTTTGATGTTGTGTCTGTATATGAATAGTCCTAAAGGTTTGGGGTTGTTTTTTTTTTAAAAAAACCAACAAACTTTTAAGCTGTTGCTTTTCTTCTCCTGGCTGGTCATTTCTGTTTCTCACATGATTTAAAGGAGGGATGAACATTCAAGGTTTGTTCCCAGGAGAGCTTTGTGACAAACGAGCGTTTCCCAATTATTAATTTGACTTCAGATTAGAAATTTTCTTCAAAGGAACAGTGTTGTGGTTTTTTTTTTTCCTGTGTGATTTTTTTTTTTTGCATGAGGCTGGTGCACCCCTTATTCCTCATGGGGGAATTTTAATTTTTTTTTATTATTTTTTGGAAAAGCAACTCGAGTTGATTTATACGGATTTATTTCCCCCTCCTTGCTTTGAAAACTCTCTCCCTTCTGCTGTGACACCAAGCCCTGAACCCCTGACAATATTTCTCAACCTAATTTTCTTCCAGTACCTGGTGATTGACCTCGCTGGCTGTACCTGTCACTTCCTTCCCCAATTATCTTCCACCAATTATCTTCCCTTGGGAACACAGGCCAGCCTGGGAACGTGTCCCTCCTGTAGGTTCAGAAAAAAAAAAAACCAAAACAAAAAACCACTCCTGGGAATTCCCAGGTCAGGTTGCTCCAGTCTTCCATCCCATGAGCAAAATCCAGAATATCCTGGCTGATCCCAGCTGAGCTCCAGCACCAGGGCACAGGGGAGGGGAAGAAACAGCTCTGGGTGTGCCTCAACCCCCCCCTGGATGGATGAAACAGCTGAATTTTGGGGGAGAAAAATTTGATATTGTGACTTGTTTTGGGCAGGTTTGGGGGTTTGCACAACTGATTCTCACACTGGAGCCTCTGCCATGGCCACTGTACTGAAAAAGGAGCCAAGAAGGTGCTTTTATAGACTTTATTTTTTTAATGTTTGTAGAGCTGGGCGCAGCGGTGAGTCGAGAATAAAATCTCCAGCCTCTTCCAGCTGCCTCCCCTCTGTGCCTGTCTGCGGTGCTGCCCGACCCAGAGCCCTTCCCTGAGCCCTGGGATCGGGGATAAATCCCTCATCAGCCACGTGTGCTCCTCGCCGAGGCCCTGAGCAGCGTTCCCTGCTCATCCCAGGCTCCTCCAGTTCCAGGGGGATGGATTGGGTTGATGTGTCCTCCCTCTCCCCGCTGGAAAACTCCCGTGGCATTTTCACAAAGCCCAGGCTTTGTGTCAGACTTTCCCTTCCCAACCTGCTCCCCTCCCTCCCTCCCTCCCTGGGCCGTGGCTTCCCTGCTGGAAAGGGAAAACAGCCCCAGCCCTGCTGGGATTTCAGGTTCTTTGCTGGCAGGAGAAATAAAAAAAAATAAAAAATCCCTGACTGCAAACACACCATGGGACCTTTGGCTCCAGCTCAGGGGAGAGTCCTCCAAGTTCTCCTTATCTCCTGGCCGAGCTCTGGGGGTCAGGTGATGGAGCTCGTTAAGTTCTGAGTTTGTTTAATTCCCTGCCTGCTTCCCCCTCTCTCTCCGTTTTCCACCTCTGCAGGAATATTTTTGTCCCAAAGGGCAGCTGGGTGGCAGATGGCTCCGTGCGAGGGCACTCAGCTGTCACTTTGGGCTTTTCTGCCCCCCTCAAAAAAATGGATTTTGGGGGCTGTCACTGCCCCGTGGCAGCGCGGGGAGGTTAAAAAAACAAACAAAAAAAAAATTAAAAACAGGGAGGAGCGAGATAAAAGCATAAAAAAAAAATAAAAAATGTCTGAGCCTGGCTGGCGGCGTGGGTGGGTGCAGAGCCAACGCGTCCCGCACGGAAAGACCCAGCAAAGGCCACCCTGGAAAGGCTTCCCGGGATATTTTGGTGGCAGCCGGGTTGGTGGCAGCCCCGGCCCAGCCGCGGGTTTGTGTTTCTCTGTCTCCGTCTCTCTCTGACCGCCCCGCGGTGACTCAGAACTTCTGAGCCTCGCCGAGGAGGCAGCAGCACAGGAATAGTTACACACCAGCGACGCGGAGGGAGTGGCTGCCGAAATACTTCAGGGCTGTGCTAAGCAACTAAAAATACACGTCAAACCCTCCTCCTCCTCCTCCTTTTTCCTTTTTAAATCTGTTTTCTTTCTCTCTTTCTTTCTGGGTTTTTTTTCTTTTTTTTTTCTTTTTTTTGAATTCTTGTTTTTGATTGTCGGAGGCCTCCGGGCGGGGGGAGTTCCTCGGGGACGGGGCAGGTTTGGGGACAGGCGCTGGTGGCAGCTGCGACTTCTTGTTTTCCCGGCTCGGTTCCTCTCTCCCTGCCCGTGGCAATGACTAAGAGGAGGCAGCTTCCCCTGCGTGCCGTGCAAACCCCGGGGTGCAAACCCTGCTCCTTCCCTTTTCCAGGGAAATGTGGGTGCATCCCTCGTGTCCAGGAGCTCGTGTTCTCAGTGTCCAGCCCGGAGCAGGATCTCCTCTGGTGTCACGGAGCTGGGGGTGGCACACAGGGAATGGTCCTGGTGGCACTGCAGGAGCCCTGAGGATGCTCCGGTGGCCACGGCCTTGCTGGAGGCTCCCCGTGCTCATCCCAAATCCTTACCCGGGGTAAACACAGCCCGGCTGGGCAGGTGGCAGGAGCCCCGTGACTCAGCGGGACAGCAGCTTTAGCCACCCGGCCGTGGGGACAGTGGCACTGCCACCAGCACGGGGACCTCCCCCCGGCTCTGCCCCGGCGGAAGGGGCCGCTCATTCACGCCCCTCATTAAAAGCTCATTAAGAAAATGAAGCTGCTGGCTGGCTGGCTGCAGGCATTGGGTTCTTGCTTTGGGGACACGCGGGGCCAGCAGCGGTGGGGACAGGCTGGGGGGGACCCAGCAGGACGAGAGAGCCCCCGGGATGCTGCGACCCAGGCGGGGTGGTGCCGGTGGGGCCCGGCCGGAGCTCGTGGCTCGGATCCCTGGCCACCGGCCAGCCGGCTCTTCCCGGGAGGCCCCCGGGGCCGGCTGGATCCTCGGTGGAACTGCTGGAAGCACCGCCGGCCACAGCCGGTTCTGCTCGCCCCGGTGTCGGTGGGCGAGCACCTGCGGGGACCCCGGTGCCCAAGGGGTGTGTGTGTGTGTGTCCCCCCGGCGCCTGGGGTCCCCAAAAAAGGGTCGGGGCAGGGGGAAGGGGAGGCTTTTGACCTCCCGCCCCGCTCCCTGTGCCTGTCCCCCTGTCCGGCCGGGTTTGGTCGGGATGGAAAGTCTGAACCTGCCCGTCCGGCCGCGGCCGCGGCCCTAATGAGGGGTTTGGGGCGGAAAGGCGGACGGAGGCTTCACCTGGGAGCTGCTCCCCGGGACACCGGCCCCGGCACCGCCGCTGGGTCGCGACACCGGCGACAGCAGGGGACACGGAGCTGGGTCCGCTCTGCTTCAGCTGAGATTTAATAAACTGCGTTTGTTTGGGATTTAATTAACAGCAGCTGTTGTGGGGGGGGGGAAGGGAGGGTAGATCGCGGTCGTTCCCTCGTGCCTCAGTTTCCCCAGCCTTGTCCTGGGTGTCACCCGTGTCCCCTGCAGCCAGGGCTGTGCCGTGCTGTCCCCACACCCCCGTGCCGTGCCCCACGCTGCCTGTGGGCAGCAGACGGGACGGACACACCGGGCCAGGGCGCTCCGGGAGAACCGGGGGATCCCCCGAGTAGCCCCCCCCACGCCCCCGGCGCTGATTTATCGCTCTCCGGGGAACATCTGGCCGCAATTCGGGCCGGCTCAGCCTCACCCGCCCCGCTGCCCGGGGCCCCGCGTGTGCCCGGGGGGTCTCGGCGGCGCGGGGGCCGCATCCTGCCCGGTGATGGTGGTGAGGGGCGGGGGGGGGGGGGATCGTCGGTGACCGGCGCTGGCTCCCCCCGCGCCGGTGACGTCAAGCGCTGACGCCGATCCGCCCCCTCAGCCGCCCGCGGGCTTGGCCGGCCGTGACGTCTGCCACCGCCACCGCCACCGCCACCGCCGTTAACTCCTTCCCCGGTGCCGCCCGCACCGGCCCCATCGTGCTCTGGGGTCCGCCCGGAGTGACCGTCCGGTGCCGGTGTTACCCCCCTCCCCGGTGCAGCGTGGTTGGCCGCTGTTCACCGGGGAAAGCCCGGTGCCAGCGGGGCACACCGGTGACAAACACCGATCGGGACAGGCTGTGACCAGGGAGGTGCGGGGACACGCGGGAACGGTGGCTCGGTCCCAGCAGGGTGCGGGTCACACCAGCCCTGCTCTGCCCACGCTGTCCCGGTGTGTCCCACACGGGTGGTGGCCCGGCTGGCTGTCCCCAGAGGTTCCCGTCAGGCCCGGTGCCGGTGCCTGGCCCGGTGTGTTTGTTTATTTATTTATTTCTTTGTCGTGCCCTTTTTACAGCCGGGGCCCGGCTCGGTGCCAGTGCCCGGTACCAGAGCCTGACTCGGTGCCCAGTGACCAGCGGCCATGCGAGTACCAGTGCCCGGTGCTGGTGGCCGGTGCCCATGCCAGGGACGGTTCTGGTGCCAGTGCCCGGTGCCGGTACCTGGAGCCCAGTGCCAGGTGGCCGGTTCCTGTGCCCTGTGCCCGGTTCCCAGTCCCCGATTCCCAGTGGCCAGTTCCCGGTTAGCGTGCCCAGTTCCCGGTGCCGTTCCCGTTTCCTGATTCCCAGTGGCCAGTTCCCGGTGCCCTGTGCCCGGTTCCCTGTGCACGGTGCCCGGTGCTGTTCCCGTGCCCGGTTCCTGACTCCCTGTGCCCGGTTCCCAGTGCCCTGTGCACGGTGCCGTTCCCTGTGCCCGGTTCCCGGTGCCCTGTGCCGGGTTCCCGGCGCCGTGCCCGTGTCCGGTTCCCGGTGCCCTATCTCGGTGCCCTGTGCCCGGTTCCCGGTGCCCTGTGCACGGTGCCCGGTGCCGCTCCCTGTGCCCGGTTCCGTTCCCTGTGGCCGGTTCTCGGTGCCCTATTTCGGTGCCCGGTTCCCGATGCCCTGTGCCGGGTTCCCGGTGCCGTGCCCGTGCCCGGTTCCCGGTGCCCTATCTCGGTGCCCTGTGCCCGGTTCCCGGCGCCGTTCCCGTGCCCGGTTCCCGCCCCTCCCTTTGTGCCCATCAGCCCCGGCGGGGCGCGCGCCGCCGGGGCCACGTGACCGCCCCTCCCCCGCGCTGACGTCATCCCAGGGCCCCGCGCGCTGTTGTCCCGTTTACCCGCCGGTCGCCGCGGCGACGGGGCCGGGGCGTGGCCGGGGCCGGGGCGGGGCACCGCCCCCGCGGGGCGGAGGCCACGCCCCGTATGCAAACCAGGGCGGGCGAGGACGTCATCTGCAGCCAATGGGGGCTCGACGCGGTGAGGTCACCGCGACCGGCGCCGCCTATTTAAGGGGGCGCGGGACGCGCGGCCGCGGCAGACGCGTGTGCGCGCGCGCAGGAGCGGGGCCGCGGCCGGTGCGCACCGGGCGCCTCCCCCCCCCGCCCTCCCCGCCCCGCGCTCGCCCCGGTCCTTCCTCCCCCCCCCGCCCCGGCGCCGTTTCCCCCGCAGCCGGGCGGGGGAGGAGGATGGAAACACCCTTCTACCATGATGATGTGTTGAGCGGCCTCGGCAGCGGCTTCGCCCCGTCCTCCGGCAGCAGCGGCCTCCTCCTGCCTTTCCCCGGCGGCAGCATGATGAAGAAGGACGCGCTCGGGATGGCCTTACCGGAACAGGTGGCGGCGGCGCTGAAAGCCCCCGGCGCGGCCAGCGGAGACGCGGCGGGGCTCATGGGCTCGCCCGACTTGGGGCTGCTCAAGCTGGCGTCGCCGGAGCTGGAGCGGCTCATCATCCAGTCCAACGGGCTGGTCACCACCACCCCCACCAGCGGCCAGTTCCTCTACCCGAAAGCCGCCGCCTCCGAGGAGCAGGAGTTCGCCGAGGGCTTCGTCAAGGCGCTGGAGGACTTGCACAAGCAGAACCAGCTGGGCGGCGGCGCGGCGGGGAGCGGCGGCGGCGCGGGCGGCGGCGGCGGCGGGGGAGGAAGCGGCGGCGCGGGCGAGCTGCCCGCCGCCGGGATGGCCCCGGAGCCGCCGGTCTACGCCAACCTCAGCACCTACCCGGCCGTCAGCTACGCCGCCGACCCCGGCCCGTTCGCGGCGCCGCCGCCGCGGCTGCCGCCGCCGCCGCCCCCGCCGCCGCTGAAGGACGAGCCGCAGATCGTGCCGGAGGTGCCGAGCTTCGGGGAGAGCCCGCCGCTGTCCCCCATCGACATGGACACGCAGGAGCGCATCAAGGCGGAACGGAAGCGGCTGAGGAACCGCATCGCCGCCTCCAAGTGCCGCAAGAGGAAGCTGGAGCGGATCTCCCGGCTGGAGGAGAAGGTGAAGAGCCTCAAGAGCCAGAACACGGAGCTCGCCTCCACCGCCAGCCTGCTCCGCGAGCAGGTCGCCCAGCTCAAGCAGAAGGTGCTCAGCCACGTCAACAGCGGCTGCCAGCTCCTGCCCCAGCACCAGCACCAGGTGCCGGCCTACTGACCCGGGGGGGGGGCGGCCCGAGCCCGGGCACGGACCGAGGGGTCCCGGGCAAGGACCCAGGGAAGCGCGGGGGGAGCGCCCGCCCTGCCCCGGGCACGGACCGAGGGGAGCGGGGGGAGCGCCCACCCCGCCCCGGGAACGGACCGAGGGGTCCTGGGCACGGACTGAGGGGTGCGGGGGGAGTGCCCACCCTGCCCCGGGCATGGACCGAGGGGTCCCGGGCACGGACTGGGAGGAGCGGGGGAAGCGCCCGCCTTGCCCCGGGCGCCGACCGAGAGGTCCCGAGTGGGGGGAGGAAGAAGAGCGATGATCGCCGCCCCTCTCCACCTCCCCGGACACAGACTGCGAGGGGTCTGAGGGGAGAGAACCAGGACCGGCTCCGGACACCGGGCACCGAGCACGCCCCGCTCCCCGCGGGGGGAAGGAGGGAGAAGCCGCGGGGGCACGGAACTGAGAGAGGGGGCCCGGGCCGCTCCACCCCGGGCCCCTCGGCGCCCCACACATTCCAGTCAGGTCCCAGTAAAGCCCCGCCACACGGAGAATTTGGCCTCTGGCTGTTTGCTGCGCCGCCGAGGGACGGGAAGGGAAGGGAAGGGGCGGCGCGGGCAGGAAGTGGCGCGGCCGGGGCCATCTTGGGGTGCGGGGACCGGCGGGGTTTGGGAAGTTTTAGGGGGCGATGGAGGTCGGGGGACGGCGAGCGAGGCCCCTCCAAGGCTGGCAAAGAGGCTCAGGGCATTGCTGGAGAAGGGTGGAGGGGCGGGGGTGGGTGGGGTGGGGGGTCCGTGGGGTTGTTGTTATTTTTGGGGGGGTGTTGGGGGGTAGCTGGGAAGGGTGGAGGGTGTGGTGGGGAGAGGTTGGGATGTTGCGGGGGCTGCGGGGTTATTTGGGCTCTCTTGGGGTGAGTTTGGGTGTACTTGGGTTCCCCTAGGGCTGAGAGGGCCCCATGTACGAGGAGGTGGGCGAGGAGACCCCACTGCCGCTCCTGGCTGCGGCTCAGACCCTCCCCGTGTTGGGGGGGGGGTTCACCCACACCCCCCCCTGTCCTGGCCCCCGGAGGCACCCAGCGAGGCCGGGCCTCCGCTGCTCCTCCCAGACTCCTCCAACAGCCTCGGGCTTCCCGGCACCGCGCTGGCTCCTCCTCCGTGTCCCCCCACCTGTCCCACCCCATCCCGGCCAGCAGCACCCGGGGGAGCCGCCCTGTGTCCCCGGAGCTTTTGGGGACCCTGCCGGGGGTCCGGCTGGAGGAAAGCGTGGCTCCCTGCCCTGCCCTGGGTGGCTCCCCGGGGACCCCACGCTGGGCTCCGGGCCGTGCCGTGCCGTGGGTGGCTCCCCCACGGGGACGCGGTGCCAGCCGGCTGCGGTTTCACCGGAGGAAGCGGCGCCGTCCCGGCGCGGTCGTGCTGCGCCCCGGATGTGCGGCACCGGCACGAAGATGGACGGGGCAGCCACCTGTCCGGCCCCCGTGGCCTCAAGTGTCACCAGATCCCCGTGTCCCCAAGTCCCCGCATCCTCCCGTCCCCAGCTCCCGGTTGTCGCCGCATCTCGATGGCCGCGGCTGCCTTTGTCCCCCAATTCCCACGGCCCGAAGTCCCCCGTGTCCCGGTGTCTCCGCTTTCCCGCATCCCTTTGTCCCCGAGTCCCCACATCCCGATGTCCCCGCATCGCCCGATCCCTTTGTGCCCGCGTCCCGGTGTCCCCGCGTGTCCCCGGGGATGGCGGGCTGCTGCCGGCAGGGCTGGCTCCCGGTGCCGGGGTGGGGGTCTCACGGGGGGAGCGGGTTTGGGGGGGGTCCCCCCGGTGCCCGCGGGGTCCCGGCGCTGCGGCGCCGCCCGGTACCGACAGGGGGCGCCCCCGCCTCCCCCCCGGTGCGGATAAAGGCGGCGGCACCGGCACCGGCACCGGGCGGGATGGCCCGGGGCGCGCTCCGCCTGCTCTGCTGCGCCGCTGCCCTGCTCGCCGCCGCAGGTACCGGGCACCGGGGGAGGTCCGCGGGGTCCCGGGAGATATGCAGAACCGGGGGGGGGCTGGGTGCTTCCCGGTGCCACCGGCCGGTGGGTCTGGGGCCTCCCCCCCGCCCAGTTCCGGGTATCGGGAGGAGGGTCCAGCTGCTCCGGGGCACCGGGGAAGTTCGTGGGGGGCGGCCACGTGTTGCTTCGCGCTCTGGCCCGGTGGGGCACCGGGGGGGGTCCCGTGTCCCTCCCGGGGCTGGGGTCACCGGGGGGGCTCCACCCGCTCCGTGGGAGTGCCGGGCTGGACCGGAGCACCCTGCCCCTCCCAGACGATGCGGCGCCGGTGCTGCCAAACCGGCTGGTCCTGGCACGGGTTGCCCTGGCACCGCCTCGGCACTCCCCGGGGCAAAGGGCTCCCCGGTAATTCCGTGCCGCCGCGGGCCCCCCGTTCCCAGCCGGGGCTCCCCGTACCCCTCCCCTGCCACCCCGAGGGGCCTCGGCTCACCCATCCTGGCACACCGGGAGCTTCAGCGCCATCCTGGCACAGGGGTGGCAGCTGGGTGGGGACAGCCCAGCCCGGCAGCTGCGGGGACCCCCGGGCACGTTTGGGTGCCGGCTGTGCCACGGGGCATTTCTGCCCGGTGTCCCCCCTGGGGCCAGTCTGGGCTTGCTCCTCCTCTTGTGCAAACAGGATTTGAGCAGATAAGGGGCACTGCCAGCGCTGCCCGGCAAACCTGCTCTGTCTGCTCCGTCCCACGTGGCCACCACGGGACGGTCCCCACCACGCCTGGCCCCGAGGGTGCCCGCTGGGTGCCACCAGGGCTGGCTCGGCACGTGTCCCTGCTCTGGCTGCGCTGCTTGTCCCCGTGCCATCACAGCTTGGGGAGTTCTTCCCCTTCTGGGTTGGGGGGATTCGGTTCTGGCTGAATCCCGGGTTTCGGTGTGATAAAAACCACCTGGGAAATGATCCCCGTGAGGGCAGGAGGTGGGGCGGGTGCTGCTGCCCTGCCAGGACCCTGCTGGGGTCCTGCCGTGTCTGTGCTGAGCAGCTCTCTCCTCCAAGGTCCACGGCCAGGACATGGCTCTGGTCCTGCCCCCGCAGTGCCAGTGAACAGCTCGGGGACAGCCGTGTCACCGTCCCCATCCCGTGCAGCCACAGCCACCAGCCAGGGGACTCGCGGTGTGACCCCATCCGGCTCTGAAAGAGTCGGTAGAGCTTCACCCAACGAAAACACATCAACTCCAACCAATACCACGACATCAACAACATCTTCAGCATCTTCACCCAACCCCACCACAACACCAACTTCAGCCCCTACCACGACATCAACAACACCTTCAACATCTTCATCCAGCCCCACCAAAACACCAGTTCCATCCAGTACCTCGGCATCAACATCTTCAACATCTTCATCCACCCCCACCACAGCATCAACTCCAGCCCCTACCACGACATCAACAATATCTTCTGCATCTTCATCCAGCCCCACCACAACACCAGTTCCATCCAGTACCTTGGCATCAACAACATCTTCAACATCTTCATCCACCACAACACCAACTTCATCCAATACCTCGGCATCAACACCACCTCCATCATCTCCACCCAAGCCCACCACAACACCAACTTCAACCCATACCACGACATCAACAACATCTTCAACATCTCCATCCAGCCCCACCACAACACCACCTCCATCCAATACCTCGGCATCAACACCACCTCCATCATCTCCACCCAAGCCCACCACCACACCATCTCCACCCCACACCAATGTGTCCGTACCCACGGAGCACCCACCCAACTCCACGGCAACGCCAGCCCCATCCTCACCCAGCTCCTCGGGGCCTGCTCCTCCCAGCTCCCCCACAGCCCCCGTGAGCACCAGCGCTGTCACCAGCAGCTCCAGAACCACAGCAGCCACTGGCAGCACGGCCGGTAACTCCGGTGGGAGCCAGGCTGGGGGGCACTGGGCAGCTGGGGGGCACTGGGCAGCTGGGGGGCACTGGGCACCTGGGAGGGCACTGGGCACCTGGGGGGCACTGGGCACCTGGGAGGGCACTGGGCACCTGGGGGGGCACTGGGCACCTGGGAGGGCACTGGGCACCTGGGGGGGCACTGGGCACCTGGGGGGGCACTGGGCAGCTGGGGGGGCACCGGGCAGCTGGGGGGGCACTGGGCACCTGGGGGGGCACCGGGCAGCTGGGGGGGCACCGGGCAACTGGGGGGGCACTGGGCACCTGGGGGGGCACCGGGCAGCTGGGGGGGCACTGGGCACCTGGGGGGCATTGGGCAGCTGGGGGGCACCGGGCAACTGGGGGGCACTGGGCAGCTGTGGGGCACTGAGCAGCCGGGGGGCAATGGGCAGTGAGGGGGCACTGGGCACCTGGGGGGCACCGGGCAGCTGGGGGGGCACTGGGCACCTGGAGGGCACTGGGCAGCTGGAGGGCACTGGGCAGCTGGGGGGCACTGGGCAGCTGGGGGGCACTGGGCAGGTGGGGGGCACTGGGCAGCTGTGGGGCCACTGGGCAGCCGGGGGGCACTGGGCACCTGGGGGGCACTGGGCACCTGGGGGGCACTGGGCAGCTGGGGGGGCACCGGGTGCCTGGGGGGCACTGGGTGCCAGGGGAAAATAACCAGGATGCCAGGGGGAATAAAGGGGTTCCAGAGGGAATAACGGGGTGCCAGGGGGGGATAACGGAGTTCCAGTGGGAAATAATGGGGTGCCAGGTGGAATAAAAGTGTTCCAGAGGGAATAAAGGGGTGCCAGAGGGAATAATGAGGTGCCAGGTGGAATAACGGGGTGCCAGAGGAAATAACAGTGCCAGGGGGCAGAACGGGGTGCCTGTCTCACCCCCACAGAGCAGCACCCCACCGAGCTGAGCCCCGCCGTGGTCGGCATCATCTCCCTCGCCGTCTGCCTGCTGGTGGCCGGGGCGGCCGTGCTGCTGGTGCGGTGGTCGCGGCGCGGGATCCCCCGCTTCCAGCACCTGGACGAGGTGCCCATGGTGCGTGGGGAGGGCCGGGGGGGCTGGGAGGAGCGAGGGGGGGGGATTTGGGAGGAGCAGCGGGTGCAGGGTGCGGGGCACTCACCCCCCGCTCTCTTTCTCTTCTTCCTCAGAGCAAAGTGATGGAGGGCTCCTCTGTCACGGCCCCCATCCCCAGCTGACCCCCCCTCGCTGCTGAATAAAGAACCCGCCGCTGCCCTGGCTCTGGTTTCCCGTCTGCCATGTGCTCTGCAGCCTGCCCGGGGGAAAACCCCCCTGCTCCCGGGGGAGGCCCCCAACCACTTTCGGGGTCCCCCCGAGCCGGGCTGGCGGCCCCGGGGTGTTCCCGGTTGGGCGGCGGTGCTGCCCGGGCTGGGGAGGGGGGATATCGCGCAGCCCCCCCGCCCCGGCGAGGTGGGATGGGAGGGAGCGAGCGGCCAGGCACGCACGTCGCCTTCCTTCTGCTCCGCTGCACTCGGCCGGGGCCGCGCTCGCCGCGAGGACCGGGCGCCGGTGAGGGGCTGCGGGCGGGCCCGGGGGGGCTGGCGGCGGCGGGGACCCCCCCCGTGCTGGGCTGGGGTTTGGCACCAGGGCTGGCAAATCCCGGGGTGGAGGGGGCTCGGTCCTGGGGGGTTCTGCGGGTGCTCCCCGGTGTGCCCCGGTTCTCGGGGGCGCTGGGTGGGTGGGTGGCCGGGGTGGATCCGTGGCACCAGGTGGGTTCGCGGCTCGGTGGGCGCTGAGGGCCGCCCCCCGTCCCCGTCCCCGTCCCCATCCAGCCCACGGGAGCACCGGGAGTGGGGCGGGGAGGGGGGGCCCGAAACCCGAGGAGGTAGGGGCTGAGCCCGGCCGAGCCCCGGTGGCCGTAAATCACGGCGTGTCCCGGCCCCGGGGTGTCCCCGGGATGTCCCCAGCCGCGGGAGGTGTGTGGGGGTCCCCGCCGGCGAGCCCCTCCCGGCCGCGGCTCCCCGAGCTCCCCCCGCAGGGACGGCGATGAGACGGAGCCGGACAGCGCTGCCCTTCCTCGGCGCGGAGGTGAGACCGGCACCGGGGGCTACCGGGGGTGGCGAGGGGTGGCGAGGGGTGTCCCGGGGGGCCGAGGGGTGTCCCCGGTGTGAGCGTCCCAGCGCCGGGCCCCCGGGCAGCAATAACCGGGCTGGCGGCGCTGAGCGGGAGTTAATTATCCCCTTAATGGGCGGTTAATTATTATTCACCTCTGCGTAATCGCGCGCCGGCTCCGGGGGGTTTTTCCGGCGGGGTCCCGGGGGAAGTCACGGGGGTCTCTCTCCGGTGGCGGCGGGAGAAGGAGGAAGAGGAGGAGGAGGAGGAGGACGGGGGGAGTCCCGGTGGCTCGGTGCGCTGCGGGCGGAGCCGCTCCCGGTGCTCCGGTGCCTTTCCCCGCTCCCCGCTCGCCCCGGTAACCCCCGGTACCCCCGGCTGCAGCGCCGCACCGTGTCCGGCAGGGGGCGCCAGCGCGCTACCGGCGCTCGGTACCGGGGGCGCTGCCCGGGCGGGACCCCCGGACCGGGATGGGCAGCGACCCCCGGGGGGCCGCTCCCCGCCCCCCTCACCGCTGCTCCGTTTTTTTTTTTTCCCGGCAGCGCTGCCGCGATCCCGCCGAGGCCGCCCCGTCGGGCCCGGGCCCGGGAGCGGCGGTGGGCGCCGTGCGCCGGCGATTCTCCGGGACCCCGTTGCTGCCGCCGCTGGGTTGCCGGTTGGCGGAGGCGGCCCGCCCCCCCGAGCCCGAGACTGCCCGGGTGGTGTTCACCATCGAGGAGAGCGGCCCGAGCAGCGGCGATGAGTCCGAGCCCCCCCGGTAAGGGCGGGACGGGGAGCGGGGAGGTGATGCCCCCGCTGGCACCGGGAACGGGTTACCGGGCAGGGCACGGCTGGCGGGGACGCTCCCGGGTTCAGCACCGGCGGCCGGACAGCGGCACAGGGGCAGAGCAGCCGGTGGGTTGGGGACAAACCCCTCTGTCACCCGCCGTTCCAGCCCCGGGAGGTCCGTTCTGGTCACCGCCTGTCCCCGTCACCCCCTCAGCGCTCCTGTCCCCACCTCGCTGCCCCTTCACCCCCATCCCCCTTTTCCCCACCACCCAGCCCTGTCCCCATCCCCTGTCCCCATCCCGTGGCCCAGCCAGAGCCACCACAGGGCTGGCCTGGCCTGGCCCTGCCCAGGGGTGACCTCGGTCCCTCCCGCGGTGGCTCGGGCCCAGCCCTGCCGCTGCAGGGCTATTTTTGGGCCGTCCCCCCTGTCCCGTGCCTCTCCCAGCCCGGCTTGTGGGGACAGCGAGGACGCTGGCACGGCCCAGGGACGTGGCTCTGGTGTCACTTGTCATCCACCCCTGCACAGACACGTGGGGACAGCGACACTCCGGGAAGGACTGGCTGTCCTGGGGGCTGGCACTGCCTGTCCTGCGGCCAGCCCAGCCTCTGCTGCCCAGCCAGCACGGGGGGCTCTCCCCTGATGTCCCTGTGTCCCTGTGTCCCCAGCATCCCTCTGCCCTGATGTCCCCAGGGTCGTGCTTGCAGCCCCTTGAAAGCACAGGTGACCCCTCCAGGACCCCCATCCGCTGGGTTTTGGGGTCTCCACTGGTGCTGTGGTGGCAGGGGGGGCCCCTGGTGCTGTCCCCTCCTGGCTCCCTGCCAGCTGCTGGGGATTTTTGATGCAGCAGGGAGCCACATCCTGCTGCATCAGCTGCCACAGCCGGGCCGGTGTGGGTCCCCTCACAGTGTCACTGTCACCAGCTGGACCTCACCCTGCTGCTGGGGGGGGACAGCACCGGGGGCACGCTGTGGGGTGGCTTTGGCTCTCACAGGTGGCACCATGGCATGTCCACACCACGTGTCTGGGATGCTCCATGCTCAGCTGTGTCCCTCAGTGGCACCATGGCATGTCCACACTGTGTGCCCAGGATGCTCCAGACTCAATTGTGTCCCTTGGTGGCACCATGGCATGTCCACACTGTGTGCCCAGGATGCTCCAGACTCAATTGTGTCCCTTGGTGGCATCGTGGCATGTCCACACCCCATGTCCAGGATGCTCCAAACTCAGCTGTGTCCCTTGCTGGCACCGTGTCACAGCCACACTGCAAGTTCAGGCTGCTCTGGGCTCAGCCACATCCCTGTGTCCCTCGGTGGCACCGTGTCACAGCCACACCGCGTGTCCAGGATGCTCCGTGTCCCTCCGTGGCACCGTGGCACGTCCCCTCCGTACATCTGGAGCCCCTGGGGGCTTCCTGGGGGATTTTCCCCCGTGTCCAGGCAGAGCACCCCTGCCCTTTCAGGAGCAGCTGCCGCCTCGGGGACAGCAGGGTGGCCGGTGGCACCGGGCCAGCCAAGGGGCCACGTGCCCGGGGCCGCCAGGCACACCGGGGGGGGGGGAGACCCGCTCCCTGCGCCGGCTGCCGGAGCCAGACAGTTGTTTAATTTCCCAGGCGCAGGGCGGGAGGGGGATGGAAAGTTTCCCGGGGCTGCCGGGGCGGCCGGGACGGCCTCACGCTTCCTGCTCCGCACCGGGGGCAGCGGGGCCTCGCCGCCGGCCGGGGGCTCCCTGAGCCGGGCCATGCTGCCCGCCACGCACCGCTCGCCGGGGGCTTCCCCGGCCACCTCCCCCCGCGGTTCGCCCCGCAATTCCCCCGTCTCCTTCAGGAAGCTCCTGATGAACCAGAGCATCCGCCTGCAGCGGCGCTTCACCGTGGCGCATCCCCTCTGGTAAGGGGAGGGGGTCACCGGGGGGGTGGCACCGGGCTGTGCCGCCGCGATGGGGCAGCAGCGCCTCCCCGCAGGGCTGTGGCACGTCCTCAGGGGACCAGGAGGGGACAGCGGGTGTCCCCGCACGGTCGGGGGGGCTGAGCCGGGCAGGGGGAGCCGCCGGACGAGTGGGGCTGAGCCACGGCCAGGCAGGGAGCGGCGGCGGGGTGGCCCGGTGGGGACGGAGGGAGGCTTTGCCCTCCGAACCGCCCGGCGCGGCTCCCGCCTGCCCTGCCCACCTCGGAGCTCGCTGGGGTTGGTTTTGGGGGGTGCCGGCCCCACCTGCGCGGGGCTCAGCACAACATCGCTCCTGGGCAGCGACAGCATCTATTTATAGCGGCCCCGGGGCCCCCCCTCCGCGCCACGGACACCGCTCCGAGGTCATTAACGCCGCACCGAGGGGGGTTAATTGGGCACCGGCCCCGCGGCGGGGGGCTCTTGTCCCCCCCGGGGCTGTCCCCTGCGGTGGCAGCGGGGTCAGGGGATGGTGGCACGGCGCCGGGGACAGACGCGGGCATCGCCCCGCGGGGCCGTCGGAGGGGGGGGGGACAATGCGGCTTTTGTGTCGCCGGTACCATCGGGGACGGGAAGGCCAGGCAGGAAAACAAGGGGGCTGCGGGATGGCATGACGCGGTGCCGGCTGGCACCGCCACCGCCGGGGAGGGACGGCCGCGCCACAGCCGGCGGGGCTGCCGGAGCGGGACGATGCTGCCGGGCAGCCGGTGCCCGTCCCGGAGGCATTCCTGCATCGGGTAGGTGCTGGGCTCCCGCTGCTGGCGTCTCTGCGTTTTTCTCCGTGCTCTGGGGTGGCTCGTCCCCGTCCCCGTCCCCGTCCCCGCGGCGGTGGCGGCTGCGGGAGGGAGGGGACAGGCGCTGCTGGATGGCCCTCGCTGTGTCCCCGCTGCGTGCAGCCTTTCCCATGACCCCGGCGCCGGCGGTGCGGCAGGGTGGGTGAGGCGGCCGCGGCCGGCTTGGGGACACGGCAGGGTGGCCATCCCTGTCCCCCCTGGATGCACGCGGCTGCCAGGTGGCTCCGGTTGGGGTGCCCCTGGGCGGCCGCCAGCGTGTCCCCAGGGGCCGGGGCTTGGCTTCTGCGCCGGTTTCTGTCCTTCGGTGTCCCCTGGCTCCGTGCCGTGGCTGGGATGTTGTCCCCTCCATGGGACACGGCACCTCGAGTCGGGGCTGATGGAGGCTTTGGGGCTTTGGAGGACTTGGGGCCGCGGTGCTGGTGACAGGTACGGGGCGGGACAGGGCAGGAGCCAGCCCTTCCTGGGGTCTCTGGAGCTGGGAGCTTCAGGGCAGTGGCACCTGTCCCACCCGGGTGACATGGGACAGCCTGGCTCTGCTGGTCAGTGTCCCAAACCCCAGACCCCACTGTGCCAGCTGGGGGGGTCCCTGTGCCCCGAGCTGTGCCCCGAGCTGTGCCCCGAGCTGTGCCCGTTCTCAGCAGCAGGTGGAGGAGCCAGACCGGGCACCAGTGTCACCCACAGCGTGGCCAAGCCAGAGCCGTGCTGGGCAGAGCGAGATGGTGGCACAGAGAACCCGACAAACCCGGCAGCATCCCCCGGGCCGAGGTCCCCGTGCCACCCGCCCCGTGCCAGCCTTGTCCCCTCTCCCCTCACAGCTTTGACCTGGAGAATGGCCCCCCCGGCCGGGGCGCGCTGGACCCCCAGGCCAGCCCGGGCGCGGGGCTGGTCCTGCAGGGCACCTTCTCGCACGGCCAGCGCCGCGAGTCCTTCCTCTACCGCTCCGACAGCGACTACGACCTGTCCCCAAAAGCCATGTCCCGCAACTCCTCCATCGCCAGCGACCTGTGAGTGCCCCCCCAGCCCGCATCCCCTGGGACCCCCCGAGCCTCCCCTCCCCGCCCCGGCTCACGCTCCCTGTGCTCCCGCAGGCACGGAGAAGACATGATCGTCACTCCCTTTGCCCAGGTAGGTGCCACCTCCCCGCCTGGGAGGTGACACGGTCTGCACCCAGCACCCGTGGGGTGGGTGGGTGGGTGGGTGTCCTGGGGGGGTGGTCCGCCCGACCCCAGCCCCCTCTCGCCCCCCAGGTCCTGGCCAGCCTCCGCACCGTCCGCAGCAACCTGACCCACCTCCAGGACCGCGCTGGCGTCAAGTGAGTCAGCGGGGGCTGGGAGGGCGAGGATGGCACCCGAGCGGGGACCCCAACCCATGGCACCGCTGCGGGGGTCGCAGCCGCTCAGCCCCCCCCGTGTTTCCCAGGCGAGGATCGAGCAGCAGCCTGCCCTCGGGGAGCAAGGCCAGCCTCTCCGGTGAGTGCCGCGGGGGAACGGTGGCGGGGAGATTTTGGCACCAGCTGGCCGTCCCTGTGTCCCCAGGGGGTGTCCTGCCGTGCCCTGGGGGTGCAGCCCCGAGCCCAGGCAGAGCTGCGGCTTTGCCCTTCGGGATCCATGTCTGGTTTTCGGCGGCTCCTCCCGCCTGGCCGCCCTTCGCGGCGGTGGAAAAGCTCCCGTTGACGTCAAACCTTCCATTAATAAAAAAACCCCGGCGGTGAGCGGGGCCCCGCGGGAGCCCGGCTGCCCCCGGGGGCTGGCTGTCACCCCACGGGACGGCGTGGCACGCCGCGTGCCGGGGCTGCCGCGCCGCGGGGACAGCGTCACGCCGCCCAGGGATGCCCGACCCCGACCCCCGCGTCCCCCCGCGTCCCCCGCCGCCCCGCTCGGGGGCTGCCGGGACCCCCCACGCTGGTGAGCCCCCCGGGTTGGTGTGGCAGCAGGGTCCCCGTGCCGGGTGGCAGCGCTGCTGGCGGGTCCCTTGCCAAGCCGGCGGGTGCCCCCAGCAGAAGATGCCCACCAGAAGCTCTCGAGGGAGACGCTGGAGGAGCTGGATTGGTGCTTGGACCAGCTGGAGACGCTGCAGACCAGGCACTCGGTCAGCGAGATGGCCTCCAACAAGGTAAGGGACCCGGTCACTGTCACCCTGGTGGGCGCGGGGGACCCCAGAGCCACCCCCAGGGTGTCCTGCCAGCCCCCCAGACCGCTGACCCCGCCTGACCACCCACAGTTCAAGCGGATGCTGAACCGGGAGCTGACGCACCTCTCGGAGACCAGCCGCTCCGGGAACCAGGTCTCCGAGTACATCTCCAGCACCTTCCTGGGTGAGGACCCCCCCTGCCCCAGGGTCACCTCCCTGCTGGCAGCAGGGTGGCCTTTGTGTCCCCAGAGAGCTGGGGTGCTCACAGGGATGATGCCAGAGGGGGGGGGTCCCGCTTGCTTCTTGTGGAGGAACGGGATGGGGGGGGAACCAGGGGGCTTTTCCCAGGTGTCCCAGTGGGATTTGCTGCCTTGGAGGTGCCACGGCTTTCGTCCTGACTGGGAGTGCTGGCTCATACTGGTGCGTACTGGTGCACTGGGGCCGCCCTTGTGTGCCTGCAGGAGTGCCCAGGGGCAGATGTGTGGATGGGGGCGAGGTAAAGAAAGCGCTGCAGCCCCCCAAAATGGTCACAGTGTGCCCTGTGCCCGCCCTCAGCGTGACCCGGGGGGATGCTGGCAGTGAAATTTGTGCTCCTGCCCTGCTCACCGCCCTCCCCGTGTCACCCCAGACAAGCAGCACGAGGTGGAGATCCCCTCGGCGCTGGGGAAGGACAAGGAGAAGGAGAGAAAGAAGCGTCCCATGTCGCAGATCACTGTGACCAAATGGTCACAGTGTGCCCTGTGCCTGCCCTCAGCATGACCCAGGGGGATGCTGGCAGTGAAATTTGTGCTCCTGCCCTACTCACTGCTTCCGTGTCACCCCAGACAAGCAGCACGAGGTGGAGATCCCCTCGGCGCTGGGGAAGGACAAGGAGAAGGAGCGGAGGAAGCGGCCCATGTCGCAGATCAGCGGCGTCAGGAAGCTGAAGCACAGCTCCAGCCTGGCCGCCGCCGGCATCCCGCGCTTCGGGGTGCGCTCCGACCGCGAGGCGCTGCTGGCCAAGGTGGGCGCAGGATCCTGGCGTGGTCTGGGTTTTGAAAGGGACCTTAAAGGGCATCCAGTTCTCACACCTCGATTCAGAAAATTCGATCTGTTCTCCGTGTAACAACGCTTCTCTCACTGTTCTGCCCGGGCGGAACCAGCATGAAAATGCGGGAAGCGGGATGTAAAATATAACAACAACTCTTGTTCCCTCAATTTTTGCAAGGGTCTGTTTGCCAGGGTTTAGTGGATTGCTGCCAGGCAAGCAGCACCCAGCAAGCACATCTGCCAAATTCCCCACCCTGGGGACACGGGGGCCACCATAACCAGGAGAAAAATCCCTTTGCTCCCTGTCAGTTTTACCTTCCTCACCACTTGTAATGGCCCAAACTCAATGGCCCTCTGGCCATGGAGTCCCCGGCACCAGCCTCCCCATGGATCTCTGTCCCTCTGGTCCCCCAGGAGCTGGAGGACACCAACAAGTGGGGGCTGGACGTGTTCAAAGTGGCCGAGTACTCGGGGAACCGCCCGCTGACCGTCATCATGTACAGCATCTTCCAGGTGAGCGTCCCGGGGATGTCCCTGTCCCTGTCCCTGTCCCTGTCCCTGTCCCTGTCCCTGTCCCTGTCCCTGTCCCTGTGCCCGGGTGGGGACCAGCCACGGGTGAGGGAACTGAGGTGAGGATGAAGACAAAAGACAAAAGGAGCTCTGAGTCTCAGGAACAGTCCCACAGTTTAATGCAGAACCTAGACCAAGGAGTTCTGACGAGAGTAAGAGGCCGAGCAGGTGGCTCGGAGTGGTTTTGTGCCCCAAATTTGGGAGAGGAGAGGGGGGAGGTGAGGGGTCAATGGGGCCTGACCCAGGGGGAGGTGAGGCACAGGTGGCGTCAGGTGAGGGGGGCACAGGGATTCCTGGGGAAGGTATTGAAATATTGAAATACAACAATACAATTTTGTGTATTTTGAAATGCAAAATACAAATTTTGTGTGGATATATACATATCCAAATATCCAGATGTGTATAACCCAAAACACCCAGTGCAAACATAACAAACCTACTCAGTGCAACACAACACTCCTGCTTCCCACAGGAGCGTGACCTGATGAAGACCTTCCGCATCCCCGCCAACACCTTCATCACCTACATGCTGACGCTGGAGGACCACTACCACGCCGAGGTGGCCTACCACAACAACCTGCACGCCGCCGACGTGGCGCAGTCCACGCACGTCCTCCTCTCCACGCCCGCGCTGGAGGTGATTCCTGGGCACCTTGAGGCCACCCAGGTGTGCCTGGCGGGGCTGTGACGCGTCACCGATGCCTTTTCCCGCCGTTCCCAGGCTGTCTTCACGGACCTGGAGATCATGGCTGCCATCTTCGCCAGCGCCATCCACGACGTCGACCACCCCGGGGTCTCCAACCAGTTCCTCATCAACACCAGTGAGCTGGGGCGCAGGGATGGACCTGGGGGGGTACTGGGGGGACCCCGGGAGTCGCCCCAGGGTGACCGGTGCCACCTCGCAGACTCGGAGCTGGCCCTGATGTACAACGACGCCTCGGTGCTGGAGAATCACCACCTGGCCGTGGGCTTCAAGCTCCTCCAGGAGGAGAACTGCGACATCTTCCAGAACCTGAGCAGGAAGCAGAGGCAGACGCTGCGTAAAATGGTCATCGACATGGTACGGGGGGGGGCTGGGCCACCCCAGGGTGGGGTCTGGGCTGGAGGGGTCAGGCTGAGACCCGTTCCCACCTCCCCCTGGCCAGGTGCTGGCCACGGACATGTCCAAGCACATGAACCTGCTGGCGGATCTGAAGACCATGGTGGAGACCAAGAAGGTGACCAGCCTGGGGGTGCTGCTGCTGGACAACTACTCCGACAGGATCCAGGTGGGGACACACCTGGGGCATCCCCCCCCAGCCCTGCAGGTGTCCACCCTGCCTCTGGCCTGCCGGGATGTCCCGTTTGGTGCCACCACCCTCCCAAACCCAACTTGGGGGGTGGGTGGGCACAAGTGTGGGTGGCCCTGGGGGACAGAGGGCACGGCGTCCACGCCCCGCAGGTCCTGCAGAACATGGTGCACTGCGCCGACCTCAGCAACCCCACCAAGCCCCTGGAGCTGTACCGGCAGTGGACCGACCGCATCATGGTGGAGTTCTTCCACCAAGGGGACCGGGAGCGGGAGAAGGGCATGGAGATCAGCCCCATGTGTGACAAGCACACCGCCTCCGTGGAGAAGTCCCAGGTGGGGTGGCAGCCTTGGGGGACAGGGTGAGGGGCTCAGGGCTGGGCAGGGGGCTCAAGCTCTTCCTTTTCCCCCCCAGGTGGGATTCATCGACTTCATCGCCCACCCGCTGTGGGAGACCTGGGCCGACCTGGTGCACCCCGACGCCCAGGAGCTGCTGGACACGCTGGAGGACAACCGGGAGTGGTACCAGAGCATGATCCCACGCAGCCCCTCCCCTCCGCCCGAGGCACCCGCGCTGTCCCCGGCCACCGGCGACAAATTCCAGTTCGAGCTGACGCTGGAGGAGGAGGAGGAGGAGGAGGAGGGTGAGTCGGACACGGAGCTGGAAGGGGCCGAGAGCCCCTTGGACGAGGACAACAGCGGCTCCAAGACGCCGGGCACGGATGACTCGGAGTCCGCCGACACCCAGCGCCTGTCCCCCGGCCCCGGGGACCGGGACTCGCCTGCCCCCCGCCCCAGGGACGTGGACAACCGGCGGGCACTCCCGGAGGACGGTGGCAGCAGCGGGTGCTCCGTGCCAGCGCCCGAGGGCAGCCAGGGGCTGTGCCTGGACACGGAGGGCAATGTCACATTCCTGTCCCTGGGCACGTAGCGCCACCGGCCCGCGGGTCCCCTCGCAGTGCTGGGACAGCGGGGAGCTGGCACTTGGAGAGCACTGGCACTGCCACAACACCCAGGTTGTGTCCCCCGTTTGGGAGCTGGGCAGCTCCTGACAGGTACGAGGACGCTGGTGGCCTTCTGCTGCCAGCTGCTGGGAAAGGTCCCTGTCCCCTTCAGACAGGGGACGCCAAGCTCTGACCCCAGCCCGGCCCCGCTGGGGACATCACGCCCCAAAAGGGCTGCAGGAAGGAGCATTCCAGCCCCTTTTCCAGGTGTCCCCTGGCAGGACAGCAGCCCCGTGGTGGGATGAGGTGGGCAAAGGGCGCTGGTGACACCCCCAGCACGAGGCACACGACACGGGCACGGCTCGGTGGGTTATTTATTTGGGGATAGGTTCACTTTTTAAAGCCTTTTGTAGCTCACTTTTTACTACCAGCCTCTCCGAGGCTCACACACACATTTTTAGGGGCGGAAAGATGCATTTTTTTTGGGGGGGGGGGGGGGAGGAAAGCTGCATTTCCCGCCCTGTGATCACTGAAAACACCGTTTGTATTTCACATTTCCGACCTCGGCGGGTGCTGTCACCCCCTTCTCCTCCTCCTCCTCCTCCCCTCCATCTCGGGTGTCCTGCCTGGGGCAGGGTCCTTTGGGATTCTTCCTTCACCTCCAGAGATTAAACCCGGTTTGTTCCACCCTAAAGCTTTGTAAAGCGCCTCTTTGTGTGTCACGGGAGCCGCAGCCGACGTCCCCAGGGACCCGGCGTGGTTGGTGGCCCGGTCTCCCGCCGGGCACCGGGCAGGGCCTGGCTGTGTGCTGGAACAAAAGCCAGCTCCTCCCTGGAAACGCCGATCCATCGCTGGCAAACACGACCCGCTAAGGTAAATATTTAATCGCCGGCTTGGCGCGCAATGCCGGGCCCCGGTTCCCGGCTCTTCCGCATTGCTCCCCACGGTGATTTATCTCCACAAACACGTCCCCACCCCGTGGCACTGCCCTGGCACGTGGGGCCCTGGCCCCCCTGCCCGCCCTGCGCTGCCCCGGCCTCGGGGAGTTGGTGGTTCTTCCCCGGCCTGGAGGTTTTCCAAGGTTGGGAAACCTGTGCAGGGTGGTGGTGGTGGTGGTGGCTCCGTGCCAGCCCTGGTGGGTGCTGGATGTCCCCTTGTCTCTCCAGATGGGGACCAGCTGAGATTCTGTACTCTGACACTCCCTGGATCCCAGTCCAGACTCTGCTGGGCAGGAGTGGGGCAGGAGGTGGTGGAAAAAAACGTTTTTCCCTCCTTTTCTGGCTGAGGGGCTGCAGCACGAAGAGGGCGGTGGGGCTGTGGCCTGGGGAAGGTGATGGAAAATGCCCACAGCAGCCAGGTCCATCCCTGAGCCTGGATCCCTGCCTAAGTGTGGATCCATCTCTAATTCTGGATCCATCCCTGAGCCTGGATCCCTCCTAATTCTGGATCCATCCTACAGCTGGTTCCATCCCTCATCCTGGATCTCTCCCTGAGCCTGGATCCCTCCCCATCCCTGTGTCCATCCCGGCCTCCTGCTCATCCATGCCCGGCCGGACTGTCCGTGCTGTGCTCAATGTCCCCACTGCCCACCCGGTGCCCACCGTGTCCAGCTGGGTCCTCCCGGGGGCTGTGGGTCTGGGGTGAGGCTGGGCAGGTGCAAAGAGCTGCACCGGGGCAGAGGCCACGGAGCCCCCCCGGGCGGGGCAGGGCAGGGCAGGCTCGGGAGGCTCCCGGGGCCCCGGGCAGGGCAGGCCCGGGCAGGGCGGTGCCGCTGCCCTCAGGCCGCCATATGCTGCCGGCCCTAATCCCCGCTGGAGCCTCAGGGCGAGGGAGGACATGGCCGCCCACCTGCGCAGCAGCCCCGCCTCAGCGCCAGCCTCCCTGTCACGGGAAGGATCAGGCTGCCCGCGACTGCAGGCCTGGGGGAAGGCGTCGCGATAGCGCGCCATGTCGCGACAGGGAGGCTGTCAAACCTCGCCCCCCCCCTTTGAGCGGGAATGGTTCGCCCTACACCCCCGCCGGCGCAGGGGCTGGTTCATCCCGCGCCCCGCCGAGCGCGGCCGGACCGCACCACTGCGCCTCGCCGGAGGAGGGGGCGGCGCCCACCACCGCGCCGGGAGGGGCGGCCTCCTCCCCCCCGCGTCCGCCCGCTGTCCATCAGAGCGCGCCGCCGAGCCAATCAGCGCCGCCCTCAGGGGCGCGCCCGTGACGTAGGGGCTCATTTGCATAGGGAGCCCCGCCCCAGCCGACGTCACCCGGGCTCCGCATCTGCTGCAGTCGCTGCGGGGAGGAGGCGGCGGCGCGAGCGCGGCAGAGGTGAGACCCCCCCCCCCCCCCCCCACCGGGACCCTCACCGGGACCCCCCCACAGCGACACCCCCGCAGGGACCCCCCCCGAGATCCCCTCTGTGACCCCCCCCCCCCCGGCACCGGGAGGGGAGGGGCGGCTGCAGCGGAGGAGGCGGGAGGCGGGGGGGGGGGGGATGATGATGATGATGATGGATGCGGCGCGGGAGGGGGTGCTGCGCAGGGCCTGGGGGGGGGGGTCTCGGTGCGGCGTAGATCGAGTGGGTGCAGCGGGGTCGGGCCTGCGGGGAGGAGCAGGGGGTGACCCTCTCCTTATCAGCACCTTGACCCCCCCCCATCAACATCCTAGCCCCCCCCATCATCACCCTGGCCCCCTCCTCGCAGCACCCTGCACCCCCCCACCCCGCAATCGGCACCCTGCGCACCCCCCTGTCAGCGTCCTGAACCCCTTCCTTCCAACACTGCACCCCCCCAAAACATCAGCACCGTGCACCCCCTCCCTGCAGCGCCCTGCACCCCCGCCATCAGCCCCCCCAATCAACCCCCCCTCCGCCAGCACCCCGAAATGCCCATCAGCACCCCGCAGCCCTCCCCACCAGCTCCCCGCATCCCCTCTGCCCAGCATCCCTCTGCTCCATCCCGCATCCCCCTGCTCCACCCTCCCGCCTGGCACCAGCACCCAGCTCTGTGACCCCCCTGCCTGGCATCACCCTCCTCCCCGCGGTGCCGTGTGACACCCCGGGGGTCCGTGTGACACCCCCGGGGCTCCGTGTGACACCCCGGGGCTCCGTGTCCCCGCGGCGTGCGGGGGCACCGCCGCCGGTGCCATTTTGTCACCGGGAAGATGCGGGAGAGGCTGCGGCCGCACCCCCGACGCCACCGGGCAGATCCTGGGGAGAGCCGCGGCAAATCCCAGGGAGCCACAGCAAATCCCGGGGAGCCGTGGCAATTCCCGGCAGCCACGGCAAACCCTGGAAGGCACGGGAAACCTCTGGAGCCGTGGCCGAGCCCGGCAGCCGCGTGCCCCACATGGACGCGCCGCCGGGGTCGCCGCTCTGGGGGTGACGGGAGACGCTCTCTCCGAGCCCTGAGGGGCCGAGTGACCCATCGGTGGCCACGCCATCGCCCACCCTGAACCGAAATATTCCCGATTTGTGCCGGGAAACGGCTCCCGAGCGGGGCCCGGCGCCGCCGAGGCTGCGGCCGTCACGGCCTCTGCCCCACCTTGCAGATGGCGTCGGCTACCGACTCCCGCTATGGGCAGAAGGAATCCTCGGACCAGAACTTCGATTACATGTTCAAGATCCTGATCATCGGCAACAGCAGCGTGGGGAAAACCTCCTTCCTGTTCCGGTACGCCGACGACTCCTTCACGCCCGCCTTCGTCAGCACCGTCGGCATCGACTTCAAGGTCAAGACCATCTACCGGAACGACAAACGCATCAAGCTGCAGATCTGGGTGAGGGGAGAGACCCTCGGGGTGACCCCCGGAGCCCTGAGCCGGGCTGGGGTGGTGGGGAGGGGGTGGTGAAGGTGAGGGGGTGGTGGTCAGTGTGGGGTGGTGGTGTGGTGGATTGGTGGTGTGGGAGGTGGTGGTCACTGTGGGGTGGTGGTTGAGTTGGGTGATGGTGGGGGTGGGGTGGTGGTCAGTGAGGGGTGGTGGTTGGTTGGGTGATGGTCAGTGGGGGGTGGTGGTCAGTGGGGAGTGGTGGATTGGTGGTGTGGGAGGTGATGGTCACTGTGGAGTGGTGGTTGGTTGAGTGAAGGCTGGTGGGGGTGATGGTTGTGTGGGGTGATGGTCAGTGAGGGGTGATGGTCAGTGAGGGGTGGTGGTTTGGTGGATTGGTGGTGTGGGAGGTGCTGGTCACTGTGGGGTGGTGGTTGGGTGGGTGATGGTCACTGTGGAGTGGTGGTCAGGGAGGAGTGGTGGTCAGTGAGGGGTGGTGGTGTGGTGGATTGGTGGTGTGGGAGGTGCTGGTCACTGTGGGGTGGTGGTTGGTGGGGTGCTGGTCACTGTGGGGTGATGGTCACTGTGGGGTGGTGGTCACTGTGGGGTGGTGGTTGGTGGGGTGCTGGTCACTGTGGGGTGATGGTCACTGTGGGGTGGTGGTCACTGTGGGGTGGTGGTTGGTGGGGTGATGGTCACTGTGGGATGGTGGTCAGTGAGGGGTGGTGGTTGGTGGGGTGGTGGTCACTGTGGGGTGATGGTCACTGTGGGGTGATGGTCACTGTGGGAAGTTGGTCAGTCTGGTGATGGTCAGCGTGGAGCTGCCCCACCAGGACGATGCTGGGGTGGGGGCGGCTCTGCCCCCATGCACCCGGTGGTCCCGGGCGGTGTCACCGCAGCCCTGGGGGTGGGTGACATCCTGCTGTCCCCTGTCCCCACCCAGGACACGGCCGGGCAGGAGCGGTACCGCACCATCACCACCGCCTACTACCGCGGGGCCATGGGCTTCATCCTCATGTACGACATCACCAACGAGGAGTCCTTCAACGCCGTGCAGGACTGGTGAGCGCCAGCAGGACCCCCAGGGCACCCCAAACTTCCTCCTCCCCACCCCTCTGACCCCTCTCTCCCTTCCCCAAGGTCCACCCAGATCAAGACCTACTCCTGGGACAACGCCCAGGTGCTGCTGGTGGGGAACAAGTGTGACATGGAGGACGAGCGCGTGGTCTCCTCGGAGAAGGGCCGCCAGCTGGCCGAGCACCTGGGTGAGTTGGGCAGGGGAGGACCCCCCCCCCCGCCTTGCCACGGCTGCCGGCCCGCAATTAATTTAATTAAGGGCTTAATTCCCTCGGTGTAATTGCTGCGCTCCGACGCCAGCGGAGCGAAAAAAAACCAAAGGCACCCAGCAAAAAACCAAAGGATTGTCACACACCTTAAACTCCTGGAGAGGTGCTGGGGTGGGGAGTGTTTGGTGGGGGTCCTTGGGTGGGGGAAAAAACGGGGATTTTGTGATTTTGTGGTTGGTTGGGGGCAGGTTGCCAATATTTAAATAATGAATGAGAGGAGGAGCGAGGTGGGATGCCAGAGCTTTGACGTGTCTGCACATGTGTCCCTTGTCCCTCTGTCTGTCCTCCCCACCCTTCCCTCCCCACCTCCCAGGCTTTGAGTTCTTCGAGGCCAGCGCCAAGGACAACATCAACGTCAAGCAGACCTTCGAGCGGCTGGTGGACATCATCTGCGAGAAGATGTCCGAGTCGCTGGACACGGCCGACCCCGCCGTCACCGGCGCCAAGCAGGGCCCCCAGCTCACGGACCAGCAGGCCCCCCCTCACCAGGACTGTGCCTGCTAGGGGCCAGCCCCACCCGACCCCCAAAATCCCCCCCCCAAAAAATCCGGTCAGTGCACCCCAAACCCACCCCCCAGCTCCTCCTCTCGGGGGTCCCGCGGGGGTTTTTGCTGCTGATACCTCCGAAAGGGCTGCGGCCCCTCTAGGAGCAACCCCCCTCCCCTCCCCGATTCATTAGGCTGTGCCCCCCACCCCTTAATTTATTTTTAAGCCTGGGCTGGTAGAAAACTCCACCCCCCCCCCCCCCCCCATTCTGCTTTTAATCACTGTCAAGAGACCATCACCCCCCCGCCCCCAGCCCCATCTCCCTTGGTGACCCCCCACCCCCCCAGCCTGTCCTGGCACCCCTTGCTCTGGAGACCCCCCCAATGCTCTGGGACCTCCTGTCCTGGTGCCCCTTGCTCTGGAGACCCCCCCAATGCTCTGGGACCTCCTGTCCTGGTGCCCCTTGCTCTGGAGACCCCCCCAATGCTCTGGGACCTCCTGTCCTGGTGCCCCTTTCCCTTTTTCCTGCTCTGGGACCCCCTGTCCTGGTGCCCTCAGCTCTGGAGACCCCCCTCCAATGCTCTGGGACCCCTTGTCCTGGTGCCCCCTGCCCTTTTTCCTGCTCTGGGACCTCCTGTCCTGGTGCCCCCTTGCTCTGGAGACCCCCACAATGCTCTGGGACCTCCTGTCCTGGTGCCCCCTGCTCTGGGACCCCCTGTCCTGGTGTCCCCTGCCCTTTTTCCTGCTCTGGGACTCCTTGTCCTGGCACCCCTTGCTCTGGAGACCCCCCCCCAATGCTCTGGGACCCCCTGTCCTGCTGCCCCCTGCCCTTTTTCCTGCTCTGGGACCCCCTGCCCTGGTGCCCCTTCCCCTTTTTCCTGCTCTGGGACCCCCTGTCCTGGTGCCCTCAGCTCTGGAGACCCCCCCCCAATGCTCTGGGACCCCCTGTCCTGCTGCCCCCTGCCCTTTTTCCTGCTCTGGGACCCTCCAGCTCTGGGGATCCCCCTGCCCTGGGGTCCCCCCTGCTCCAGAACCCCCCTGTCCTGGGGATCCCCCTACCCTGGGACCCCCTTTCCCAGTGTCTGGGTGCTGTGACAGGACCCCCCCACCTCCCCAAATCCCACCCACCCACCCCGTGTGCCCCCTCCCCCGAGAGCTCCGGGTGGAGGGGGGGGCTCTCCGTGCCCAGCTCCCCTGCCCCTCCAGCTGGATGGATATTTCCTGACTCTTGTTTATTTGTATAAATAGATGCTAATTTATGCTCCCCCCTCGCCGTCTTCCTCCCTTGTACAGACAGAAATCCCCTTGTAAATAGGCGTAGGAAGTGACGCTGTGCGCGTGACCTGCTGTGCTGTGGCCGTGGTGGTGCATTTATATATATATATATATATATTCTGATTTCTTTTCTTTTTTTTTTTCTCTCGGTGTGGTAACCTTGCTTGTGAATATCACTTTTAAAAAAAAAGAAAACAACCCCACTAAAAAAAAACAAACAACAAAAAAAACCCAATCCCAACGAAATTAAAATTATTATTATTTAAATAAGGTTTAAAAAGGAAAAAAAAAAAAAAAACAAAAATGAATTTCAATCCATCAGCGAGGCCCCAGCCAGCTCTGGAGCGAATCAGCCCCAGGTTGGGCTCGTGGGGGGCGAGCAGGGCTGGGGAGCCTGGCTGCTTTGCTCCAGGGCTGTGGGGATCTCGTGTTCCTGTAGTTCTGTGCTTCTGTGGAGACTGTGAACCAGTGGATATTCCCGTAGCCATGACAGAGCTGCCCCTTTATTTATTTATATTTTTTTTTTTTCCCCCCTGGAGCGCTGTGTCTTTTATTTTACAGATTTCCCCTCTATTTCCCCTCTCCCCCTCACTGTGATTCCATCTCCTTTCCCCTCCCTCTCCCCTCTCTTTTTTGTGAAGTTTACTTATGGAAGAGTTACACTGTACTGTACAAATGTCAAAAGTGTCAAAAAGAGTACAATTTCCTAAAAATCACTGTATTAAAAAGAAATGTTGTGAAGAAATAAACCGATGCTGATCAGAAGTTCCTCGGGGTCCCTGAGTTGCCAGAGAGGAGCAAAATTAACCTGATTTTTTTTTTTTAAATTATCATTTCCCCAAATGGGTCCTGCTGCTGCTGAGGGAGGAGGAGTTGAGTCCCTCCCCTGAGTATGTGACAGCAGGGACCAGGGCAGAACACGAAGGCACAGCTTTAAAAAATCAGAGAGAAAAAAAATCAGAGAGAAAAAAAATCAGAGAAAAAAAAATCAGAGAGAAAAAAAATCAGAGAAAAAAAAATCAGAGAAAAAAAATCAGAGAGAAAAATAATCAGAGAAAAAAATCAGAGAAAAAAGAAAAATCAGAGAAAAAAAATATTAGAGAAAAAAAAATCAGAGAAAAAAGAAAAATCAGAGAAAAAAATCAGAGAAAAAAAAATCAGAGAAAAAAGAAGAATCAGAGAAAAAAATCAGAGAAAAAAATCAGAGAAAAAAAAATCAGAGAAAAAAAAGAAAATCCCATTCAGGCACTTTTCATTTGACACTGGAAAAAAAAATAAAAAAAAATCCCTTTCTTGGGTTATGCAGGGAGTGTCCACAGCTTGCCCAGGGCTGGGAGCAGAGGGATGTGATGGCCCAAACTCTGCCAAAATTTGGCTCCGAGCCTCCCCCCCTCCGCCTGCCGAGCGCCGCAGAGCCCGGGGTGCAATCACAGCCCTATTTATAGAGGATCCAGGTGGCTGCAGCCCCCGCCCGCTGCCAGGGGGGGAAAATGGGAGCTGAGGCAGCCGGGGGGGGAGTGGAGGGATTTTTATCCCTGAGCTGGAAGAGGGAAAGAAGAAAAAAAAATTAAAAATATAAAAGCAGGAGGAGAAGGAGTGAGGAGCTGCAGGGAGAGCAGAGGGGCAGGCGGAGTGAATCACGGAGTGGGTTAGAATTTGGGTTGGAATGACCTTAAATCCCAGCCCTTCCCAGTCCTGCCGTGGGCAGGGGCACCTCCCACTGCCCCAGGCTGCTCCAACCCGGCCTTGGGCACTGCCAGGGCTCCAGGGGCAGCCTCAGCTGCTCGGGGAATTCTGTTCCACGGCCTCTCCCCGCTCTCAGACGGAAGAATTCCTTCCCAAGCGGGGATCCAGGCGGCTGGAAGGCGCTGGAGGAGCAGCAAGGGGGCTGCTGGTTTGCTCTGGAGGAGGGAACAAATCCAGCCAGGACCCTTCCCAGGGGGGGCTGCAGCAGGCAAATCCCAGAAGAAAAATCACTTTACAGGTTATCCTGCAACAAGAGATTGTTACACCCCCAGCCCACGGCTGGAATCAGCAGACGAGTCAATCAGCAGCAGGCGGGCAGGGCAGGGGAGGCGGGCTGGCTCTGGCCATCCACAACGCCCAGAAATCCACAATGCCCAGAAATCCATTTGGTGCAGGGCAGGAGGAGCCTCTGGAACGGCCTCGGGTGCTCCTTTTCTCTCTCTCTCTGTGTCTCTCTCTCTCTCTACGCCCCGGCGCTGCTCTGGCTCTGCCGCGGCGGCTCCTGCCCGGAGCTGCGGGGCTGCAAAACACCGAGAGGGGATGGGGGTCAGCTGGGGGCACCCCTGGGGGGGCTCAGGGGGCTGGGAGAGGAGCTGTGGGGCTGGAAAACACGGAGAGGAGAGGAGAGGAGAGGAGAGGAGAGGAGAGGAGAGGAGAGGAGAGGAGAGGAGAGGAGAGGAGAGGAGAGGAGAGGAGAGGAGAGGAGAGGAGAGGAGAGGAGAGGAGAGGAGAGGAGAGGAGAGGAGAGGAGAGGAGAGGAGAGGATGGGGATGAGCCTGGGGCACTCCCAGGGCCGGGATGGGGGTCCCACATGGAGAGGAGAGCAGGATGGGGATGAGCTTGGGGCACCCTCGGGGGGCCCCAGGGGGCTGGGAGGGGGCCAGGAGCTGTGGGGCTGGAAAACACAGAGGGTTGAGCGGGATGAGGATGAGCCTGGGGCACTCCTGGAGGGGCCCAGAGGCTGGGAGGGGGCCAGGAGCTGCAGGGCTGGAAAACACAGAGGGGAGAGCAGGATGGGGATGAGCTTGGGGCACTCCCGGGGCCGGGATGGGGAGCCCACACGGAGAGCAGAGCGGGATGGGGATGATGAGCCTGGGGCACTCCCGGGGGTCCCAGGGGGCTGGGAGGGGGGGCTCTCACCCGGTGTTTGAGGTAGGACAGGTAGGTGTCCCAGCCCAGGGTCACCACGTTGACATACACCACGCGGTAGGCGGGCGGCACGAAGAGGAAGTTGAGGATCTGCGCCCCCGGCCACACGCACCAGTCAGCCTGGAAAAGGAGCCGGGACAGCTGGGGGCTGCCCCAGGGAGCCCGGCAGGGAAAGGGGAGAGCCCCACACACAGCCCGGGATCCCAGGGATTTGGGATGGAGCTCAGGGATCTGGGATGGAGCTCAGGGAAAGGTTCAGGGATCTGGGATGGAGATGAGGGAAAGGTTCAGGGATCTGGGATGGAGCTCAGGGATCTGGGATGGAGCTCAGGGAAAGGTTCAGGGATTTGGGATGGTGCTGCCCCAGGGAGCCTGGCAGGGGAAAGGGGAGAGCCCCCCACCCACCCTGGGATCCCAGGGATTTGGGATGGAGCTCAGGGAAAGGTTCAGGGATCTGGGATGGAGCTCAGGGAAAGGTTCAGGGATTTGGGATGGAGCTCAGGGATCTGGGATGGAGCTCAGGGAAAGGTTCAGGGATTTGGGATGGAGCTCAGGGATCTGGGATGGAGCTCAGGGAAAGGTTCAGGGATCTGGGATGGAGCTCAGGGATCTGGGATGGAGCTCAGGGAAAGGTTCAGGGATCTGGGATGGAGCTCAGGGATCTGGGATGGAGCTCAGGGAAAGGTTCAGGGATCTGGGATGGAGCTCAGGGATCTGGGATGGAGCTCAGGGAAAGGTTCAGGGATCTGGGATGCAGCTCAGGGAAAGGTTCAGGGATCTGGGATAGAGCTCAAGGAAAGGTTCAGGGATTTGGGATGGAGATGAGGGAAAGGTTCAGGGATTTGGGATGGAGATGAGGGAAAGGTTCAGGGATTTGGGATGGAGCTCAGGGATCTGGGATGGAGCTCAGGGAAAGGTTCAGGGATCTGGGATGGAGCTCAGGGAAAGGTTCAGGGATCTGGGGTGGAGCTCAGGGATCTGGGATGGAAATGAGGGAAAGGTTCAGGGATCTGGGATGGAGCTCAGGGATCTGGGATGGAAATGAGGGAAAGGTTCAGGGATCTGGGATGGAGCTCAGGGAAAGGTTCAGGGATTTGGGATGGTGCTGCCCCAGGGAACCTGGCAGGGGAAAGGGGAGAGCCCCCCCACCCCGGGGAGGGGCTTTACCTTGTAGAGTTCCCAAAATTTCTCCTTAAACTCGTCCCAGCTCTCCTGCAGAGATTGGTCCTCCAGGGTGCCGATGGCTGCGGGGACAGGCGGGGTGGGAGCGCCGGTTCCAGGCTGGAATGGGGCCGGGAAGGGCCGGGAAGTGCCCCAAACCCCTCCCGGTGTGGGCGGGGAGGGCAGCGCCGGCAGCGGCCAGAGGGAGGGAGCTCCAGGAAACGGGAAGGAAAAGTGAAAGGGAAGGAAGGCACTGATCTGCCTGGAGCTGTGGCAGGGATTTGGGATGGGGATCAGGGAAAGGTTCAGGGATCAGGGATGGGGATCAGGGAAAGGTTCAGGGATCTGGGATGGGGATCAGGGAAAGGTTCAGGGATTTGGGATGGGGATCAGGGAAAGGTTCAGGGATCAGGGATGGGGATCAGGGAAAGGTTCAGGGATCTGGGATGGGGATCAGGGAAAGGTTCAGGGATCTGGGATGGGGATCAGGGAAAGGTTCAGGGATTTGGGATGGGGATCAGGGAAAGGTTCAGGGATCTGGGATGGAGCTCAGGGATCTGGGATGGAGATGAGGGAAAGGTTCAGGGATTTGGGATGGAGCTCAGGGATAGGTTCAGGGATTTGGGATGGAGCTCAGGGATAGGTTCAGGAAATTTAGGATGGAGACCACGAAAAGGTTCAGGGATCTGGGACGGAGCTCAGGGAAAAGGTTCAAGAATTTGGGATGGATACCAGGGAAAGGTTCAGGGATCTGGGATGGAGCTCAGGGATCTGGGATGGAGATGAGGAAAAGGTTCAGGGATTTGGGATGGAGCTCAGGGAAAGGCTCAGGAATCTGGGATGGAGCTCAGGGAAAGGTTCAGGGATTTGGGATGGAGATGAGGGAAAGGTTCAGGAAATTTGGGATGGACATCAGGAAAAGGTTCAGGGATCTGGGATGGAGATGAGGGAAAGGTTCAGGGATTTGGGATGGAGCTCAGGGAAAGGTTCAGGGATTTGGGATGGAGCTCAGGGAAAGGTTCTTCCCCCCAGAGGGTGCTGAGGCCCTGAATTCCCCCAGGGATCGGGCACGGCCCCGAGGCTGCTCCAGGAGCTCCCAGCCATCCCCAGGCTGGGATTTTGGGGCGCCTCTGGCAGGACCAGGGGGTTGGATCCGTGATCCCCGAGGGTCCCACCTACCCATGAAGTACCAGGCTCCCATGCCGGGCGAGGCCACCAGCTGGTCAATCAGGACTTTCTTCAGCACCGTCCTGAGGCAGCGCACGCCCCGGGCGGGGAAGGCAGAGTCCAGCCAGTGGTACCAGTAATGCATCAGCGGCCCCAGGCTGCAGCCCACCAGGAACATCCTCCCTGCAAACAACAGCCAGCCCGCCTCAGCACGGGGCTAAACCCCCCAGGACATGCCCCCCATAACGCCCCCTCCCCTCCTGAGCCCCCTTTTCCACCGACACCCCCTTTCCTCACCTCCGAGGAGGAGGAGGAGGAGGGGAAGGAGGAAGGGGAGCAGCTCAGCAGCGCCCAGAGCGAACCCCCGGCCAAGAGGGTGAAGGCAGAGGAGCTGGGCCAGGATGGGCAGAGCCCAGGGGAGGCTGGAGAGGAGGAGAAGGAGCGCCCGGAGAGGAAGAGAGCCCGGGGGCAGAACAAGAGCCGGCCCTGCATGAAACCCAACTCCTATGAGCAGAGCAGGCTGTGCCCCTCGGTGACACAGGTGGGACGCCGGGCCCTGCTCTGGCTGGGTTGGGTGGGATTTTGGGAAGGAGGGTGGGGAAGGGGCTGGGATGGCTTTCCCAGAGCAGCTGTGGCTGCCCCTGGAGCCCTGGCAGTGCCCAAGGCCAGGCTGGACATTGGGGCTGGAGCACCTGGGCCAGTGGGAGGTGTCCCTGCCAGGGCAGGGGGGTGGCACTGGGTGGGATTTAAGCTCCTTCCCACCCCAAACCATCCTGGCATCCTGTGATTTAGAAATGGAGCTGTGGAGGTCACCCCCCCTCATTCAGTGCTCAGAGCCATCCCCCTGCCCCAACCCTTCAGGATGATTTTAAATCCCAAGGATTTCAGCCTTGGAGCAGGACATCCAGAGAGGGTGGGGAGGCCCTGGCAGAGATTTTCCAGAGCAGCTGTGGCAGCCCTTGGCTCCTTGGCAGTGCCCTCTGGACTGGGCTTGGAGCAGCCTGGGACGGGTGGGAGCTCTCCATCTCTCCAGCTCTCCCTGCCCCGCGGGGATGGGATTTGGGGCTTGGAGCACCCCGGGACGGCTGGAAGGTCCCCATCTCTCCCTGCCCCGCGGCGATGGGGTTTTCGGAGCCCATCCCCGGCGCTCACCGGTGCGCCCCAGCTGGATCTGGCTCTCGGGGTGCTTGCGGCGGTGCCACTCCTGCAGCAGGCAGTCCCCGGCTGCCAGGAGCCCCCCGCAGCTCAGCGTGTTGGTCAGCAGCAGCAGCCGCCCCGTGAACAGCGACTTCCAGGAGCGCAGGAGCATCCTGCGGGCACAGCCCCCGGACCTGCCCGCCCCCCGCCCGGTACCCCCGGTCACTGCTGGGTGCCCCCGGTTGGGCACCCTGCGCCCCTCCCGGTTCTCCCAGTTAGTGCCTGGCTACCCTCCCAGTCCCCTCTGCGTGTCCCGGTTGCCCCCGCCGCTCCTGCCGTGCGCCCCGCAGCCTCTCCTCGACCCCGCTGCCACCGCCCCGGTGCCCCCCCGGTGCCCCCGGTGCCCCCCGCTCACCCCCGTTATCTCTGTACCCCCTCCGCTTACCCCGCCGGGTCCCCAGTGCCCCTTCCTGGACACCACCCCGGTTCCCGGTGCCTCCGGTTCCGCCCGGTTCACCCCCCCCCTCCCCCCCCCGCCGCCACCGGGCGTTACCGCCACCCGCACGCGGAACAGGGAGACTGACACGTGACCACAACGACTTCCGCTTCCTGGCTCCGCCATGACAGCTACCGAGGCACGGGCGCCGCCATGACAGCTACCGAGGCACGGGCGCCGCCATGACAGCTACCGAGGCACAGGAGGCCGCCATGACAGCTACCGAGGCACAGGGCGCCGCCATGACACCTACCGAGGCACAGGGCGCCGCCATGACAGCTGCTGAGGCGGCACCTCGTCCTGGGGCTTGTGGTGGGGCGAGATGGGGATGGTCCGGGGGATCCCCGCGGTGCCCCGGCCCTGCCCCGTCCCTGACACCTCGGTTTCACGGCAGCAGAGTGGCTGGGGAGCTGTCGTTGCCCTTGTGGAGGTGCTCATGGTGGACGTCAGCAGTGCTGGTGGGGTGGGACCATCGCTCTCCCCGCCCTGCTGGTGCCGCTGGGGTCCCCCAGGCGTGGGGACGCTGCTGAGACCCTCCAGGCTGTCCCCAGAGCCTTCAGAATTCTTTGAGAAGCTTCTCTTTGGAGCTTGAACATCAAAACTCCGTGTCACCTCGGTTGTGGGGACAGCAGAAGGGCTGGGGGGACGTTGGAGTTTGTCACTCCCAAGGACATCCCGGTGGGACCTGGGGCCTCTTTCTCAGCCGTGTGGGGCAGCTGGGACAGCTCTGGCTGGGAACTGGAGGCAAAGATCCCCTCACCAACGGGGTGTTTTGTCTGCCAGGATTGACGTGGGGCAGGAAGGCAAAAGACTCACTAAAAACCATCAGCTTTATTCCAGCTGCCAGCGAGGAGCCCTGCTCCTCCTCACAGCCCATCCTGACGCCGTGGGGCAGGGCCTGGCCAGCCCTATCTGTAGGAATTGGCCTTGTGTTTTGGCAGGAAGGTGAAGCTGGGCGGGACGGGGCCCAGGAGCATCTCACTGGGAGGAAGAATCAGTGACAGAATTAATCCAGAGACCTCAAAGCTCCTCCAGTGCCACCCCTGCCATGAGCAGGGACACCTCCCACTACCCCAGGTTGCTCCAAGCCCCGTCCAGCCTGGCCTTGGACACTTCCAGGGAAGACAGAACAAAACCAACCCCAAGGAGGGGTCAGTGTTCAGTCCCCAGCTGTCACACCACCCTGTGACTCCACAGGGGCTCTGCCACGTCCCTTTTTAGCAATTTAAACAAAATTTGATTCATTACCTTATTTTGATCCAATCATCCACGTTCTGGCTGGCCATCAGGGTCTCCAGGTAGTCCCTCCCCAGATAATAGGGCGGCCGCTCGTTGATTCTCTGAGGTAGATGTTCCAACAACCCAACTGGAATGTACCTGGAATAAAACAAAATGCAACAGCAGTGAGCACTGGGGATTCATGAATCATTGCCTCAAGACCCTCCTGGCTGGGCAGCATTACCTGCAGAGGAAGGAGAGCCATTCCAGCAGGAATTTCCTGGTTTTCTCCACTCCCTGAGTGTCTGACCCCCAGTGCTCGAGGCCGTAGTTGGTGAAGTCCTTGAGGATGTCAAACCTCTCGCTGGAGGAGATGTCCCAGTGTCTCTGCTCCTTGATTTCCGTGAAAAGCCAGGGTTTGATGAGTGCCCCTCTGCAGCCAAAAAAACCCAAAAACCAAGGGATTGTTATTCCCATCACTGATGGTCCTGAAGATTTGAGACACTTTCCAGCACCCATTTCCCAGCCAGTTCTGCTTCAAATCTCCTTTTCCATTCCAACAGGAAGTTCCAACTGATACAAATTGATTTTACCGATTTTTCAGAGCGGTTTCACTGAGAGGAAATTCCATGTTTTGGGTTTGTTTAGGGATTTTATTTTTAATCCTTTTTTTAGTGTTTTTTTTTTTTCCTCTTGAAGCACCAGAGCTCAGGAGTGAAAGGAAACACAGGCACTTGCCTTGCAATCATGATTCCAGAAACTCCCATCTGCATGGCTCGATTTGCATCTTCGTAGGACAAAATATCCCCATTTCCTGCCCGGAAAGGAGGGAGAAGCCAGAGGTCAAAGTGATCCGTGAGGACAAGTCAAAGTGAGCTAATCCAGGCATGGGATAAAATTCAAAATGGACACAACGTCCAAGAGCCAGATGGTCCAAAGAGGCTCCTGCTTTGGATTCCCAGGGATGTTTCTGATGGATGTTCCCTTACAAGGAAAAAAAAGGAGCTTTCTCCTCTTTTCTCCTTCACTCTCAGCTCGTTTCCCTGAAGGTTTAGGGATTTTGTGCCAGAGGGGCAAGAAAACACCTTTAAAAAACCCAAGTGACTCGTGTCCCTTCCCTCTGGCACCGCATCAGGGATGCTCCAACCTTTCTCCCCATGCTGAACATCCTTGGGAATGTGGGCTTCCCTGCCCATTTTTGAGGGGATTTGGAACGAAAGGAGCGACCAGGGCAGCCCCACGTACCGAAGAGAGGCATGGGGCTGGCGAGGCGGGCGCACTCGGCGATGTAATCCCAGTCTGCGCTCCGGGTGTACCTCTGCTCCCGGGACCGCCCGTGCAGCTGCGGAGAGAGCCGGGGACAGCCGGCTGCACGGGCAGGGAGGGACAGGGGGCAGGGGCATCGGGATGGGGAGGGAATTGGGATCGGCCTCGGGATCGGCCTCGGGATCGGCCTCGGGATCGGCTTTGGGATCGGCTTTGGGATTGGCTTTGGGACTGGCTTTGGGATTGACCTCGGGATTGGCTTTGGGATCGGCCTTGGGACTGGCTTTGGGATTGGCTTTGGGATTGACCTCGGGATTGGCTTTGGGATTGGCTTTGGGATTGGTTTTGGGATTGGCTTTGGGATTGACCTCGGGATTGGCTTTGGGATTGGCTTTGGGATTGGCTTTGGGATTGACCTCGGGATTGGCTTTGGGATTGGCTTTGGGATTGGTTTTGGGATTGGCTTTGGGATTGGCTTTGGGATTGGCTTTGGGATTGGCCTTGGGATTGGCTTTGGGATTGGCCTCGGGACTGGCCTCAGGATCGCCATTGGGATTGGCTTTGGGATTGGCTTTGGGATCAGAATTGGGATCAGAATTGGGATTGGCCTCAGGATCAGCCTTAGGAGCAGCCTTGGGATCAGTCTTGGGATTGGCCTCAGGATCAGCCTCGGGATCAGCCTTGGGATCAGAATTGGGATCGGCCTTGGGATCTACAGGTGCTGACAGAGCTGGGTAAGGGATCCCTCGGGATTTGCCTCTGGGTGCTGACAGCGGGCTGAGCAGAGCTGAAAGGGCTGGAGGCTTTTTTGGGGTGATGTCTGGGCTGTTTGTGAGCCAGAGCAAGAAGCAGCTCTTCCCCAGAAAGTGCACCATGGGTCGGAACTAATCCCCACACAAAGAGCTGATCCCACATTCCCTGCTCCTGACTGGGGGGAGACTTCTGCTCCAGAGCATTGCAGGAATCATCTGTGGCTCCCCCACCCCTGGAAGTGTCCAAGGAGAGGCTGGACATGGCCTGGAGCACCCTGGGACAGTGGAAAGTGTCCCTGCACGTGGCAGGGGGCTGGATGGGATCAGCTTTAAGGTCCCTTCCCAAACCATTCTGGGATTCCAGGATCATGGGCCTAAGGCTCAGGAAAACACCCTCTGCACCCTCTTCCATTAGCAGAGGACACTAAAAGGCAGGGGAAGGCCATCCCCACCTGATCTCCAGGCAGAATTCCCCAGCCACCAACCCTCACAGATCCGTCCCCGTACCGTGACCATGGCCGCTCCCCACTCCCGGATCCTGGGGATGATTTTGTGAGCCACGTTCACCTTCTCCTGCACCCCAGTGCGGATCTTCACCGTCAGCGGGACATCCAGCACCTGCAGGGGTGGGGAGGTGAGGCCAGGCCGGGCTGGGGCTCCATCAGCTCAGCCCTGGCTGCTCCCACTCACCGAGTTCATCCCGCGGACGATCTGCTCGAACTTGTTGGAGCGAGTCATCAGAGCACAGCCTCCTCCCTGAGGGACAGAACGTGGCACACTCAGGGCTTCCCTCACCTGCTGGAGAGTCCTTGGAGCTGCTCAGCTAAGGCTTGGAGCATCTCAACAGCTTGGAGAAAGAGGACCCTTCAACCAAAAAAAACTCCGGAGTGCTTTTCCCTCCCAAATCCTGCCAGGCAGAGATTCCCCGCCAGCCCCATTCCCTGCTCCTTGAGCAGCTTATTCCCCTTCTCATGGAGATCTACTGCCCATAAACGAACTGGGAGCTCTGGATCAGACTGGAAAGAGCAATCAGGCAGCAGGGGGATGAGGGAGAAAGACAAGGACTCGTGGAAGCAAAACGCACCGCAGAACTTCTCACCTTCTTGTAGACCAGGTCGATGGGACACCCGACGTTTATGTCAACGAAATCCACGTCGATGGTGCTGTTCAGGAGCTCTGCACACTTGGTCATGGTGTCTGGAAAGGCTCCCTCCAGCTGCCAAAGGGAGACGGCTTCCCTGAGTTCCAGAGGCAGCTTTTCCCCTGGGAAGTGGGTCACTGGTGTGGGTTATGGGGTGGCAACGCTCACCTGCACCCCGAAGATGTCCTCGGTGTGGTGGCGCTTGAGCAGAGCCCACTCGGAGGACTGCCCCTGGAGCAGGTTGGTGCACACAGCCATCTCCCCACAGGTGACATCTGCTCCGAAACGTTTGCAGATCCGTCGGAAAGGGAGGTTCCCACACTGCCAGGGACAGCAGGGACAGGGATTCTCAGGGGATCTGCCCTGTTCCAACCGTGCCCGCCGTGAATTTGGGCACAAGGATGGAGTTGGCAACCCACCGTGGTCAGTGGAGCCAGGTAGAGCTTGCCTCGGATTTCCAGCTGGAAAACAGGGATGGAGGAGCAGGTTAGCAGAGCTGCAATGGTTTTTTATGGAATCACAGAATGATTTGGTTTGGAAAGGACCTTAAGGATCATCCAATTCCTGCCCGGCAGTGACACCTCCCACTACCCCAGGGTGCTCCAAGCCCTGTCCAGCCTGACCTTGGACACTTCCAGGGATCCAGGGGCAGCCACAGCTGCTCTGGGAATTCCATCCCAGCCTCTCCCCACCCTCACACGGAAGAATTCCTTCCAAATATAAGAAATGCTCGGCCTGCCTCCCTCAGCTAAAGGCTCCCCAAGGGGTTTCTCTCCCATCTTTCCATGCACAATCTCCACCACGGGATCAGGACACGAGGGACTCTCACCTTCTTCTTCTCACACGGCCGCAGCTTCGTGACGTCTTCATCTGTCAGCGGGCCCAGGGTCGGGATGGAGGGAGCACCCTCAGCCCCTCCAGAGTTCTGCAGGGCCTCAGGTTGGGGAGAACCCTCAGCCCCTCCAGAGTTCTGCAGGGCCTCAGGCTGAGGAGCACCCTCAGCCCCTCCAGAGTTCTGCAGGGCCTCAGGTTTGGGAGCACCCTCAGCCCCTCCAGAGTTCTGCAGGGCCTCAGGTTTGGGAGCACCCTCAGCCCCTCCAGAGTTCTGCAGAGCCTCATGTTTGGGAGCACCCTCAGCCCCTCCAGAGTTCTGCAGAGCCTCATGTTTGGGAGCACCCTCAACCCCCCCAGAGTTCTGCAGAGCCTCAGGTTTGGGAGAACCCTCAGCCCCTTCTGAGTTCAGCAGAGCCTCAGGTTTGGGAGCACCTTCAGCCCCTCCTGAGTTCTGCACAGCCTCATGTTTGGGATCCTCTCCCTGCTCCTGCAGCACAGGGCTCTCTCCCAGCCCCTCCTGGGCTGCAGCGCAGTCGGACCCCTCTGCGGAGCCCCCCGAGCCTTTGCCACCCTTCCCACCGCGCAGCCCACGCAGAAACTCCTCGGCCCTGCGGAAGCTGAACCTCCTCTTGCGCAGCTGCTGCTGGAGCTCCTTGGAGAGGCCGTTCCTCACCAGCACCTTCCCTTCCCACCGCCGGGCCAGGGCGGCGTTGACCAGGTTGCGGTGGCCGTCGCCGAGGTGGGCCCGGCCGAAGCGGCAGGTGACGCCGTAGGGACAGCGGCCGAAGGTGTCGAAGAGGACGCAGCGCCGGCCCAGGTCGGCCGGCTTGGCCGCCAGGTATCGCGACACGTCGTGGAGGAAGCGGCAGCGCGGCCCGAAGCGGCACGGCTCGGCACAGCCCTGGGGGACGAGGCGGAGGAGCAGGGGAGGGTGGGGATGGAGCAGCGCAGCCCAGAGCGGCTCTGAGCGGCTGAGATGCCCCCAGGAGAGGGTGGGAGTGCTGCCAGGGGTGGGAGAGGAGGGATGGAGGCACTTCAGGGAAGGGGATGATTCACTGGTGACACTCAGCTCGTGTCACCTCACCCTCTCCCAGCTGGTTTTTATGGAATTCCAGGCTGGTTTGGGGTGGGAAGGAGCTTAAATCCCATCCAGTCCCACCTGCAGGGACAGATTCCACTATCCCAGGCTGCTCCAAGCCCCGTCCAGGGGTGGCCACAGCTGCTCTGGGAAATCTCTGCCAGGGCCTCCCCACCCTCTCTGGATGTCCTGCTCCAAGGCTGAAATCCTTGGGATTTAAAATCATCCTGAAGGGTTGGGGCAGGGGGATGGGTCTGAGCACAGAATGAGGGGGGGTGACCTCCACAGCTCCATTTCTAAATCACAGGATGCCAGGATGGTTTGGGGTGGGAAGGAGCTTAAATCCCACCCAGTGCCACCCCCCTGCCCTGGCAGGGACACCTCCCACTGCCCCAGGTGCTCCAGCCTGGCCTTGGGCACTGCCAGGGCTCCAGGGGCAGCCACAGCTGCTCTGGGAAAGCCATCCCAGCCCCTTCCCCACCCTCCTTCCCAAAATCCCACCCAACCCAGCCAGAGCAGGGCCCGGCGTCCCACCTGTGTCACCGAGGGGCACAGCCTGCTCTGCTCATAGGAGTTGGGTTTCATGCAGGGCCGGCTCTTGTTCTGCCCCCGGGCTCTCTTCCTCTCCGGGCGCTCCTTCTCCTCCTCTCCAGCCTCCCCTGGGCTCTGCCCATCCTGGCCCAGCTCCTCTGCCTTCACCCTCTTGGCTGGGGGTTCGCTCTGGGCGCTGCTGAGCTGCTCCCCTTCCTCCTTCCCCTCCTCCTCCTCCTCCTCGCCCCCTGCCCGCAGGTAGGCGTGGAACTGCTCCTTGGAGGTGAGGAACCTGCGGGGAAATTTGGTTAAATTATTTAATTTAACCAAATTTAAAGGGGGTGTCGGTGGAAAAGGGGGCTCAGGAGGGGAGGGGGCGTTATGGGGGGACTGGGGGGGTATGGAGAGGTCGGGAATGTACTGGGAGGATTATGGAGGGACCAGGGGCGTACTGGGGGCTATGGAGGAATTGGGAATGTACCGGGAAGAGATTAGGAGTGTACCGGGAGGTTTATGAAGGGACCGGGCGGGTACGGGGGGGCGTCATGGAGGGGTCGGTAATGTACCGGGGCTTTTATGAACGGACCGGCCACACACCGGAGAAGTTTATGAAGGGACAGAGCCCTTTCTGAGGGGGTTACAGAGGGGTCGGGCACGTCCCGGGGGGGTGTTCAGGAGGGGCCGGGCAGCGCCGAGGCCCCGATCCCGCACTCACCGGGCTCGAACCGGCGCCACGCCGGGCGCCGCCGCTGCCATGCTGCCTGCGCGCGGCGATGACGTCAGCGGCCGAGCGAGTGGGGGGAAGGGCACGTGACCGGGAGCGCGCGCGCGGCGGGCGCTATAAAAAGGCCCGGCGGAGGCGCGGCCCCGTCAGAGCAGCGGGCGCCGCGGCGCGTCGCGGTGTGTGTTGTGAGAGGGTCCTGCGCTCTCCGAGGCCGGTTCGGGGGCTGCCCACAGCCCCTCATGGGTGTCAGAGTTGCTAAAGCACGGAAAGAAGGCCGTTGTGCAGCCCTGGTACCGGGGAGAGGTGTCGTCCCTTGTGGCAGCTCTTTAAGGATTCTTATTTGGGGATACTGGGTGTGAGGGGTCACAGTTCTGCCTCAGGCGCCTGAGGGTGGGCATGGCTGGAAGGACAGGGGAGGACCCCTGAGATCACCGAGTTCAATTAAACAGCATCACGTCAGCCGGACACACACAGTGCCAATTTGCTTTCCCTTCAACAATTCCCTGGTTTTGGGGGGTTCTGGCTCTCCCACCTCCTCACAGTTACCAGGGGAGAGCACGGAGCTCTACAGAGATGTGGGATACTCGCTGTTTTTTTAGTAATTTTAGGGTTTTAAGCAGTAAATGCGGGGCCTGGCTGCGCAGTGCTGAAGGGATGAAGCAGCTCTGAGCTGCCTGCAGCCTCGGAGCTGCCCTTGCCTTCGGTCCGTGGGTGGAAGTTCGGGCTGAGAACCAAATAAACAACGTCAAGCCTGGTGTGTTTGACCTTTTCTCCCTCCCCCTTGTAGCTACCACGTCTTCCCTGTGTTTGTGCCACCCTTTACACCCTCTCCTGGTGCACAGCCCCTCCGTGATCCTCCGAGCCTCCCGTGTGAAAAACGACGTTTCACCTTTTTATATTAATTTATAAGTTTAATAAAAATAAAATAAAAATAAAATAAGGTAGACAATTAGGAGACAGAAGAAGATAGCTACTCAGCTGAGGGTGCAAAGCAACACACCCTATTCCAGATTTCTTGGTATTTAAGAATCTTGGTGTTAGATATTCAAAGAGACTAATGCATATTTAGACATCTGTTTTGTTTATCCATTTCAAGGGTCCCCAAGTATTGCAGCTTCTTTATCTGTTCTTTGGCGCCTTGCAGTCGACTTAGGTGTCATAAATCCTTTTTGGCCATAAAGGTTCAATTGTTCTTTATCAGCAATCTTCTCTCTCAGAAATGTAGGATTCTGGTTTGGTCAATTTAGATGTTACAAAAAAAAAAAATCCACCTTAGTCTTTTGTTTTTACTTTATGCTACGATTAGAAAATATACTCTCATTACACAAATAAAAGGAAATACAGTACAACCTTCTTACATTATATGTATAACATTCATCTCGATATTTGCGAAAAGCCAACTCCAAAATGTGCATTTATAACAGTGAGCAAAAGAAGGATGCTGCAGTGAGGGGGCTGATGTCTCATGGGTGATGTGTTTTGGAGCCCTCCTGGATGACGTTTCCTTTCCAGCTCCGTCATCTCCGCAGCCCCTTTTGCCTCATGCTTGGCCTGGGGTGCTGAGAGGGCGAGAAAAAGCTGCAGAGAATCCAAGTGAGGCAAGGCCTGGGCTCCATCCTTCCTGTCCCACGCCCTGTGCTGAATCCAAGGAGCTTTTTTAGCTGGGTTAAAACTGTCCATGAGGCTGGAGCTCTGCTCTTTGGGGGAGACAGCTTAACTCGTGGGTTTTGTCCTGATTTAGGAGCAGCTGGGACCTCTGGAAGAGCGACTGCTCGTGGTGCTGGTTACCACACTGAGATTGTTTGTGGGCACTGCAGAGTCGTGTCTGCACGTGGGGTGGAGGTAAAAGTGCACGTGGGGCTTGAATTCTGCTGTTTTCCTGTTTTAGCTCGGTCCTGCCCAGATGCTCCCGTCAGAAATGGGGTTTGGGAGGAGCTGGGAGCCCGGTGGGTGCTCCTGCTGCTGCCAAGGGCGGGCAGGTTGCACCACGGGGGCCAGGCTGCTGTGGGGAAGAGCTTTGGGGCTGATTGGGTGTTAATTAGCTCCGGAGTGAAACACGAGGAATGCAAAATACTATTTTAAGCTTCGGCTTGGCCGGGGGAAGGAAGGAAGGAAGGAAGAAAGTAAGGAAACGAGTCTCTGGGGCTCAGTGAAGTGATTTCACTGCTGTTTTCGTGGGGCAACAAGCCCGAAGTCAGAGCGCTTTGGGCTGGCTGCACCCGGCTGAGGTCAGACTTCAGCATCTAATCCCTGCTCGGGGCTCTGGCTCGGCAGCTTTACGAGGCTGAGCCTTGGATGAGCTTCCCAACAAAGCCTTTCCCAGGCTGGGCAGGGCTTGGAGCGACCTGGTCTGGTGGAAGATGTCCCTGGCCACTCAGGGGTGGGGATGGGTGAGTGTTGAGGTCTCCTCCAACCCAAAGCGTTCCGTGACTCTCTGCTGGGTTTGGAGAGGTGCTGGCTCTTGTCTCCTTCATCTTTTCACCCCTCCAGGTCATGCTGAGGTTGGAAGAGGAGCCAGGGGAAAGAGGAGCTGGATAAATGTAGGGTGAGTACGGATCTTGGAAGGCCGGAGCTGTCACTCCCACGTCCTCCAGCAGCACTGAAGCAGCTCCGGAGAAAACCAATACCCACAAACTCACTGGGAAAGGCCCAGGCAGGAAAAAGGGAAAGGTTGATTACAGGAAAGTGGGATAGAGATACGGGGAGAGCTAAGTCAGGAAAAGTTCAGCTCCTCCAAGGTCCAAGTTAAACACGGATTAATGAACCTGCCCCTTCCACAGGCTCCCACACAAAAGTCGGATGTGTCAAGCCCCGGGGTCTGGCTACCACGCCAGGAATTCACCAAAAAATGAGGCTCTGTAGCAGCCCCAAGAGCAGCTGCCATGGGGAGAGAGATTGGGGCCGGTCACGCTTGTCTGGAGCTGTGCTGAGAGTTGTGACAATGTCACAGGGGGGCTGAATGTCCCAGCTGTGGGGTTGGGTGCGTGGGAAGGTGGCTGGAGCTGGGAGGGAACCTCCGGGTCCTGTCTTCTGCTCCAACCAAATCCATCCCTCATGCCTTTTGTCTGCCCTTTTTTCTCCGGTCTCGTTTCAGCAGCACAGCTTCCAGCCTCCTGCAAAGGAGCCTATTCCCACCGCTCGTAAATCTCCTATCAGGAAGCTGTTTCCAAGATGAAAGCTTTAAAACGTTTCCCCTCTCTGGTTTCACCTCCCAGCTCCCAATTCCCTCCCTGCTGTAATCACCAGCTCCATCCCCTCCATCTGGACACGCCGGGGTCTCTGTGCCTCACACCAAGCTCTGCCTGCTCCAAGAAAACCTGTGCTGGGACAAAATTTGGGATCGGGGGTGTGCACCTCCAAAGCTTGGGAACGGCCGCTCCGGGGCTTTGTGTCACGGAGTTTGGAAAGCTCCTCCTGCTGTGAGTCCTACTCCTGGCTGGTTTTAGAGCTGACTGAGCGTTTGGAGGAGCTAAAGGTCATTATCTGGGCAAGGCCCCTGGATTTGGGATGAGCTCGCAGCGGGCTGGGGCTCGGGGGCTGTTGTGGATATCGGATCACCGGCGGCGGGAGCGCTGCTTCCCGGGGCTGGGGTGATTGTCCCTGGTGAGGAGGCCAGTCCGTGGTGTGTGGGCAGGGAAAGGCACCAGGGAAAGGCACGGGGCAGGGAAAGGCACAACAGGGAAAGGCACAGAGCAGGGAAAGGGACAGAGAAGGGAAAGGCACAGAGAAGAGAAAGGCACAGGGCAGGGAAAAACAGAGGGCAGGGAAAGGCACAGAGAAAGGAAAGGCACAACAGGGAAAGACACAGAGAAGAGGAGAAGAGAAGAGAAGAGAAGAGAAGAGAAGAGAAGAGAAGAGAAGAGAAGAGAAGAGAAGAGAAGAGAAGAGAAGAGAAGAGAAGAGAAGAGAAGAGAAGAGAAGAGAAGAGAAGAGAAAGGCACAGGACTGGGAAAGGCACAACAGGAAAAGGCACAGAGAAGGGAAATGCACAACAGGGAAAGGAACAGAGCTGGGAAAGGCACAGGGCAGGGAAGGCACAGAGAAAGGAAAGGCACAGAACTGGGAAAGGCACAGAACTGGGAAAGGCAAAAGGGAAAGGCACAGGGCAGGGAAAGGCACAGGAGACACGGCAGAACAGGGAAAGGCACGGAACATCTGGGCTCACGTGGGAGTGCTGGGAGCGCGCTGGGATCCCGGGGCTCTTGGCTGTGGCGCTCAGCCCTTTGTTGGGAAAGCTTGGAGGAGACCCCAAGCCTTTTCATCAGACCCTAAAATTAGAGGCAGCCCAAGGCCCCAGTCCTGGGAGAGGCGGGTTCCTTGGCAGAGCCTGCCGTGCTGATGGAGGAGGCAGGATGTGGCTTTTCCCAGCGCCCTGGGCATGGGAGCGGGGGGGAAGTTCCCAATTCTCCCTTGTGCTGGCTCTTGGGGGGCATCTCTCAGCAGCCTTTGTCCCTCTCAGCCTTCACCACCCTCAACCCTGCTGTTCCCAGGGCTGTTTGGGGGCAGTTCCATGGGAGGCTCCCAAAAGGAACCTTCTCTTCTGGCCTCTGCTGTCACCTGAGGTCACCCCGTCCCCTTTCCGTGCAGGTTGCCTAATCCCTGGTGGCTCAGCCTGCTGGGAATTAGGGGGAGTTGAGGCTCTGGACAGGAAAGGTGCTTGCCTTCAACCCTTTATCTGGCCTCTTCTAATGCCCTGTGTGCCACCAGATAAAAACCCTGCGTGAGTTTTTCATTTTTATTTTTAAGTTTCCTCCTGACATTTAACTCAGTCAGTCGGTGACAAACCCAATAAACATTCCCCTTTCGCTGGGACAAAGGCTCCAGGATCCTGCTGGGGCTAAAAGGTTTCATCATTTCCGAAGTAAAACGTTTCAGTTTTATTTTTTATTTAAAAAAAAAAAATAAGAACAACGACTAAAAATGACACGTTTCAATGTTTTTCTAATTATTTGCTCCATTTTGGCTGGAGCTGTTTGTCAAATCTGGCCTGGCTTCTCGAGTAGCTTTGGAACCTTCCAAAACTGCTATTTTGGGCACTTTTCCTGTTATTGATGGATGAGGTGGATCCCTGCCCTGCATTCCTGATCATTCCAGGTGTTTTTTTGGGGTGTCTTACGGGTGGATGGAGCCCTGGTGCCTTTGGGTGCCATGGGCAGGGACACCTTCCACCATCCCAGGTGGCTCCAGCCTAGCCTTGGAGACTTCCAGGGATCCAGGGGCAGCTTGGGAATTCCATCCCAGCCCCTCCCCACCCTCAAAGGAAGGAATTCCTTCCCCAAGTCCCATCCAATCCTGCCCTCTGGAAAGCCATTCCCTTTGTCCTGGCACTCCATCCCTTTGTCCAAACTCTCTCTCCACAATTCTTGTGGCTCCTTCAGGCACTGCAAAGTCACAATGAGGTCACCTTGGAGCTTTTTCCAGGCTGGACAATCCCAATTTTCCCAGCCTTTCCTCCCAGCAGAGCTGCTCCATCCCTTCAGCTCATCCTGGTGCCTCCTCTTCACTCTCTCCACGTCCTCCCTGTGCTGGGCCCCAGGGCTGGGGCAGCTCTGCAGGTGAGCTCTCACCTGAGCAGGATCACAAGAAATAAACCTCCCCACATCTTAGTTGAGCTCTGGGAAAAAAAAAAAAAAAAAAAGAAAAGAAAAAAAGAATCAAACCTCGGTGCTATTTTTATCCAGAGCTCTCCCTAACACCGGATTTCTGCAGGCTAAGGGTGGATGGCTTTTCTCTTCCTCCTCTTGACTGAGAGGTGGAGAGGACTGATGCAATGTCATCTAAACTTGGAGCAGCCCGTGCTGCAGCAGCTGAGGAGGCTCTGCAACACCAGAACCATCCCCAGGTTTTTTTTTTCCCCCTGAATGAGGCCGGGCCAGTTTCCCCTCCTGTCTTTGTTCTGGAAGATTCACCCTTCCCTTAAAAACAGATCTGGAGGGTTTGCCCTTGAGTGAGGGACACTCCTGGGGCTCTGACCTTGCTGGTGAGGGGGGAGTGCCCCCTTTTCCTTTAGGGATTGGTGTCCAGGTGGTTTAATTTGTGTCCCGTGTGGCTGTGCCACTCCAGGCTGCTCCTGGTGCCCGGGGGGATTGTCCTGTGCAGTGACCTGCATTCAGCAGCGCTGCAGAGCATCAGCTCCCCTGGGATCTGTCTCTTCAAGCCCAGCTCAGCCCTCTGGTGACAAAAAGGGCAGCTGTCCCTCTCCTGTGTGCTGGGGAGGATGAAGCAGGAAACACCTGCAGAGATGATTTATTGGTGAAAGATTCTAAGAGTGTAAAACCTGCAGGAGAAATAGAGTTAAAAGCAAGATTTTGACCTATAGAATGCTAAGCGGGAAGATGGTGATTAAATTAGCTGAATCAATTGCCAGGGCTCTGGTAATTGGGCAATGCTCCTCCCCAGACAAAGGGGTACAAAAGGGGGTTGGGCCCTGCCAGGTAGCAGGAAAAAGGTGATTTTTCAGGTTTTTAGTATGGTAATGTAGTAGTTCTCATAGGCTGTATGTAAATTCTGTGGGTTCTGTATCCTGTGCTGGTTGGTTGGTGCTAACCAGAATATTCAGCATAGAAAGGGATAAAATGTGATGTAACAGAAAATTTGCCCTCTTGGACCTTCCCTTCCCTTCCCTTCCCTTCCCTTCCCTTCCCTTCCCTTCCCTTCCCTTCCCTTCCCTTCCCTTCCCTTCCCTTCCCTTCCCTTCCCTTCCCTTCCCTTCCCTTCCCTTCCCTTCCCTTCCCTTCCCTTCCCTTCCCTTCCCTTCCCTTCCCTTCCCTTCCCTTCCCTTCCCTTCCCTTCCCTTCCCTTCCCTTCCCTTCCCTTCCCTTCCCTTCCCTTCCCTTCCCTTCCCAGCAGTTCTGTTCCCAACTGCTCCACGGTATTTACAGAAGATGGATAACGCTGCAGTCTCCCAGGCCTGCTGAACTCTGGTTTCCAGTGTTTCTGTAGTGAGGCTGTAGCTGTGTATTAAGGGGAAATAAAAAAGCTATCAAAAGCTGGGTAAATACTCTTATTTTCATTCTCGGGTTTATCAGCCCTGACAAAGATCCTGTGGGATCTTTAGGGTGTGGATGCAGCACAAACCATCCCCTCTGCGCTCACACGGCTCTGGCAGCTCTGCTGGGGCTTGGGGAGGGTGAATGTTGAATTCCTCTGGGGAAATGGTTTTTCCCCAGGAGACCCCCTGATGTCTGTACCTGTCAGTTTGACCCTGTTCTCCCCTTATCTCTGACCTATTGGCTCGGTGCCAGCTATCTATCTCGAGGCAGAGAACAGATAAAAACCCAGGTTCTTCCTTGTTGGGTCTCTTTGGCCTCAGGAACTCCTTCCAGAATAAAGCCTTGGAATGATCCCCTGAGCTAAGAGCCTCTTTTGAATCTTTTACCCCATTCCCTGAGGTATTCCCCCCAAAAGCTACCCAGAAACTGAGCTGGCACAGCAGCCCAGGGGGGCAGGCAGGGGGGAGCACTTCAGGTGAAGGAGCAGCTTTTTCCAGGCAGACCTTGGGATGTGGGAAGTGCAAGGGGAGCAAAGAGGCTTTGGCTGGAGCCTGGATGTGCCGGACTCTGTGTCCTGGAGGGCAGTGAGGAGGCTGCAGTGATCCTGTCACTCCCCTCCCTGAGCTGGAGAAGCCCCTCCCCAGCCGTTTCTCCCCCTCTGTCCCCAGATCCCTTCTCAGCAGGGCCTAATGCACTTGCTCTCTAGGCTGGCTTAGTTCTGACACGAGGTGACATCTCCGTGGGTGGGTGCCCCAGCTCCCTCCCCCTGCTGAATCCCAGCTCAGTCCAGCAGCCTCTGACAGAGAGGAAATGTCCTCAAACCCACGGAATTCCTGGGAAATCCCTGGGGGTGCTGCTTCCGTGGAGGGCCCGGGTTTGTGTCCCCTCTGAGGGGGTTTTGGGGAAGGAGTGTGAGGATGTGGGAGCTGTACCTCATCATCCTGCGGGGTCCCAGCAGTGCAGGGCACAGATTCCACGCCCCAAACTGTCCTGCCACTCAAGGCCCTTGTCCAATGTCCATTTCCATATTTTTATTTTTTGTCATGGTCACCCCAGAGGTCACCCCAGAGCTTCTCCAGGCTGAGCAACCCCAACTCTCTCTCCCCCAAGCCTTTCCTCGCAGGAGAGGTGCTCCATCCCTCTAATCCTCTTCTGGACTCGCTCCAGCCAGCCCGTGTCCCCAAAAAACACCCTAAACTGGGTCAGGGAAGGGCAGCCAGAGCTGTCTGTGCTCCTTTTCACCTCCAAGGATGGCAACAGAGCCCTGCCAGAGCTCCAGGAGCCTTTGGGCAGCGCTCCCAGGCACGGGGGGCATTGCTGGGGTCCAGGAGCTGGGCTCTGATCCCCCTGCATCCTTTCCCCCTCAGGATATCCCGTGGTGGATCCATGCAAGGCTGGAAAACTGCTGCTCCACGGAACCTTTGAGCTCTAAAAACAGCTGACAGCTCTCCCAAAGCTTTCCTTTAAGGGCCGGGCTGCCCTTTCCTGCTTATCCTGGTCTCCTTGAGCACGACTGAACAGCTTGACCTGCTTTCCCCCACAAAAAAACCTCCCCGTTCCCTGCCCCGGAGGTTTCTGCACCCGGGCAGAACTCGGAGAGCCTCTCTGCCCGCAGCTGCTTTTTCGCTGCTGCGTCTCTGCGGATCATCAATATTCATGCGCTGCTTCATCAGGAAAAAAAAAGAAAATAAAAAAAAAAAAAATAAAAAAAAGAGCTCCGGGAAAGCGGAGCGGGATCCGGCTCTGGGAAAAAAAAGCCTTTTCCTGCGGGGTCAGGGAGCCGAGCGCTTGCCGCGAGAGGGGGGTGTGAGCCCGCGGAGGGGCTGGGGTGGCTCGGGTGGCCCGCAGCTCCATCCCGCTGGCCCCGGGGAGGGTGGCTCAGGTGTGAGCGGCCCGGAGCTCTACCTGGGCGAGGGAGGAGCTCAGCCCACGGGGGATTTGCTCCCGGATGAGCCGCTGCGGGAGAGCTGAAGGCAGAAGGGATTGTCCTGGCTGCGATCTGGGCAGGGGAGGCTGTGCACACCCCCGCTCCTCCCCGGGCTGGGTAAAAGCATTGCTTTCCCTGGTTAAAAACACCGTTTTCCTTGGTTAAAAGCATCGTTTTCCTTGGTTAAAAACGTGGTTTCCTTGGTTAAAAGCATGGTTTCCTTGGTTAAAAGCATCGTTTCCCTGGTTAAAAGCATGGTTTCCTTGGTTAAAAACACCGTTTCCCTTGGTTAAAAACATCATTTTCCTGGTTAAAAACACCGTTTCCCTGGTTAAAAGCACCGTTTCCATGGTTAAAAACACCGTTTCCCTTGGTTAAAAACACCATTTTCCCTGGTTAAAAGCACCGTTTCCCTGGTTAAAAGCACCGTTTCCATGGTTAAAAACACCATTTTCCTTGGTTAAAAACACCGTTTCCTTGGGTAAAAAGCACCGTTTCCCTGGGTTAAAAGCATCGTTTTCCCTGGTTAAAAACACCGTTTTCCCTGGTTAAAAACGTGGTTTCCTTGGTTAAAAGCATCGTTTTCCTTGGTTAAAAACACCATTTTCCTTGGTTAAAACCATCGTTTTCCTGGTTAAAAACACCGTTTTCCTGGGATCTCTCCGTGCTCTGTGTTTTCCCCCCCGAGCTGCCCCCACTGCCCCGTCTCATTCTCCCTTTAGCCCTGATGCAACCCTTTGTGATGGTGATTGCAGAAAACCGGTTTGAGGAGCTGATCTGGCTCATCCCAATTCTGTTTTTTACCCCCCTCCCGCCCCTTTCCCAGGTCAGGAACATTTATTTTTATTTTTTTTTTCCCCAGGTGTTGCTTGAGCACGTTGTGCTCTGGGGTCTGAGTAAACCTGGCTGTGAGCGAGCCCAGCTCTTCTCTTGTACTTTGCTGTGACACCAAAAGCCCGGATTTCTCCTGCTGGGTGATCTCCAGGTCATCAGGGCACAGAAAACTTGGAGAAACTGTTTGATTTCAGCTTGAACTCGGACTGGGGATGGAGAGACCTGGAGTTTTTTTATGGTTTATGTGTTTTTCTCTGTTGATTTCTTCCATTATTCTGCACCCCACGTGCAAAGAATAAAATGCTGCAGGAAGGGCTCGGATGTTCAGATATCCTCCTGTGTGGAATATTCCCTCCCACAGCAGAGAAGGAGGGAAGGAAATACAGAAAAACAAAACTTCATCTTTTTTTTTTATTATTTTTTTGAGGGGGAAAATCCTGCACTTTAAATTTCCAACTCAGTTTTGTGACTGAGACCTGTTATGTATAAACCCAATTATTTTTTTATCCAACAAACCACCTTAGAACAAGGTTAATTCCAGGGAGGGAGTACCCATGGGATGCAAATCCAGCTCTCCTCATTTTGGGGCTTTTTCCTCAGGATTTGGGGAAAAAAATAAAACAACCTTGGGGGTCAGATTCTGGGTCTGTGCAGTTGCAGCCTTTGCAGTTGAACTCTTGTGTGAAATATCCTTTCTGGTCTGGCTGCTGCAGGGAGATTAGGAATAATCCCCAGTCCCCATCCATCAAACTTAATTAGGGCCATTTCCTAACGAGCCTTTGGGCAGCTCAGGGAAGACCGAGCACCTTGTCATCACTTCTAGGAGGGAGAAGGAGCCACAGGCTCCTGCCAGGGCTGGGGCTGGAAAATCCCAACACCAGGAATCCAAAAAAATCTGCCCCCAAAAGCAGAAAACCCCCGGATTTAGGGGAAACCAGGTACTCACTGATAATTTGCTCAGTGCTCTGCTCCTGACCTGTTTTCCTGCCTCTGCCTCCCAGAAACTGAGAGATCCTGGGCAGTTCCTCCCCTGTTTTTTTCTCTGAAGTGGCCGTGGTTTATTTTTCCTGAGAAAGGCTTTGTTTTTCAGAAGATGTCAATGGAAACAGAACCTGAATCTGGTCCAGGCGGGGTGTTGGTTGGATGAGTGTCTGGATTTATTTATTTTATTTAGCATTTGTTAGTTTTTACATGGTGGATGCATCCCTCAGGTCCCATCCCAAGGAAAACACGGAGGGGAGGGGGTTAAGCTAAAGCAACTGTCTTTTGAAATGTCCATTAATCTCCGTTTATACAAGGGAAGCTTTTTCCAGAGGTCACCATCAAAACGTGGCCCAGTTGTTCCTGGCCGGTTGTTCCCTGCTCTCTGATTCAGTGCCTCGACAAAACGCCCTGGATTCGGCTTCCTCCTGTGATTTTGGGGTTTCCTGGGTTGGTTTGGGGGTTTGTGTGAGAGATCTGGGGTGACCTGGGCTGATCCCACAGTGTGGGCAGCAGGGAAGGGGGGGATTCTCACTCAGGTGAGACCCCACCTGCAGGGCTGCCTCCAGGGAGGATCCAACAGCACAAGGACCTGGAGCTGCTGGAGAGAGTCCAGAGGAGGCCCTGGAGCTGCTCCCAGGGCTGGAGCCCCTCTGGAGCTGGGATGGGAGAGCTGGGGGTGCTCCCCTGGAGAGGAGAAGCTCCAAGGAGAGCTCAGAGCCCCTGCCAGGACCTAAAGGGGCTCCAGGGAGAGCTCAGAGCACCTTCCAGGGCCTGAAGGGGCTCCAGGAGAGCTGGAGAGGGGCTGGGGACAAGGGCTGGAGGGACAGGAGCCAGGGAATGGCTCCCACTGCCAGAGGGCTGCCACTGGTCACGCTGGTTTAGGTTTGATTTGAGCACTTTGTCCCCTCTCTGTCCCCAAACAGCCCCTCAGTGCCATACCTGGCAAATGATCCAGAACATCCTGGTGCTCCAGGTATTGCTTTTTATTTTATTTTATTTTATTTTATTTTATTTTATTTTTTTGCTCAGGATGCATTTTAGTGAGCCTGACTTCTCCTCCTTGGCTTTGCTGCGCTGGGACTCTGGCTGGCAGAGCCCTAATTACCCAGGGCTGGGATTTGTAATTCCTGGCACAGCAATGGCATTAATGGATTTGTTCAGTTCCACTTTATCAGCCTTTCCAGCCTGCCTCTTATCTCGTTACTCTGGGGAGGGCTGAGATGGGATTAAGGGACGTGCAGGCCTGAGAAAGGGAGCTGGAAACCCAGGAGCTGGGGCTGGGATCGATGTGGATCCATCAGGGAGAGCTTTGCAGGGATGGGGTGATTGGCTGGACCCCGGGGCCTGGGGGGAAGGAGGCTGCCCTGGCAGGGAGCTCAGGGACACAGGAATGTGTCCTGGAACCTGTTGGGCTGATGTGGAGCCCAGGGGAGGCAGCTGGCACTCGGCTTCCTGCGCCTCTGACGCTCGGCCTGACTCAGGCTTGCCCTGACTCAGCTCTTTGCCGTGGTGCTGATGAGTATCTCGGCTGGATGGAACTTTCCCAGGCTTCCCCAAGGGTTTGTTGGTGCCTCCTGGAGCCAAAGGAGCCGCTCTCCCTTTCGCTGAGGGGAATGGGAAGGTGTTGGTCACTGTCTGAGGGCTCGGGATGGGGCTGGAGGGGAGAGGGGAACGGGCTGCTGGTGTTTGGCTTGGGAACCAGGAGGCAGAGTCTGGAAACTTCTCCCAGCCCTGTCACGCTGAGGTTCCCAAGGGAGCGGAGAGCAGTTCTTGTGGGAGCAGGTTCTCCTGCACCTGGAGCAATCCCAGGGCAGTGACCTTTTCCCTGAACGCTGCCAGCTCCTAATGCGTCCTCCTTTGCTTCTGATCCTCGCAGGCAGGAGGGGAGGACGTGCTGACAGGCAGCCTGGTTGTCATCCTGGGGGCAAGGAGCAAGTGTCCCTGTGGGGCACAGAACCACCCACTGACACCTGCTGTGCTTTGGAGGATTTCCTTGCAGCAGCCCGGGCACGGCACAGGCACTGACACAAAAATGGGCTCATCCTCGGGAGCAGGAGAGGCCTGGAGGGTCCTTCCCTCGCAGGGCTGCTCCCTTGTCTTGCTTTGCCTGGATTCCTGAGGCTGCCAGCCACGGGAAGGGTGTTTCCATCCTCCCAGCCTGCTGGGATCAGCGTGGTGAGGGCTCTGGTGCATGTGGACACTGAGCAATTTCATGTGGCACGGCTGCTCTCCAGCCAGCAGTGAAGATGCAGCTTCTCAAGCTCCTTGGCCCCAGTTTTCCTTTAATCCAGTTCTTAAGTGGGATCCTTGGTCCCAGTTTTCCTTTAATCCAGTTCTCAAGCTGGCTCCTTGGCCCCAGTTTTCTTTTAATCCAGGTCTCAAGTTGGCTCCTTAGTCCCAGTTGTCCTTTAATCCAGTTCTCCCCCTTCCTGGAAGCTCTGAAGAGCACACAGGACCCTTCTGGGACCCCTCTTTTCTGACCCACCCCCTTCACTCATTTCTCCACTCACTTTCTCAGCCTTCCCCTCCCCAGCGAAAACCTGGGAAGAACTTTCCCTCCACCTGGCACTGGGGCACAGATCTCTGCTCATTTCTCTCTCTCTCTCTCCTCGCTTCTGCCTTTCCCTTCCCCTGACTCCCTCCTTTAATTTGCCTTTGCTTATTTTGAATACAAAGCTCCTCCATGGCAGTGTTTACAGTTCACAGAGCCTCGGGCCCATTGCTTATTCTGCTCCTTCCATCCCCACTTAACCGCCCTGGCTCCCCGTGCCCTTTCCCTGCTTCCAGAGGGCCCGGGATGAATCACAGTCCCTGTCCCCAGCTGTCTGCCTGCATAGTTCCCATATCCCAGCCATCCTGTTCCCAGACACTGCAGCAAATCCTTCTCTTTCTCATCCTTTGCAAATTCCTTTCCCTGCAGCCAGCCTCTCTCCCCAGCCTCCCCAGCTCGGGGGAAGGTCCCTGTCACCTGCACAGTTCCCATATCCCAGCCATCCTGTTCCCAGACACTGCAGCAAATCCTTCTCTTTCTCATCCCTTCCAAATTCCTTTCCCTGCAGCCAGCCTCTCTCCCCAGCCTCCCAAGCTCGGGGGAAGGTCCCTGTCACCTGCCCAGTTCCCAGGGTGTTCCTGCTGTGGGCATCCCAGTGCTCTGTGTGTCCCCCCACCTGCTTGGCTGGCACCTCCTGGCCTTATCTCCCTGGCGCCAGGCAAATGCCATCAGCTCCATTCTCCCTATCAGCCTCGCTCACGGTTTCCCTTCTCGGGCTCTTCCCAAAATAGGTCTGGAGCACAAATGCCCCGGTTCCCATCTCGCCAGGGGTGTGGTGAGGAGCAAGAGCTGGCTGCACCCCAGCTCTGTTCCCCTCCAGGAGCTCCTGGACCAGGGTGGGGCTTTGGATGTAATTTTCTTTGGGTTGTTTTTTATTTTTTTTTTGCTGGACCGAATTTTCAAGTCTGGTTTTATGCCCCCAACGAGAGAAGTGACGCCGACCTTCGTGAGCCAGTGGGGACTGGAAAAGCTGCAGAGCAAGGAACAGCGAGCAGAAAAAGCAAGGGATGAGGCTGTGGGAAGCTTTGGGCTGAGCAACCCGTGTCCCCTGGTGCTGTGGGCTCAGACCCACAGCTCTGGGTGAGAACAGCCCTGCCGCTGAGCCCAGCGTGGGCAGGGTGAGCTCAGACCCTCCGGAGAGCAACACCCGGAGTTTCATTTTCCTGAGCTGCAATTTTCTCACCGCTGCACTTTTCCTGCCCGTGGCTCCGTCCTCCTCCTCCTCCCCTTCCCCAGGCAAAGCAATCTGCACTGAAATCACTGCAGACGGAGCCCAGGACTCTGCACCATCCCAAATCTCTCCTGCTGGTCACTCCAGTGGGAACCTGGAGCTGCCTGTGGCCCGTGGTGCTCACCAGCTCAGCTTCTCCAGGTTGGAAACCTTCCCACGGACACCAGAGCCCACTAGGAGGGGACAGCTCTGTCCCCTCTGCTGTCCTCCAGAGACACCGAGCCCAGGGTCAGGACTTTAAGAGAGAGGGGATGGATCACTTCAGGACGTTTTCAAGCGTTTTTTTATTGCTGCAATCTCATTGAAGGCTGAGAACGCCTTCACTGTACACCAGAAGTCAGCGGTGCCCAGATCACAGGGTACAAGGTCTCTTAGAGGTTAATTAGCCAATAAATTACTGCCACAAAGAGTGTTTTTACTTTCACACCAATCCCTCATTAATTTGTCTTCCACGTCTCTGCCACAGTGGGGATTCCCTTGACCAATCATTTAATAACACACAAACTTACAGTGCTGCACCTTAAAACTTCTTATTACCTTTATAACCTCTTCTACATCTTAAACTTTAAACTCTAAAACTTCTTGTCACCTTTATATCCACTTCTACATCTTAAACTTTAAACTCTAAACTTCTTATTACCTTTATAGCCACTTCTATGTCTGAAACTTTAAACTCTAGAACTTTCCACTGCTTAGCTTAATATGTTTTCTACCTAAACTACAAACTCCCATTTTTACTTATTTCACTCACATTTTTCTCTTTACTTCCAAAACTCGGAAGCTTTTTCCAAGGTTCTCAGGTTGAACCTTGTATTCTTTTTTTTTAACTGTATTTAGGGCTGCACAGAACGAGATTTCCAAACTTTTCTGGGCCTGAAATTCCCACAGCCCAGCTCATCCCGAGGAGCGGGGAAGCGGCGAGGGAGCTGAAAATAACTCGCTTGTCAGAGTTTTCCAGGAGACCTTTGAGCCTCCTTATCTCCCCGCTGCCGTTCTGGCACGGGACGGGACGAGCTGCAGATGGAGCAGCCTCCAGGAGCAGCTCCGAGGTTTCCTTGCAGCACCCGGGGCCGTTGTCCCGCGGGGCGTCGGTCACAGAGGGGTTACAGGAATATTTTGGGGAAGGGGGAGGGTGTGGTCCGGGTTTTTTGCCGTTCTCCTCTGTCTCTTTTAAGGGGTCAGGTAAAAATCTTATTTTTAGCCTTCTGCGTTTTGGAGTTAGAGACACTTTTATATAAATAACCTGCTTGTTATTGTAAAATCCAACAGTGTTTACATTCTTTTTATAAAGAAGAGATTGTTGATGGACTGTTGGGTTGTCCAGTGTGGTTGGAGAAGAAGATTTTCTTCCTTCAATCCATGGTCACTGGTAGAGTTCGATAAATGTTCAATCTGTAAATAAACCCTGCTCTTTTCTGCCTCGGACATCGCAAGGTGTGGGTGTGAATTCTTTACAGGGGGGGAGTGAAACCTGCCCGAGGGGGATATCGAGAGGCCAGGGTTTGGTGACAGCAGGATTAGCAGCGATTTGAAGCCGTTGGGAAGATTCTGGGGGGGTTTTTGGACCTCTGCAATAAAAAAAAAAGCCAGCAGGGTTGTGCCACGCCATCGATAAGGTCTGTGATTTTCTGTGGAAATAAATGGGTTCCTGCTAGGAAGGAAACAGAGCTGCTGCTGTGCCCGCTGTGCTCCCGGGCTGCTCCCAGTGGATTCACCGATCCCTTCCCCGCCCCGGTGTCACCGAGCTGCGGCACCGGGGCAGCCCCGCCACCTCCCCGTGGTGCTTTTCCCCAGCCTGGAAGAATTTTCTCCTGGCCTTAATGAGCCATCTGGGGGCAATTAGCTCTGGGTTTTACGAGGTCCCGGCTCTCCCCGCGGGACGTGGCACGGCTGGGCTCCGCCGGTGCTCCGGCCGCGTCTGGGGAAGGAGGGAGGGGAGCGGGAGGTGCCGAGCCCAGCTTTGCATCATCCATCCTCCTTCTTCTTCCAGGCCCAGGTGTAGGAAAGGGATTTATTAGCACGAATTTACGTGTTTTTCAGGAGTCAATTATTTCCACACACTTCCTTTCCTTTCCTTTCCTTTCCTTTCCTTTCCTTTCCTTTCCTTTCCTTTCCTTTCCTTTCCTTTCCTTTCCTTTCCTTTCCTTTCCTTTCCTTTCCTTTCCTTTCCTTTCCTTTCCTTTCCTTTCCTTTCCTTTCCTTTCCTTTCCTTTCCTTTCCTTTCCTTTCCTTTCCTTTCCTTTCCTTTCCTTTCCTTTCCTTTCCTTTCCTTTCCCTCATTTTAATCCACATCTCTGAATGAGCTTTCGTGCTGTTTTGTACCACATTTCACCCCAAACTGCAGGATGATCCACCACTGTCTGTTAAATTGCAAGAGCTCCTACCTTGGAAAACCTGAAATGCAAATCCTTGTACCCTGCTTTCCACTGTGTCAAATCCTCGTAGTCTTGTCTGGGATAAAAATGTATGTGAACACAGAAATTAAATTTTTGGAGTGTATACACTTCAACAACAGCCTTTCCCCCCCAATTAAAAGTCTCTGTACAGCCTAATTTAAGAATTTTTGGGATTTTTACACTAGGTAAATATAAAAACTTGCTTTTAAGCCCCAAAACATCTCGAAGGATTAATGCAGCTTGACCCACATCCCTGGAGGATCCATCCTGCTGGGAACCTGTTGCTCTCGAGCAAATTCCCGAGGTTCAGGTCGTCCTGGAGTTTCCTGAAGTGAGGGATTACAGCAAGGATTAGCTATAGCCCTCTGCTGCCGCAGTAAATCACGTTTTTTTTCCCTGCTGCCAGCCAGGCAGGGAGGGGAGGCGGCGGGGCCGGCGTTTCCCGTGGCAGCGCCGCTGACCCCAATTATTGCGGGGTGAGAAACCACCAGCTGTCCCTGGCCTGCCATAAAAGTGCAAAACCAACCAGCTCAAAGAGGAAATAACAAACTGCCTTTCCCCACTGGGTTGTTTCCCAAGTTCTTGGCGTTTTGGGGTGGTGTTTTGAGGGTTTTTCTCTGAGCCCAAGCAGTGTGTGATCGCTCTGGAGGGGAGATTTTGAGATTTTGGCCCTAAAATCCATGGGAGCAGCTGAAGAGACCTTCCATCACTCAGGTGATGCACTTTCCCATTGGGTTGTTTCCCAAGTTCTTCTCATTTTGGGATGATCTTTTGAAGGTTTTTCTCTGAGCCCAGGAGGTGTGTAATCACTTTGGAGGGGAGGTTTTGAGATTTCGGCCCTAAAATCCACGGGGGTAGCTGAAGAGACCTTCCATCACTCAGGTGATGCACTTTCCCACTGGGTTGTTTCCCAAGTTCTTGGCATTTTGGGGTGGTGTTTGGAAGGTTTTTCTCTGAGCTCAAGAAATGTGTGATTACTTTGGAGGGGAGGTTTTGAGATTTTGGCCCTAAAACCCACGGGAGCAGCTGAAGAGACCTTCCATCTCTCAGGTGATGCACTTTCCCACTGGGTTGTTTCCCAAGTCCTTGGTGTTTTGGGGTGAAGTTTTGAAGGATTTTCTCTGACCCCAAGTGGTGTGTGATCGCTCTGGAGGGGAGGTTTTGGGATTTTGGCCCTAAAATCCATGGGAGCAGCTGAAGGGACCTTCCACCACTCAGGTGATGCTTGGGACAGAGCTGTCATGGTTTTTATCTCACAGAGGAGGAAGCTGAGGCACAGAGTGTGCTCCTTACAGCTGGAAGTGAGGGTTTCTGGGGTTTCTGGGGTTTCTGGGGTTCCTGGGGTTTCTGGGGTTCCTGGGGTTTCTGGGGTTTGTGGGGTTTCTGGGGTTTCTGGGGTTTCTGGAGTTTCTGGGGTTTGTGGGGTTTGTGAGGTTTGTGGGGTTTCTGGGTTTTCTGGAGTTTCTGGGGTTTCTGGGGTTTCTGGGTTTTCTGGAGTTTCTGGGGTTTCTGGGGTTTCTGGGCTGCAGGATCTCCCTGCACTGCCCCGGTGCTGCTGACAGCTCCTCGTGCTGCTGATCCCAATCCCGGAGCCGGGAAAATCCCAAAAGGAGAAGCTGCTGCTGGGGAGATCCTTGATTTGGGTTCCTACGGATGAGATCCATCCAAATGAATTTCTGATGGCCCATGATTTCACAGGCCACATGCAGCAAACACTCCAAGAAATCCATCCAAAAATCGTGCCTGGAAGAACAGGCCCTTGAGCTGTCCCACTGGGAATGGCAGGGCTTTGTTGTCTTTTATTTCCCCTTCTCCCTCACTCCATCAGCTAATGGCTTTTGCTGACAGATATTTATCAGCCTGAACACGCTTTCCCCCAGTCTTGGAAAAATAGAAATCTTTTTACTCCTGGCTCCAATAAAAAAAATCAGCCCAGTATCCCTGAAGGAAGCTGGATATCAATCCTTGTGCTGCCAGCCCAGCTCTGGGAGTCGTTAAGAGGAGAATGGCAAAAGCAGAAAGTGAAGCCACCCAGGGTTGGGAACGAGCCTTGAATTCTTGTTTTGAATTTTTTTTTTATTTTTCTTTTTCAGCCAGAAATGTCATGTGCTTAATGAGCTGAGGGGCAGAGTGTGTTCTGGGAGGAGAGAAGCTTTTTTATTATTATTTGTATCTTTATAAATGTATAAAAGGTATACATACTTTTTATACATTTATAAATATATATATTTATAAATAAATATATAAGTTATATATATTATATTTTTATATAAATATATAATGTAATATAATGTAATATAATGTAATATAATGTAATATAATGTAATGTAATGTAATGTAATATAATATAATATAATATAATATAATATAATATAATATTATATTATATTATATTATATTAATATATAAACAATAAATTAAATACATATCAACCTTTTATACATTTATAAACATATAAATAATAATAAATCAAATACATATAAACATTTTATACATTTATAAATATATAAATAATAAATTAAATACATATTAACCTTTTATACATTTATAACTATATAAATAATAAATTAAATATTTAAAAACCTTTTATACATTTATAAGTATACAAATAATAATAAATTAAATACACATAAACCTCTTATACATTTATAAATGTATAAATAATAATAAATTAAATATATAAAAACTTTTTATACATTTATAAACATATAAATAATAATAAATTAAATATATAAAATTTTTTATATTTATAAATATATAAATAATTATAAATATACATTTATAAATCTAATAGTAATAATAAATTAAATACATATCAACCTTTTGTACATCTATAAATACACAAAAGGTCCCTGTACCAAAGGCACTGTCACATTGCAATAAATGGCTCACTTTGCTCACGCTGATCACGGAGTGAATGTCCCATCCTTGACTCCTCCGCAGTCTCCCTGCCCCAGCAGGGGAAGGAAAAGGCCTCAGCACCCTGGTGAAACCCCTGCAGAGCTCAACCTCCTCTCCTCCACACCCTGGGCCCATTCCCTCCTGCCCTGCAGCCCTGCAGGGGGCTGGGGTCTGGGGTGAAAACCCCTCTGGGTTAACCAGGCCTGGCTTTACAGGAGCCCCAGCTGAGCAGGGCTCAGGAAAGCTGAACACCCCAGGTGCTGGCGGATTTATGGCCCAGGAAACGACCCCGGACCTGTGAGGTGCTGCTCCCCACCACCAGTGCACTCAGGGCATGGTGTTTGTCCAGCGCTAATTGGGATGAGGATTGATTGGTGTCCTCGCCCCTTCTGTCCTGAGAGGAGCACCAGGGGCTCCTCTTTGCAGCTGCTTGGATAGGTTGGATATCAGGGAAAAAGTTTTTCACAGAAGGAGTGATAAAGTTCTGGAATGTTCTGCCCAGGGAGGTGGTGCAGTCACCATCCCTGGGTGTGTTTAACAAAGTCTGGATGTGGCACTGGGTGCCATGGTCTGGTTGAGGTGTTGGAGCTGGGTTGGATTGGATGATCTTGAAGGTCTCTTCCAACCTAGAAAATTCTGTGATTCTGTGATTCTGTGATTCCTGGGGATCCTGACCACAGGGATCCCCTGAGATCCCAGGAGCAGCAGAGGTGGGCGGGATCCCGGGCGGATGTGAGGATTTTAGGAAAAAGTTTTTCACAGAAAGAGTGATAAAGTTCTGGAATGTTCTGCCCGGGGAGGTGGTGGAGTCACCACCCCTGGATGTGTTTAACAAAAGCCTGGATGTGGCACTGGGTGCCGTGGTGTGGCTGAGGTGTTGGAGCTGGGTTGGGCTTGATGATCTTGGAGGTCTCTTCCAACCTGGAAATTCTGTGATTCTTGAAGCTCTAAAAATTGCTGAAGTGAGATTTTTTTTTTTTATTTTTTTTTCCTGCTATCCTAGTGAATTTTGGACGTCTGAGGAGCCTGAGCAGGTTTGTGGAAGCTCTGGTGCTCTCTGTGTATAAGAATACGTGTGACTACATCTGTATCATTTACATTTTATGTACATGTGAACATGTGTGTGGAGGCTAAAAGGAAATTAACTCCTCTTGCATCGCTCAGGGCTGGGATCTGCACATTCTCTTTGGAGTATCTCCTGCCAGATATGAGCTCTGACTTATATATTTTGAATAATAAAAAAGAAATTTAATTAAATTGGTGTTTGTGAGCTGCTGCAGGGTTGGGGTGGGGGTGGCTTTGGCCAGGAAATAAAATGACTCCACTTGTGAGAGCTGCAGGGTGACAGGCACCAGCCTCCATCCCTGCTGGGAAAGCTCCAAAGTTCCATTTTCCAGCAGGGATCAGGGTGGGGATGCCCTGGGTGGGCACCTCAGGGGCACCTCCAGCACCCTGAGAGGCTTTCACCTTGCTCTGGGGGTTCTGTTCATGGGAGGAAAAACATTTCCTACAGAGCCCCAGCACAGCAGGAGGACTTTTTTTTTTTTCATGCTTTTCATTAAAACAAAACAAAACAAAACAAAACAAAACAAAACAAACAAACAAAAAAAACCCCACAAAAATCCAAAAAAACCACCAAACCAAACCTAACCAACAAACACAAACAAAACAAAAGAAAACAAAACCACAAAACACCCCAAAACAAAACAAACAAAAAACAAACAAAAAAACCCCAAAACAAAACAAAAAAAACACACACACACAAAAAAAAACCAACAAAAAACCAAAAAAACCCACAAAAACCCCAAAAAAACCCAAAAAACCCCCCAAAACCCCAAACAAACAAACAAAAAAACCCAGGTAATCCAGGGGGTAACAAAGCCACCAGAGCTGTTTCTCACCCAGCCCAGAGGTGTTTTCCTGGGTGCTGGGCTGAGTTTGAGCATTGCAGGGTCCCTGAGCTCTGCCTGTGCAGAGCTCTCTGCTTTCCTTCCTGCATTCCTGTTGCCTTTTTCCTGAGAATCCAGCACAATTCCTCCGTTTCACTCCGGGCACGAGGGTCTCAGGAGGGGAGGTTTGAGGAAAGATTCATCCTGGCTGGTGGGCAAAAGTGGGAAAAGCAGTGACCAGGGGGGACGGGTAGGAATGGCTGGAAGCAACGAGGATTTTCCTGGGTTGGATTATCAGGAAAACAGATTGGATGTTCAGAAAATAGATTGGATATTCAGAAAATAGATTGGATATCAGGAAAACAGATTGGATATTAGGAAAATTCCTTCAGGGAAAGGCTTTGGAGTCACCATCCCTGGAAGTGTTTAAGAAAAGTGAGAATTTGGCACTGGGGGCGTGGGTTAATGGTTGACACTGTTAAAGACTGCAACGACACAGATTTTGACTTTAGAAGGTTGACAATGACTCTCTTTATTTTTGGTAATTTTTTTTTTTTTAATATTATTCTACAGAGAACAACTCAATTGGTGAAAGAAAGACAAACTTCTTTAATTACATTGGTCAACTTAGAGGGAGATTAAGAAGAAGTCCCTCCTAGGAAAAAGAATGCAAACAAAAAACGTGTTAGGAACAAAACAAAAAACAAAAAACAGTTAGGAAAACGTGGCTCTTGTTGACAGAAAACTCTCTGGGAAAAGAGTTTCAGAGAAACCCAAACATCTCAGGCACCAACCAGGGCTACACATGGTGGCCTTGGCAGTGCTGGGTTAATGATGGTTGGACTTGGTGATCTCACAGGGCTTTTCCAGCCTGAAATGATTCCAACTGGGCTCCACCTGCTGAGGGTCTCAGCTGTTGTCCTGGGAAAGGATAAAAACTGCTGGAGCCCCTTCCAGCCCTGCTCTGCAGGGATCCCAGCCCGGCTCTAAATGAGAACCAGCCCCAGTGCTTCCCTCTCCTGGATCCCTCTGCACTGGCTGGGGAATGTTCTGGGCTGGGAAACCTTGGGGGATTCGTGATTCAAACCAGGCTGGCTTTCCCTGCAAAGCTCCAGTTGTGGTTTGTGGGCTTGGGCCGAGATGATTGTGTTTAAATTCAAGGCAGATCTCCTCCACTCCTGGGGGATGAATTCCTGGTCGTTGCCCTGCTGGGAAATCAGAGTTCTGTCTGCAGGAAGGTCTGGCCTCCAGCTCACCTGGCTGCTCGGGTAACAGCTGGGCTGCAGAAACCGGCTGAGATGTGGATCTGTTGGGTTGGAGTGGCTTCTGGAGAAGGGCAGGAGAGCTGCTTGGGGAATGCAGAGCTAAGGAGAGGGACTTTGGACAGGAGGAAATGGCTTCACACTGCCACGGGGCAGGGATGGGTGGGACATTGGGAGGGAATTCCTCCCTGGGAGGGTGGGGAGGGGCTGGGCTGGAATTCCCAGAGCAGCTGTGGCTGCCCCTGGATCCCTGGAAGTGTCGGGGCCAGGCTGGAGAGAGGGGAAGCTGCCCCTGCCTACAGCTGAGGTGGGACTGGGTGAACTTCATGGTCCCAAACCAGTCTGGGATTCCAGGAAGCAGCCCCTGATTTCAGCTGGGTCACAAAGCCCAACGCTCAGTGGAGAGCAGCACAAACTTTGCTCCCCATCCCTGCCCACCAGCAGCATGAGGGTGGATGAAACCCCTCAGGGTTTCAGCCTGCTCCTGCCCTGGGTGTGCTGTTAATGATTAATGCTCAGGGCTGAGCAGAGCTCAGATCCCCTTTCAGCAGCAACAGGAACCTCAGCACAGCAGCCACCCACACCAGATGGCCTCAGCTGGGTCCGAGTCCAAGAGGATGAGGAAAAAGCTGTGTGAAATCTGTCCTGGAGACGTGGCCCCAGAGCCTCCTCCAGGGAGAGAGGGAACATCGGGGTCTGAGCTGCTTCAAATCATCCTGGGCTGACTCTGAGGGGTGAAATCCCCGTGGTGGGCCGTGCTCAGCACTTTGCAGGCCCTGATTTCAGCTCTGCTGGCACTGAGCTGGGAGGTGAGGGCAGAGCCCAGGCAGGGATGAGATCTCCCTGTGCTGGGCTGGCTCCAGTCCCATTTTTGCAGGGGAACAGCCCCAGGGTTGTGTTGGAGTTCTGGAAACGGAGAGTTTCAGGCTTTCTGTTCTAAAAGGCACTGACCCTCAAGCGAGCCCTGCATTTTGACCTGAGGCCGTGGAAGAGGCTCCCAAAATCAAGTGGCAGCACTGGGGTTGTGGGTGTGGGGTTTGAATAAAATTGTGTGACCTCACAGGGTGAAAAACTTCAAATTTCAGGTTTTAGTGAATAGTGATACACATGGGGCAAGATGGAGGATTTACAGGCGTTGTCTGAGTCCTTTTTCTTCACCTCCTTCACGGTTTTGGGTGTTTTTTTTCTCATTGGGTGAAAGGGTCCGCATTGCAGGCCTTGGGTGGTCAACTGTTGGGTCAAAAATATAAATAATAAAGGTGCCACCTCGTTATTGGGTGATTAATGCTCAAATAACCTTGGAAAGAGTCAGAGGTGCTCCATTTTAGCTCCATTTCCTACCTTGCTGGTTAGAGGCTGCAATGGAGATAAAGAATTGATAAACACCGAGTCCAAACCGACTCCTGTGTGCTGATTCTGGCTCTGACACCAAGGAAAGGAGATGAGAAACCCCAAACACAAAATCCCCTAAATCCCCAGCAGGGGCTGGAGGTGACAGAGCCCCTGAGCCCTGGGAGCAGCAGGTCCTGGCAGAGGACACCCATCCTCTGCTGGAGTCTCTCCAGGAACACACAGACCTGTTCCTCCCCCTGTGCCCCCAGGGAGCACCAAACGTGAGTCACCAGTCTGATTCCAGAGGGAAAAGCTGACCTGGGACGGCGAGTTCCAGTTCCCATGGAGAGGAGGAGTCATTGGGAGCATCTCAGTGCTCACCTGGAGCCCACAGAGGGGCCCTGGAGCTCACAGAGGGGCCCTGGAGCTCACAGAGGGGCCGTGTCCTTCCCTGGAGCTCACAGAGGGGTCATGTCCCACCTGGAGCTCACAGAGGGGCTGTGTCCCCACCTGGAGCTCACAGAGGGGCCGTGTCCTTCCCTGGAGCTCACAGAGGGGCTGTGTCCCACCTGGAGCTCACAGAGGGGCTGTCTCCCCACCTGGATCCCACAGAGGGGCCGTGTCCCCACCTGGGTGTGGGGTTTGAATAGAATTGTGTGACCTCACAGGGTGAAAAACTTCGAATTTAAGGTTTTAGTAAATACTGATATCTATGGGGCAAGATGGAGGATTTACAGGCGTTGTCTGAGTCCTTTTTCTTCACCTCTGGAGCTCACAGAGGGGCCGTGTCCCACCTGGAGCTCACAGTGGGGCCTTGTCCCCACCTGGAGCTGTGGGATGCCGCTCTCACCCCCCCAGCCCATCCCAGCCATCCTCTCCCAGCACCTCTCCCCTGTCAGTGTGGTTTTTCTCTGCCTTTCCCCAGCCAGGGCAGAGGGTTTCCCCGTGGGTTTTGCAGGTTTTCCAGCTGCAGAGGCCCAGGCTGTGTCCCAGCTCCGACAGCAGGGTCAGGGAGCTGCTGCACGGTAGCTCCAGAGAAGGGATCTGGGGATTAAATTTCCAGGAACTGCTGGGGCCCAACTCAGTTTTGAGCCACCCTATGAAAAATAAACACGGAGCTATAGCTGGGCCGTGCTCAGCCCCAGCTGATTTTTATCGGCCCTGGCTGGGCCTTGGGATGGAAAGAGTGGCTTGGGCTGGAGTCACTCTGGATCCCCAATCTCGGGAGGATTTGGGAAGCAGAAAGTTCCAGCCGAGGCCTCTGTGAAATTCTGGCCTCTCGGAGATTTTCCCACATTTTCATTAAACCTACAGCTCACTGGAGTGGTTTGTTGTTTTTTTTTTTTTTGGGTCTTTTTGTTTTCCAGAGGTTTTAAGGGCTGGAAAGCTCCTCGTGTCTGCCTGGTGATCCCTGGTTTCTGCAGGAGCCAAGCACCGCGTTCCCTGCAGGGTTAAACACCGGGGAAAAGGGATTTTTGTTCCTGTCCCAGCTTAGAAAAGGTGCAGGAGGCAGCAGAAAGGCAGAGCTGGGAGGGTGGACACCTGCACACCTGCCTCGGGGTGCTTTTAGCCAAGGTTTCCATCTGTGCAGCCACGAGATGCCACCAGGCAGCTCCCAGGGAAGGAGATCCCTGGCCCGCCAAGGCCATTCCCAGGGGTGGGAGCAGCAGGGCTGCAGAGCTGTGCCGTTCTAAATAACAATATTTGGACCAAAAACTTCTAAACCACCTTTTCCAGGGACCTGTCTTGTGCAAAACCTTCTGTGCTTATCTTCTAAATCGTTTTCCCAAAAGTTCTCACAGGGTTTCGTCCTTCCAGTTCTTGGCTGCACCGAACCCAGAGCTCTCTGTGAGACAGCTGGGAACAAATCACAACCATTCAGTTCACACTCCTGACCAGTACAACACCCTGGTTTTGGGGTTTTTTTTGCTGGATTTGGAACTACACCAACGCTGGTGTAGTTCCAAATCCAAACTACACCAAGCTGGGAGTATCACCTGTGCAGGTGAGCTCTGCAGAATCCTAAAAAACCGAAAATAAAAATCCTAAAAATCCTTCTAAAGGTTCCAAAGGCGACACTGAGACCTTTCCTCATCAGGGCTTTTCAGGGTTATCACCATGGGGTGGGTGGCTCCTCTCTGAGATGGAAATTTCTCCTCTGGCCAGAGGCAGGGAGCTTGGCTGGCATCCTTGCTCCCCGAGCCTCGGCACCTTCCAGGGCTGGCTTTGTTCACAAAGAGCCTCAGATAAGCTCTTGGCAGGGGAGCTCCTTTCTGCAGCGCTCAGGGCAGCAGGGGGGGGTTTATTTTAACCCCTTGTGTCCCTCGGGAGCTGCAGCTCAGACACAGAGCCCGGGGCTGGGGCAGCACTCGGGGCTCTGCAGGGGTGGGAAGCACCAGCATCGCTGCCAGGGTGGGATCAGGGAGGGCAGAGGGTCGGGGAATATCCCGAGCTGGAAAATCTCGGGGATCACGGATCCAAGCCCTGCACAGACACCCTGGGCTGGTTTGAAAGCAAAACCGGTGAGACTCCCAGTCAGAGATACAATTTAATAGGAGAAGAGAGGAAAAAAAAGGTAAAATAAAAATAAATTAAGTAATCCAACCTGACACCCTGTTGGGTGTGGGAACTGACCCCACAAAAAACCCCTGCATTCCACCTGAAGAGGCTCCCAAAATTGAGTGACAGCGCTGGGGTTGTGGGCGTGGGGTTTGGATAGAAGTGTGTGACATCATAGGGTGGAAAACTTAGAGTTCAAGGTTTTAGAATATATATTTATATATTTATACATTTATATATTTATATATTTATACATTTATATATTTATATATTTATATATTTATATATTTATATATTTATACAGTTATACATTTATATATTTATATAAATATATATTTATATATTTATATAAATATATATTTACATATGTACATATTATTTTTATAATATTTTTATATTTTTATATATTATATATTTATAATATATATTTACTTATATTCATATTTATATTTTTGGTGGGGTTTTTTGTGGTTTTTTGGTTGGTTGGTTTTGGTTTTTGTCTTTTTTTTTTCTGCTCCAGTAAACACCAGTTGCTGTAAAACTGCCATCAGGAAAACCTCGGTTCTGAAGTTCTGAAGATCTGAAATTTTGAAGTTCTGAAGTTCTGAAGTTCTGAACGGGCAGGGGCCAGCCCAGGCGCGGTGTCACCTCCCAGATTTCTCTCTCCAGCAGTTCGGAAGAGGAGCCAAGCACTGCCAAACCCCTGGGACTCCAGCAAGTCCCCCCCAGGTGTGGGAGTGAAGCGCTGCCCCCTGCCCCCCTGGGTTCCTGTGCTGGCTCAGTTTCTGGGGAGCTTTTGGGGGGAATACATCAGGGATAGGGTAAAAGATTCAAAAGAGGCCCTTAGCTCAGGGGATCATTCCAAGGCTTTATTCTGGAAGGAGTTCCTGAGGCCAAAGAGACCCAACAAGGAAGAGCATGGGTTTTTATCTATTCTCTGCCTCGAGATAGATAGCTGGCACCGAGCCAATAGGTCAGAGATAAGAGGGGAATGGGGTCAAACTGACAGGTACAGACATCAGGGGGTCTCTGGGGAAAACCATTGTCCCCAGAGGAATTCAACACGGGAGGATGTGCAGGCTTCGTGTCCCACCTGTGCCGGGCTCACCCTGCAGGGACACCCCGGGCCCTGACACCACCTCAGCATCCCGGGGTGTCACAGCAGCCCCAGAGTGACACGGGGGGGATCCCTGCGCTGTTTGTCCTTCCTGTTGGTGCTCCTCTCCTGCCCTGCAGGGCCGAGGTTTTGTCCCCGACACAAAACCAGGCTGGAGGTGCCTTCGGGGCGTTTGGCTCCCGTCTCCTTCCAAAAATCACGGATTTGGCTCCCCGTGGATCCCCCCCCCCGCCGGAGTCACCCGGGGACACCGGCTCCTCTCACACCTCCCTCCCAGGTGACGGGAAACAAAAGAAGCCCAGATCTTAAAAAAAAAAAAAAAACAAAAAAAAGGCAGGAAGGCGGATTCTGTAAACTGTCTAAAAATGCATCCTCCGGAGATGAGCTCCGGCCCTGGCTGCCAGCCCGAGGGAACGATCCGTGCTGGGGGAAAAGGGAGAAGGAGGGAGGGGTGGGAGCTGTGTCCCGCCCGTGTCCCCCTGCCTGGGGGGACAGCCAGAGCCCCCCAAGCCTCGGGATGGAGCTGCTGCCTCTCAGCTGGGGTGAAACGGTTTTAATTCCTTAACCTGATTGCCCCAGGAGTTTGGGGAGGGAATTAAAACTCACGGGCAGGAAAGGACTCACTGCTGCTGCAGGTGGGGCCACAGAAATCCCCAGCGTGTCTGGGGCATGCAGGGATTTTGGGGCAGGAGACGTGGAACCCCAGAACCCCAGAATGGTTTGGGTTGGAAGGGACATT